>CM077086.1:177390989-177696955 GCA_039513925.1 Platanthera zijinensis | reverse complement strand
ATTACTTTTCGAAATGGCTGGAGGTGAGGATTTGGCGAAGGTGACATCGCAAGTAGTCAAGAACTTTGTGTGGGGAGAGATTATTTGCCGGCACGGGCTTCCTTTGGCCATAGTCACCGACAATGGGCCACAATTTGCCAGCAGGGAGTTTGTGGACTTTTGTGTGCAGCTTGGCATAGACCTTCAGTTTGCCTCGGTTCATCACCCTCAAAGCAACGGACAGGTGGAAGCAGCAAATAAGATTATTGTGAATCTCTTAAAAAAGAAAGTGGAGAACTTGAGGGGGAGCTGGGTGGAAACAACTCCTCCGTCCTGTGGGCTCTGCGAACTACTCCGAATACGGCCACTGGAGAAACACCTTTTAAGCTCTCCCATGGCTCGGAGGCCGTCATACCTATAGAGTTCGAGGTCGAATCTCCCAGGGTAACGACAGCAAAGGAGGGAGATGAAAGGTGGCAGGTTGACAACGGAGAGGAGCAGAGGCTTTCACTTGACCTCATGGAGGAGATCCGGGAGCTAGCATCAATACGACAGGAGGAGGTCAAGCGCCGGATGTCCAGGTACTTTGATAAGCACATCCGGGTCAAGCAATTTCAAAAGGGGGACTTAGTCCTCAAGAAGGTGGATGCCGCGGGTAGGGGGGCCTCGGTAGGAAAGCTCAATCCCAATTGGGAGGGTCCCTTCATTGTAAAAGAAGCTTTGAAGTCAGGAGGGTATCACCTCCAGGATGTGGACGGGGTACCCCTGGATCGCGCCCGCAGCGGTGACGATCTGAAGCATTTCTATCCATAATGATGATTTTCCTTTGAATATGCTTGAATATAACTTTAATGATCTTACTTTTTGAATATTTCGCGATTTCCTAGCACAATGCGCCTCAGGGCATCCTTCTTGAAAGACAGCGGTCGGAGGAGAGAGGAGAGGAGACCCCGAGCAGACCCGCTGACCAGGCTCTCATCAAGCTGGCAGGGCTGTAGGCTCACTCAGTGATTGGAGGAGAGAGGAGAGGAGACCCCGAACAGACCCGCTGACCAGGCTCTCATCAAGCTGGCAGGGCTGTAGGCTCACTCGGTGGTTGGAGGAGAGAGGAGAGGAGACCCCGAGCAGACCCGCTGACAAGGATCTCATCAAGCTGCCCAGGGTGTAGGCTCACTCGATGGTTGGTGGAGAAAGAGGTGAGGAGACCCCGAGCAGACCCGCTGACCAGGCCTCTCATCAAGCTGGCAGGGCTGTAGGCTCACTTGGCAGTTGGAAAACAATGACAAAGGTGGATCAAGCCCCTTCTGTGGAGTGGTTACCTCCTCCCTCACCCCCCGCTTACCTTCTGACTCTACCGGGCTACAGTTTTTTGCAAGCAAGGACTTGTTTCCATTGCGGTACTCAATAGGGGAATAGAAGCTGTAGTTGGAGAGCTTAAAGGCCTTACGACTATAACGGAGGCAGGTAACTGAAGTCTTGACACAGAGGCTGATTAATCAGGAAAACACAAGGGGGGAATACTTCGAGGGGATTTCCTACAAAGGAAAAAGAAGAGGGGGGGGGGGGGAATAAGTGACCCCCAGGTCCACTCGCGCCGAGAGGAGCCGCTAGGCTGCGCGAGAGGAAGGAGAGGGTGTCCCACGCTCGCGAGAGTGGCAGAGACTCGCCAGCTCGCCCCCTGGGGCCAGGTCCACTGGTAACAGTCGGCGAGGGGAAAGACAACCCCCTCTCGCCGCCGAGGATCTCGAGGATCTCGCGAGCTATCCAAGTGAGAGAAATAAAAAAAAAGAGAGAGGAAGAAAAGAAGGAGGCTAGCCTCGGGCGCGAGCAAATTATATATATATATGAACCATATTCATGTCTTAATACAGGACTTTCCCAATATGGGAGGCATTGTAATCGTAGCAAAAGAAAAAAGAAAAACAAAAAAGCTATTGTGCTCAAGGGCCCTCGCCCTTCTCGCCCGCCGAAGACTCCTCGTCCTCGCCATAAATCTCGGGCACGAGGTCCCGGGCGGTAATGTCCTCACAGTCATCTTTGACCACGCCCATCTCTCACATCATCTTCAGGATGAGCTCGGCGGTCCGTATATTCGCATCCCGGCAAAAGTCCTCGACCTCGTCATGCGTATAATGCGTGGGAGGAGGAGGGGCCCGCAAGCGAGAGGTAGAGGCCTCTTGGAGCTGGGTCTTCTCTGTTTTCAGTTCCTTCACCTCCATCTCCAGCTCCTCGACACGCGAGCACAGTCTTTCAGCCGTCTCGGCATCCTGCAAAAAGAACGAGCCGTTAAATCTAGCAGGAGAGTGCTTGAGAAGGCCGGCCCAGTATCAACTCACCACTCCGCCACTGGCCTTGGCGAGAAGACTCTCGGCCACCTCCAGTCGCTTGGTGAGATCCCCAGACTTCTCGCGCTCGACAGCAAGTTGAGTTTTTATCTCCTTCCAGCTTCGAGTGTTGTAGATTAGGCGGCGCGAAAGTCGAGAAAAGCTCGAGGGTGCGCAGCTGCGAGTCCGTCCTGAAGATAAGATCCCGCGTGGAGGTCACATCGAGCGCGTCAGGGGCAAGACCCCCATAAAGGCCGAAGCCTAAGGAGAAGGCATGGGCAAAAGACTCCGCTTGCTCTCTCCAGGAGGGGAGGAGGGTAGAGATGGATACCCGATGTGCCCCATTATCCCAGATGAGCGAAGGCTCATTGTCACCGTCAGGGACAGACGGGCCCATGTTGAAGTTTAAGTGGGCGGATGGAGCAGGATACGGGAGAGGTGCCTCCCCGTGAGAAGGGGACCGGAGAGGTTGGTGAGAAGAGCTCGCGGGCGGTGCGAGAGGGGCCGCGTCTTCAGGAAGCGAGACGGCCCTGTGCGGAGAGGTCAAGGGAGGCGAGTGAGGAGATTCGGACCCCAGGGATATGGGGCTCAAGGATCCCGGTGTCGCCGCTGTGTCCGCAGGGACCTTGCCCTTCTCGGAAGGGAAGGAGACTACCTTCTTCAACTTCACCTTTAGTTTCTTTGAGGGGGCGAGGCGAGAGGGGGTCGAGTCCTCAGCCGCCCTCTTTCGAGGAGAGGGGGCCAGCGAATCTTTGGCCGTCTCGGCTGCCGTGTAGCGAGAGACATGTCTTTAGACGGCTTGATATTACTTCTGTAGGGGGGGTGCACCGGCACGTTCCTCTCTCCTAGGAGAAGCGAGACAGAGTCAGGGAAAAGGTTCAGCGAGAGGAAGGACCTGAAGGCGAGAAAAAGATGAGGGAGTCGAGCATACCTTCTCCGGGGAGCATGGGGAGCAGCGAGGCGAGCCCCGCCTCAAGAACCTAACCTCGAAGTTCTTCCCATCGAGGTAGTCACAAAGGAGCTTGTCTGTGCCGCCGACCTGCGGAGTAACGTAGAAGATTTCCTCGGGCGAGACGGACGCGAGAGGGACGCCACCCAGGTTCCCTCGGATGAAGACGAAATGGGTTAGCCAGTGATGATTTGTGTTTGGTGTCTCACAGACCTTCAGATTCAGCCCGGTGAAGAAGGAGACCCCGTCTTGATTGGCGTGGTAGACCGAACATCTTCTGGAAGACGGTGAGATTGAATTCTATTCTCTCTCGCCGCATGGTAGCATGCGAATGCGACGATAACTGAGATCGCGTTGGGGTTTTGCGGCGGTGAAGCAGGCACGACGCCGAAATACTTGAGGACTTGCTTCACCTCGAGCCAGAAGGGAAGCGGAGCCCCACCGCGAAATGCGAGACGGGGAAGGCGAGCTCGCCCGGATAGAATGTATTCACACTCTCGCCAACCTTGGGAGGGCGCGACTCATAGCCTTCCGGCAAAAAGTCGCTTCGGAAGGCCTCGTATTCATCAGCGGAGAGACGACGGGAGGAAAATCGTGGTCGGAGAATCTCTTCCCGCAGCGGCTGCGGCCTTCACCATCCTCTGGCCTCCTTTTTCCTATGGAGCGCGAGATGAAAGGAAAGTTGGCGAGTGGAGTACCGGCGAGAAGACGCGAAGAACGGTGAAGGGAAGGAGGAGGGGGCTGGAGCGCGAGGCGAGCTGCGGAAATAGGGGGAACCGCGAGCGGAAGTCTAGGAAAACATGGTTCCAGCCAATGTAGCGGGGTATTTATAGCCCTCATAAGTAGGAGGGTAAGCAGATAGAGGACCACACCGGGGAAGAGCAAGCGTCAGCCGACCCTTCCCCCTCCAAGCCTCGGGCGGTGGAACCCTAAGTGGGCCATCAACCCAAAAAGGCGGTGAAAAGATGGGCGCAGGGAAATAAAAGTAACAAAGTTTAGAAATTAGCATAAAAGAAGATATTAGTGTTGTCGCACACATTTAAATAGGCAAATCACCAAATTAATACATTTAATCCCGCATAAAGACAGGCAGCAAGTTCGAAAATCGCACAGCTGGCGATATATAAACAAATATTTTATTACAGAGATAAGGCGAATGAAAAGAGCGAGAGGCGAGGCGAGGGGCGAAAGGAAGAAGGTGGAGCTCTCGTCAATTCTTATCCCACCTCCATCGTCCTCCCCCGCGGCTTCTCACGCAGGGAGGACGACTGGGGAGGTGGAAGGCGCGAGCCGCCTCGACACCACTACGGGCGAGGCGGAGCTGTTGGTCGACGTAATCCAAGATTGCCTGAGGGTTCGTCTGGTCCACCTCAATGTCGGCGTCTATCTCCGAAGATAGGCGATCGCATTCACCTCTAGCCAGTCGATCCGGCGGTCTACGGCTTGCTTCCCTTTTTTCAGCGCTTGAATGATGTGCGCGTGCTTCCGCAGCATCTCGGCCACCTTACGCTTCATCTCTATAGGTCCGTGGGGTCGCCCAGGTAGTCCTTGATCTCATCTATAGGAGGAGGAGGCGAGGGGGCCAGATGCCTGGAGTAATTGTCGACCGGCGAGTCGGCAGCCAGTAAGTCATCGACAGGGGTTCCACTCACACCTAGGGAGGAGCCAAAGAGATAAAGCGGCAGGAGAAAGCAGGCGGCAAGAAGAAAAGAGTAGGAGTCAGGAGTAGAGCCTCTTACCTAAGCGGCGGGTGGAGCCTGATGTGGTAGAAGGATCATCCCTCCTCGTCACAGGGGTGGAGGGGGGAGTGGAAACTTGAGGCGAGAGAGGCCAGGAAGGAAGCTCCGAAATATTGATACGAATGGTCTCAGGACGATGAGGAGGCGCCAGAATTTTTGGGAAAATGTAGCAAGTAAAAAGTGGGTGGTGCAAAGAGATCATAGCAGGCCCGAAAGACTCACCTCTTTTCCTTTGAGACTAGCTGGAGTGGGAGGTACATATCCCTTCGAAAAGGAACGCGAAGGTTCTCCTGCCGAGAGGGGAGGTTCCGGAACCTTTGACCTTTTTGAGAGCGAGGTGGACGGCGGTAGCAAAGGAGAATCGCGTGCGGGGATTTTATTCAGACCCGCCTCCGTCGCCTTGTTCCGTTGGCGCACGGCCGCGATGCGATCCCGGAAACTTTGAATGAGAGACATAAAAGCGGATGCGGGAAGAGGATGGCCCCTTGCAGGGAGGCGATTTCCATATTTATAGACTAGGCAAGGGGACCACCAGAAGTTTCCCCCCAATAAAATTCATCGTATTACCATGAGCCTCGGTTGAACTATCTTTCCGAGCTTGTAAACAACCTCGAAAAGAGCGGGGATTGTGTACAACCTCGGACTCGTAGGCGAACGAGAGGGCCCAAGCGAGAGGGCCCAGGCAACGAAAGCCGAGCGAGAGGGCTCAGGCGAGGGGTACTAGGAAAGAGGCAACAGGCGTGGGCACCAGGCAAAAGGCTCCAGGAGACAAGGTAAGGAGTGAGATTAATTGCATCGAGCGAGACGGCCTAAGTATAGCATGGCTTTCGATAGGTGAATGCCGAGACGGGAGGCTTTTCCGGCGAGTGGCCAGCTCCCCGCGCGAGAAGGCTCTAGGAGAGGAGCTCTCGCCCGGGGTCGCCCTCTCGCCATGCGAGAGGACCTCATGTGAGAGGACCTTATGGAGGAGCACTCGCCAAGTGCCACTTTGGTTCAGGGCCGATTTAGGTAGGGTCGGGCCCACCTTTTGGGCCCCAGGGAGGTTCTACCCTTTTTACCCAGGGTGGTCTGCATTTAGCCTTTGCGAACAGCGGAGTTTGGCTGTTGGCAGACCTAGCCAGAGATATTCTGGTAATTTCAGGCGGTGTAAATTGGTTATTTGCAGTCCCAGTTCGGAGGCCTATAAATAGACCGGTAAGGTGCCTTAGAAGAGCAAGCTTTCTTGACTCCTTCCATTTCTTCTAAGGCACCTAGCTCAGCATTGGCTAGGGAGGGGAATAGCTTTAATCTCTTCGGTACGAGGTGGGATCTCCTCGCTGGGTCCTCCGGTCTAGTTCTCCGCCTCGAGTGTAATCCTAAGGGAGTAAGCGCAAGCTGCCCCAGTAGTTCCGAGCTTTAGGAGGAATCGACCTTGTTGGTTCCAACAACCCTAGTAATATCAAACTCAAAAGGTGTCTGGTTATTGTGAAACTGTGCACGCGGGTCATGATCTAATTATTAATATTATTATTCCCTTCCTCACATTAGTTGGAGGCTTGATTACAGGGAGCTATGCGATTTAATCTCAGTTTGTGAAGCGTCTCCCTAATCGCCTTCAACTGATCACTAAACTCCTGGCGGAGTTCATCAATCGTTGTGGGATCGTATCCTGTATCTCGTTCATCCGCCACATGTGAGGAAGACGGGGAATACTCCGTACCTAATCTAGTGCGCATACAATGAATAATGTTTCTAACCCAATTAAATTTATGAAAGACAGATTTGTTCCCGCTTAATAACTAGGGTAGTTAAAATATTTCTTTTATTTTCTTGATGAAAATAATAAGGGGATTATTAAAAAAAATTTGATTTTTTGCAGAAAATAAAGTTTTAGGCCGCTATTTGCTGGCAAAATATTAAAAATTTGCTTTATTGTTTTGGACAATGAATCGTGCAGGTGCGTGTCAGCGTTCTAAGAAATTTAGGATGGTACCAATTAAGAAATTGGCACAAACCTCTCTCTGATACCAAATTGATATAGGCTCACACGCTGACACGGGAATTACAGACAAAACACGAATTTCTCTCTACGTCCAAAACTCTAAGTTCGCACAAACTTTCAGCGCAACACACACGTATTCAATTTTATCAATCAAACGCTTCGCTAACGTACGGGTAGCCACACCATTTTGAGATCGAACATTGGCTATAGGACGATATTCTTCTCAGGCTAAAAGGACCCACCCGGTCCGAGCGAGCGAATGTTGTACGAAAAGAGATCCACCAAAATTACGATTCAAAAAAGGTAGATCTCCCCGAATAAAAAGGAAACGAGGTTCGCCAATTCTCTCGAACTTAAATAAAATTACGATGAATAATAAATCGATCGAAGAAAACACGATAATTCCAACGCTATCAAGAGATCGCGCTAAAGTAATTCCATCACAAGAAAATCTAGAGGGAAACACACAAAAAGGTAGAATCTTTTGTTACCCCACTCGGAGATAATTTGCTTTCTCCAAAATATGATCGCTCTTCACCGGATCCGCCGTAGTCGCGCCGAATGGAGGGAAACTGAAAGTGGAAAGTTGCTGACCTAAATCACCTAGAGGGGGGTGAATAGGTGAATCGTGCGTTTGTTTACGGAATAAAAATTTAGAGATCTAGCGCACGCAATCAAGCAATCACAGAAGGACACAAAAGATTTATAGTGGTTCCCCGTCCTTGGGTACGTCCACTTTACCTCACCGTTCTTGCAAATCACTAGATCCGGCTACTCCACTACTCGGATTGCAAACCAATCCTACGCCTAGACAACGTTCCTACAAACTCGATCCAAATGGATCTACACTCGGAAGATAAAACTTCCTACCACTCGGAGATAAATCTCCTACAAAGAAAATTGTTTGAATAAAAGTTACAAACAAAAATATCTCAGATCTGGATCTTGGTCTTCGTCTTCTTCGTTGAGAACTTTAGGCTTGATCAGAAGAGTTAGAAGAAGGCTGGACTGTTTTCCAAGAACCTGAGTTCTGAAATCACCACGATCAACGAGAAATCCACAAGTCATTGAAGCGCGATCGGATCGGATGATTGTTCTTGATCTTGGATCGATCTAGATAGCAGCTCTTGAGAGAATGTCGATCCAAAGCTTTCTTCCAGAAAATGCTAATGGCGGCGGCGGCGGACAATTGAGAGATAAGGTTTTCAGGAATTCTTTCTTAACAAGGACGGATGAGATTTCTCTGTAATAACTTATGTAATTAGTCAAATCTGAAAGGATCTATATATAGTCGATCTCCAAAGGTCATAATCATAATTAAGGATGACACGTGGACCAATCAGAAAAGACTATTTCGAAATCTCCGTCAAAACTGGACTTAGAGAATTTTCAGGAAAAGGAAGTACTTAGTTCTCAAGAGGTCGAAATAGTTCTTGAGAACTATGTACTGACCTTTCGAAAACTATGGCAGGATCTCGATCACTGAACTTCTGGAAATGGCCTTGGACTTCTCGAGAACTTGGAATTATAGTTCTCGAGAACTATGTTGACTTTTCGAGAACTAAAACACTTACTCGAAAACTGATATAGAACTTCTCGAGAACTTATCAGAACTTTTCGAGAGCTTAAAGGAAACTTCTCGAAAACTTGGTTAACACTTCTCGAAAACTTAGTCAGAACTTTTCGAGAACTTTACTTAGAGTCAATTGCTAGAGAAAAATTCTTAACTGAGAACTTCTCGAGAACATTGTTAACCAGTTCTCGAGAACTCTATCGACTTCTCGAGAACTTCTAATCTAGTTCTCGAGAACTTAGCTAGAGTCCAATCCTAAAGAGAAGGGCAGAACTTTTTGAGAGCTAAGGAGTACTTCTCGAGAACTTCTATAGTAGTTCTCCAGAACTTTGTTAACTTCTCAAAAATTTCTACTTAGAGGAATTCTAGCTGTCCTGACTTCTCGAGAAGTAAAGTCTGAGCCTCTCGAGAACTATATACTACTTCTCGAGAACTTTGAAGGTACTTCTCGAGAGATGGACTTAGAAACATTTCTTTAAGAATTCCATGTAAGATCTCCTTCTGGTCTTGTCTCCATCTTGTGTTCCAAAGTTTGAATATGAAGTGTATCCCAATTGAGAGGCTACACATGAGTCAACACCTTGGATCACTCCGTGAGGGATTACACTGAGTGGTCCTGTGTTTCTGACCCACTGTAGACTGACATTGGTCTACACTTAGAACTGAAAATCTGCAAACACACAACTGGAATACACTTGTCAAATACACTTTAATTCATCTTAGTTCAAAGGGTGACTTCATGCAAATCTGGGTTATTGTGGAGACAATACCCAACAATCTCCCCCTATTTGTAGAAGTCAGAACCCTTTATACTAAGGTGAATTATTTTAACAAAAATAGAGCAAGAATAATGGAAAGTAAAAGCAGTAAAACACAGAAAGAAAATTAAAACTTATAATTAGGAAAAACTAGGAAATTGTATATATATCAAAAATCTTTTAGAGTATTAATCAACATTCATTTCATAGTTCTTAACACCATAATCATCAAGAATCATTTCTGGTCTCGTATTGCTTGTCCTACTTAGCCTGTTATCTCCTGTAGTAGCTGAATGGTTTGAGATAGTATTTTGGAGGCTTTAGAGGAGCTTTGGGATTATTCTTACCATATTCTCTATCATATAGTTTCCTTTTAGTCAATGACTTCTCATATAATTTCCATTCTTAATAGCTGTAATGCAGGCTCCTTTCCTCATTCAGATCCATTACAAGTTTCAGTGTATCAAGAATTAAAGATTTTGATGTAGGGCTCCATACTTCTGCAAACTCTTGAGCTTTTCTCTTTTCTGCTTTTGGCTGAGGAGCTGATCTGCTGGCAGAAGGTCCCTCCCCATACTTCCTTTTCTTTGGGATATGAATTTCTGGAAGATCTTCAGGTATTACATCATCCCAGACATGAGAGTATGAAGATGGAGGAGGTTCCTGATCTTCAGGCCTAGGAGAGAAGGTTGGATACTAAGGTTGAGGCATTTGGGGTTGAGCCTCTTGGCTAGAAGTGCCTTCAGCAAGAGGATTGAGGTTGTGAGGAATCACATTTGGATCTGCTTGAAAGTTTGGAAATATCTGATTATGCACCCATACTGCTGTATCATAAGTGTGGAATTTTACAGACTGAATCTGTTCAAGAACACCTTTATTAATCTCAGAAATTTTGGCAGTCCACAGAGTTTTTGCTTCATCATTTAGCTTTGCAACTTGCTGTTTGACAATATCCTCCCCCTTTTTGACTTCTACAGTTAGTTTGTCTATTGCATCCTCTTTGAAGGTGAGAACCTCATTGCATACCTTCATAACATTTTCCTCTGCTCTTTTGTCCAGTTGAATCTGATTGTTTGCAAGAGTAACTGACCGGTCCATAACTTGTCTAATACTTGTGATAGTATGATCTAGAGCCTTTCCTCCTACTCTGAATAGTTCTTTAAGCTGATCAGTGTTTACCTGAATTAATGCGAAGACTCTGCTCATCTCTTGTGCCAAGGCAGTGACTTGCTTCTGAATGTTCTTAAGAGATTCATCAAAATGTTTCCTTTGGTCAGAGAGCATTTCTTTGATCTTGGAAAGAATATCTGTATTCACCATCACAGCAGCAGCAACAGTAGTACTAGTAGCTTGAGGAATGGAAGCAATTTGAGCTGGGGGGCATTTGATAAGGTGGTGGAGGCAGAAGCATGGGTAGGAGAAGCTGGAGGAGGAGGGGCTTGCCATGGAGGCAGTTCTGCTAGAACAACAAAGCTCTTAGCTCTTACAGTGTGATGGACTGAATCACCTTCCTCATCAATGAACCTAGGAAGGTTGAAGTCTAGATTCCTGAGAGGTGTTCTTACCTCCTCAGGAGCTGGCTCATCCTATCCAGATAGCAGAATGGTTTCTAGAGAAGTGGATAAATGTACAGGGGATTGAGGAGGAGAAGGAGTACCTTTAGGTGAAGAGTGGGGGGATAGAGTATCTTTTGGTAGATATGTAGTGACATCCTTTGGAAGAGGAGGAAGTGGGTCTTTAGCTGAGATTTCCTCGATCATTCTTGTCTATGGCTTCATCTGTATCTTTAAGTAACTCTTGAGCTGGTAGTTCTGAGTGGGTAGACATTGGAGAAGCCTCCCTGGGGCTCTTTGGTGGAGTAGGTATCCTTAGGACTGAGGTAGAAGGTGCAGGATCCCCCTCTATTGCTTCACCAGATGGTTCAGCAACATGATGGTTAGGTGGAGATGGAGTCCTGACCTATAAGACAGTAGCATCAACTTTCTTGGCTAGCTTTCTAGGGTTCTTCAACTTGAGGTTCCATCTTTGGATTGAGGTAATAGAGATTTTCTTCAGATGATGGACTGGCGTACCTTTGGAGATTTTGAAATTTACTGGATCAATCTCACTCAACAGCAATGAGATTATCCTTGCAAACTTTGGTTCATGAATGTTATACCATATCATTTCAAAGATCATCATTCCAAACTGAAAAATCTTCCTGCAAATTATAGATTTCATAACTCCAAACAAATCGTGTGAGATGAAACTTACAGAACCTGTGATGCACCATAGAATTTTCCCAATGATGTCAACGAGGAGTTTGCCCACATCATTAAGAAAATTTCTCCTGAAGGAGTGGTATTCCTCTGAAATTCAACAGAGGGAATAGGCTCTGTTATAATCTTCTAGAGTGAGGTCATCTTCCTCATCCACAATAGGTAATTTCAGAAGTTGAGAAACTTTATGCTTGTCAAGCTTGATTTTGATTCCCTTGACCTTAGTCTTATAGATTGTTCCATTCCTCCTTATCTTGGCATTTTTGAAGAACTCCTCTACCTCTGGAAATACTATCTTCACTGGCTCTGTTAGAACAAACATGAGACCTGCTGTCTCGAGAAGTAACAACAAATTCTTGAAGTCGTCGGAGATGTCGGCCATGCCTGCAACCACGAGTTCACTCCCAATCCCTATCTTAGAACTATAAGCCATTTATGATGAAGACGACGACAAACTGAGCGGAGAGACAGCGAAAGAGATGGGGGTTTCGGTCGGCGGAAGATGAAGACGTGCGGGAGAAATTTTGAAATGACGGTTGATTTCTGGTTCTAAAGGGATTTAGATATATATATAGTATCCTAATTAAGTTAATTATAAGTCTAATTAGCCATAAATTAGGGCAGAAATCATGAAGTTTACGAAATTACAGAGTTTAAAAATTTTGGCGGAAGGTCGGTCCACCTCTCGAGAAGTAGGGTTAACTTTTCGAGAAGTGGCCGAGAAGTTTTCGAGAAGTTTAGAAGGTTTTCGAGAACTGGGGTCCAGCGTTTTCGAGACAGAAATTGACTTTTCGAAGACTGGCCTCCAGAGTTCTCGAAAGTTTGATGGACTTCTCGAGAACTAGTTTTCGAGAACTTACAGTGAACTTTTCGAGAAGTTAAAGGACTTTTCGAGAACTTAAGACACTTTTCGAGAGGAATTTTCTGCCTCTCGAGAAGTTGACTTAATTTTTCGAGAAGTGACTTCAACTTTTCGAGAAATTTAAGTGAGTTTTCGAGAACTCCCGTCTACTTTGTAAAATCTGACCATTAAGGTGAATCCTTGATTCTTGAGCCTTTGAGCTGACTACTTTGGCTTAATCCTCCTTGTTCAGCAACCCAAGTTCAGTTTTGAAGAAATTAAACTTGGTCTAGTCCAGCGGCTTGGTGAATATATCTACAACCTGCTGGTCTGTAGGCACATACCTCAGATCTACATCCCCTTGCTCCATATGCTCCCGGATGAAGTGGTATCGCAGCTCGATGTGTTTAGTCTGGCTGTGTGAGACAAGGTTGTTTGCGATTGCGATGGCGCTGGAGGAGTCACAGAACAAGGGAATATCCTTGATCTTCATGTTATAATCCTCCAGTTGGTGCTTCAGCCAAAGCAACTGTACACAACAACTACCGGCAAAAATGTATTCTGACTCGGCCGTTGAGATTGCGACACAGTTTTGCTTCTTGCTGCTCCATGAAATGAGTCTTCTTCCTAGGAACTGACACGTCCCTGGCGTTCTTTTCCTGCCATCTTTGCTTCCTGCAAAGTCAGCATCTGAAAAACCAATTAGTTCACTGTCATTGCTTCTCGGGTACCATAAGCCAAGATTTGGTGTACCTTTAAGGTATCTCAAGATCCGCTTTGTAGCAGTATAATGAGATTCCTTACAGTTCACTTGGAATCTAGCACAGACACATGTGGAGAACATTATATCTGGTCTACTGGCAGTAAGGTAGAGCAAGGATCCAACTATGCTTCTATACTTGGTTTCATCAAAAGGTTTCCCTTTCTAATCCTTGTCTAGAGATATAGCTGAGGCAGTTGGAGTCCTCATAGAGGGAGCACTTTCCATTCCGAATTTCTAAAGTAACTCCTTAGTGAACTTGGTCTGAGAGATGAAGATCCCATCTTCAGATTGTTTCACCTGAAGTCCTAAGAAATACTTCAGCTCTCTCATACTGCTCATTTCGAACTTCCCTTGCATAAGTTTGAAAAACCTTTTGTAGAGGTTGTCGTCAGTAGAGCCAAATATGATGTCATCGACATAGATTTGCACTAGCAAAATCATGCCTTTAATTTTCCCGAGAAATAATGTCTTGTCTATCTTTCCCCTCATGAATTTATTCTCGAGGAGAAAGCTAGACAATGTTTCGTACCAAGCCCGAGGAGCTTGTTTCAAACTGTACAGTGTCTTCGATAATAAATAAACATAATCAGGATGGTTAGAATCAACAAAACCTAGGGGTTATTCCACATACACTTCTTCCTTTATGTTACCATTCAGGAAGGCGGACTTCACGTCCATTTTGTAGACGGTGAAGCCCTTCAGTGCAGCGTATGCTAGAAATAGTCTGATGGCCTCCAGCCTTGCCACTGGAGCGTAGGTCTGGTCAAAATCCATCCCTTCTTCTTGACGATATCCTTTAGCAACGAGTCTGTCCTTGTTCTTTATGATCGTCCCATCCTCGTCCATCTTGTTCCTATAGACCCATTTTGTTCCGATGACGTTTTTATCTTTGGGTCTGGGAACAAGTGTCCAAACTTTGCAACGTTTGAACTGATTTAGCTCTTCTTCCATGGCCAAGATCCATGTTGCATCTATGTTTGCTTCTTCAAACTTCTTTGGTTCAACCTGCGAGAGGAAGCTTAGATAAAGATTCTCGTTAGCTGTACCTCGACGAGTTCTGACACCAACTTGGGTGTCTCCTATGATTTGTTCCATAAGGTGATCCTTTAGGTGTCTGAGCTCAAGATCTCTGGTATTTGGAAGTTCTTCAGCCATTGGTGTGACTTCATCATCTTGGACAATCTCCTCATCTTGATCAGCTGTCTTTTCAATGGGGTTTTGAGAGGTGATCTCGATGAACTGTTCATTTCTATCTTTGGTGGGTTCATCCAAGTTGATTTCCTTAATTCTCATACCTGCAGCTTCAATACGCATACTAGATGATTCGCTTTACAGCAAGCTCGTCTCATCAAATACAACATGTATCGATTCTTCAACGACTCGGGTTTTCTATAAAAAATCCTATATGCCTTACTATGGCTGCTATATCCTACAAAAATACCTTCAAAACTCTTCTCACTAAACTTGGTAGTATGATACTTGCCGCTGTTAAGCACGAAGCATTTACAGCCAAAAATTCTAAAATATGAAACTGTTGGTTTCCTACTTTTTAGAAGTTCATATGGTGTCTTATCATGGTTCTTGTTTATGAGGGCTCGGTTTTGCACGTAGCATGCAGTATTGACCGCTTCAGCCCAGAAGTACTCTGGTAGTGAAGCATCACTTAGCATGGTCCTGCAGGCCTCTATGAGTATTCTGTTCCTTCTCTCGGCTACTCTATTTTGCTGTGGAGTACGGGGAGAGGAAAACTCATGAAAGATACCTAGGCTTTCACAGAAGTCTGTCATGGCTCCAGATTTGAACTCCGTTCCATTGTCACTTCTGATTTTGACTACGAAACAGTTGTATTCATTCTGGATTTGCCTGACAAAATCAGTAAAGATATCGAAGGTATCTGACTTGTGTTTCAGAAAGAACACCCACGCAAAACACGAGTAGTCATCAACAATAACAAACGTATAATCCTTACCTCCTAAGCTTCTAACTTGCATTGGACCGACCAAGTCCATATGTAGCAGGTGTAAACACCTGTTAGAGTTTTTGCCTATAGTGATTTTCAAGGTAACCCTTGTTTGCTTGCCTTTTACGCATGCATGACAAGGTCTCTCTTTGATATGCTTGACATTCGGGGCATCACACACTAAGTTCTGGGAGAATAATTTATTAATAGTTTTAAAATTAATATGTGTCAGTCTCTTGTGCCATTGGTCAACAAGAGACGCACTATCTTTATCCAAAAGACACACTGGTGTGGAAGAATCTATACAAATAAAATTTAAGCAAAACACATTCCTGCTTCGAGTGCCTGATAGAATTATTTCCTTATTGTCAACAGATTTTATCAAGCACTTGTCAGCATGGAATTCAACTACGTATCCTTTGTCGCATAGTTGGCTTATGCTGATGAGATTGTGTTCCAATCCTTCAACATAGGCTACATCCGAAAAGGATACGCTACCGTTAGAAATCATACCGTAGCCTTTGGTAATTCCTCGGTCTGAACCTCCAAAGATGACCTTTGGTCCGTTCAACACCGGTGAAAAATTCTGTAGTAGGCTCCTCGTCCCGGTCATATGCCGAGAGCATCCACTGTCCAAGTACCAGATTGACATTTTGGTGGTCTTTGGACATACCTGCAATAATATTTACTTAGCCTTAGGAACCCAAACATATTTGGGTCCTTGTTCTCGGGTTAGAGTGCTCCCCCTACGAGTATTAGCCTCATGAGTGGTCATTCTCATGTTGCCAACTTGAGGAGTTGCAGCATTTCTAGGATTAAACCAACAATCTGTGGCAAAGTGGCCAACTCTACCACAGCACCAACAGTCGAATCTGTTGTATCTTTGCCTTCCTAACTCCTGCTTGACCTTCTTGGATGGAGGTCCAGCTGGGTTAGCATTGTTGGAGGAGGAGGCTTCATGATGATGGCAGCTACATGAAGTCTTCTCCTTCATAGGCTTTTCCACAAAAGATATTACTTTTGGTGGTTTATGGAAGTTGTGACCATGAACATAGGGACCATAGCCCTGAAGAATCACTTCTTCATAAGGTGCCATAAAGACACTTTCGCCAAAGTTATGGGGGCGAGTCCAACCTTGGTACCTTGACTTTGGCTTCTCCGGGGTCGGCCTAGAGAAGTGTCCATAGGTGGACTTATAGTCGAATTCGTTCGTAGGAAAGATAACTTTCTTGAACGATACTGGCTCCAAAGGAGCTTTCCCTTTTTCTTCGGCTAAGGCCTTCTTGGCATTCTTATTCTTTCTCCTGGCCTTGTTTCTCCTAGAAGATTTACTAGGAGCGGCAACATGGCCTAGTCCAGCTCCTTTGGCCTTAGCATAGAATTCAACAACGAGTGGAAGAACTGTCTTAGGCTTAGAGAAACTTTCAACAAGTTTCTTCTCAGCCTCGAGTTGTTTTTCCAACTCTTTGATGATTTCATCTTTAAGGTCGAGGTGCTTGAGAGCCTGATTGTATTCCTCAATAGCAAGATTGAAGTTCTTCTGAAGAGTGTTAGTCTTAGCGACTTCTTCTCTCAGGCTGCTCTCAGAAGCCTTTAGAGACTTAATCTCTTTGGCCTGAGTTTTCACAGCTCGACGACACTTGTCGTAAGTTATGATTAACTCCTTGTACTGGGCCATAAGTTCAGACTCATCGTCAGAAGAGCTGTCCTCATTTTCATGGTTAGAACTTTCAGATTAAGAGAGAGGAGTATGATAATTTACCTCCCCAGTAAACTGGGGCTCTTGTTCATCATCTGATTGGGCCATGAGGCCAAAGTAGGCTTCCTCTTCTTCACCTGACTCAGATGAGTCAGAGTCACTGATAGTTTTGCCCATCTTGTCCACCAGGCTCTTCTCAGTTCTCTTCTTATGGTATGAGGATTTCTTTTTCTCTCTTCTGCCACGTTCCTTCTTTTTGTGGGGGCAATCAGCTATGACGTGACCTGGCTTGTTGCAACAATAGCAAACGATGTCAGTAGAAATCTGTTTGTTCTGTTTTGAATTATACCTGTCATGGCTACCCGAGCCTTTCTTTCTTTGATCATTGTCGTGTCGTGATCTTCGGTATGAGGCATCCTTGCCTCTCCATTGCTTCTTCTTGTTCAAGAATTTCTTGAACTGTCGTGAGAGTAATGAGAACTCTCCATCAGATAGTTCTGATCCCGAGGAGCTTGGCTCAGAGCTTTCTTCTTCACTGACTTCTTGAGCTGGTGCTGGTTGGGTAGCTTTTCCCTTCCTTGAACTGTCAGCCTTTAATGCAGTAGGCTTCTCTTTCAACGAGAAGCGACTTTTCTCTTCTTTAACTTTCCTGGAGTTTATTTGCAGTTCATAGGACATCAGCTTCCCAAACAGATTTTGTGGATCTGTCTCTGCTAGTCTCCCAAACTCCCGAATGGCACAGACTTTGTTGTCCCATTCCTTGGTGAGAGATCTCAGAAATTTATCGTTCAGCTCTCCATTTGTGAAGACTCTGCCATACACTCTTAGGCCATTCACTATCTTGAAGAAATTTTCAAAGGTGTCAGCAATGGTCTCCTTTGGTCCTTGTCTGAAGGCTTCATATTTCTGGTTCAGAAGGGACCTTCTATAATCCCTCACTTCTTCAGTGGCTTCCATCAGAGTAACTAGAGATTGCCACATCTCTTTAGCCGATTAACAGTGAATCAGGTTTTGCAACATTGAGTCATCGACTGCACTTGCTATAATGTTTTTAGCCTTTTTGTCCAAAGAGACAAGTGCTATCTCGTCCTTGTCCAGATCCATCAATTTCTTGGGAACCTTTTTGGTTGGATCTATGGTGGAGACGGTCATAGGAACATGGGGACCTTCTTCGATAATAATGAAGATCCGGGGTCCACAGCTTCCATGAAGAATTTAATTCTTTCTTTCCACATGGGAAAATTGTTCTTTGTGCACAGGGGAAGCTTGGCGAAATCTTTGACTTTGTCCATTTCTAGATTGAGTAACAACTTTCAGAAACAGGAACTTGATCAAGGTGTTAACCTTTTAACGATAAACCTCCCTCTGATACCAATTGAAAGTGGAAAGTTGTTGACCTAAATCACCTAGAGGGGGGTGAATAGGTGAATCGTGCATTTGTTTACTGAATAAAAATTTAGATATCTAGCGCACGCAATCAAGCAATCACAGAAGGACACAAAAGATTTATAGTGGTTCCCCGTCCTTGGGTACGTCCACTTTACCTCACCGTTCTAGCAAATCACTAGATCTGGCTACTTTACTATCTCGGATTGCAAACCAATCCTACGCCTTGGAAAAACGTTCATACAAACTCGATCCAAACGGATCTATACTCAGAATATAAATCTTCCTACCACTCGGAGATAAATCTCCTACAAAGAAAATTGTTCGAATAAAAGTTACAAACAAAAATATCTCAGATCTGGATATTAGTATTCGTCTTCTTCGTTGAGAACTTTAGGCTTGATCAGAAGAGGTAGAAGAAGGCTGGACTGTTTTCCAAGAACCTGAGTTCTGAAATCACCACGATCAACGAGAAATCCACAAGTCGTTGAAGCACGATCGGATCGGATGATTTTTCTTGATCTTAGATTGATCTAGGTAGCAGCGCTTGAGAGAATGTCGATCCAAAGCTTTCTTCCAGAAAATGCTAATGGCGGCGACTGCCGGACGATTAAGAGATTAGGTTTTCGGGAATTCTTTCTTAACAAGGACGGACGAGATTTCTCTGTAATAACTTATATAATTAGTCAAATCTGAAAGGATCTATATATAGTCGATCTCCAACGGTCATAATCATAATTAAGGATGACACGTGGACCAATCAGAAGAGACTATTTCGAAATCTCCGTCAAAACTAGACTTAGAGAATTTTCAGGAAAAGGAAGTACTTAGTTCTCGAGAGGTCGAAATAGTTCTCGAGAACTATGTACTGACCTTTCGAAAACTATGGCAGGATCTCGATCACTGAACTTCTGGAAATGGCCTTAGACTTCTCGAGAACTTGGAATTATAGTTCTCGAGAACTATGTTGACTTTTCGAGAACTAAAACACTTACTCGAAAACTGATATAGAACTTCTCGATAACTTATCAGAACTTTTCGAGAGCTTAAAGGAAACTTCTCGAAAACTTGGTTAGCACTTCTCGAGAACTTAGTCAGAACTTTTCGAGAACTTTACTTAGAGTCAATTGCTAGAGAAAAATTCTGAACTGAGAACTTCTCGAGAACTTTGTTAACCAGTTCTCGAGAACTCTATCACTTTCTCGAGATCTTCAAGTCTAGTTCTCGAGAAATTAGCTAGAGTCCAATCCTGAAGAGAAGGGCAGAACTTTTCGAGAGCTAAGGAGTACTTCTCGAGAACTTCTATAGTAGTTCTCGAGAACTTTATTAACTTCTCGAAAATTTCTACTTAGAGGAATTCTAGTTGTCCTGACTTCTCGAGAAGTAAAGTCTGAGCCTCTCGAGAACTATATACTACTTCTCGAGAACTTTGAAGGTACTTCTCGAGAGATGGACTTAGAAACATTTCTTTAAGAATTCTATGTAAGATCTCCTTCTGGTCTTGTCTTTATCTTGTGTTCCAAAGTTTGAATATGAAGTGTATCCCAATTGAGAGGCTACACATGAGTCAACACCTTGGATCACTCTGTGAGGGATTACACTGAGTGGTCCTGTGTTTCTGACCCACTATAGACTGACATTGGTCTACACTTAGAATTGAAAATCTGCAAACACACAACTGGAATACACATGTCAAATACACCTTAATTCATCTTAGTGCAAAGGGTGACTTCATGAAAATCTGGGTTATTGTGGAGAGAATACCCAACAGAAACTCATCTGCCTTCTTCGATTCACGCTGAAGGAGATTAGTTGTAGCCGGAAGGATGAATTAGGCTGAGATCCACCAAGAGGGTGGGCGGCTTGAAGGTGGCCCACCTTAGGGTGAGGGGTCTCGGGTTAGTCGAACTCCAAGAGGAGAGGAGGCCTTGGTTCTGCTCAGTTTTGGATGAGGAGGGTGGTCGGGTTTTTTTGGGAGAGGGAGGGATGTTTGTGGAAATCTTGAGGAGGGAGGAGGAGGAGGAGGAGAGGAAGCCGAATTTTGAGAGGGGAAGAAGGGGGGTCGGAGGCTAGGGTGAGGGGAGAGAGCAAGGGGGGGGGGGAATGCTTAAATTAGAATTAGGTTTTTTTTAATTCATCAATCTTATTAAAATCTTTAACATCAAGGCCTTATATAGGCTTACAACACTTCCGGCTATATGTAACCCAAATAAAATTAAAACATATACATAAATTTAAACACAGCATGAAAATAAAATTGCAAAAAAATAATAAAGGAATTCAAAGAAATTTTAATAAGTCATCTTGCGCCGAGGGCAGAGATTGTAGCATCGCTCCACAAGGTCACCACGGCGCCGCAAGTCTTTGATTGGAGAGAGCGATCGATCTTCCGTAAGCATGCCAACATCATCTTCAACATATTTGAGGTCGTTGTCTTCATCAAAGATTTGGTGTGCCCTTAATATATGTCAGAATTTTTTTGCAGCAGAATAATGAGACTCCTTAGGGAAAGCCTGGTATCTAGAACAAACACATATATCATACATGATGTCTGGCCTACTAGCAATAATATAGAGGAGGGAGCCAACTATACCTCTATACATGGTTTTATCAACAGGTTTCTTTATCTCATCCTTGTCCATTGACATACTTGACCCCATGAGAGTTTTCATTATGGAGGCATTCTCCATACCAAATTTTCTAATTAACTCCCTAGTGAACTTAGACTGAGAAATGGACAATCCATCCTTAGACTGTCTTACTTGGTGGCCCAAGAAGAACTTAAGCTCACCCATACTGATCATCTCAAACTTCCCTTGCATAAGTTTGACAAACTTTTTGTAGAGGTTATCATTAGTAGACCCAAAGATTATGTCATCTACATAAATCTGGACTAGGATGATCATGCCCTTTGATTCCCTTAGGAATAGAGTCTTATCTATCTTTCCCCTTAAGAATTTATTCTCAATTAGAAAGCTATACAGGGCTTCATACCATGCCCTAGGGGCTTGCTTCAACCCATACAATGCTTTTCTAAGCCTATTAACATAATCGGAAGAGTTGGGATTAATAAAACCTGATGGCTGCTTACATAGACCTCCTCTCTTAGGTCACCATTTAGGAAGGCTCACTTCACATCCATTTGGTAGACCTTGAATCCCTTATGGGCACAATATGCAAGGAATATTCTTATGTCTTATAGTCTAGCAACTGGGGCAAAGGTCTGATCAAAAACAATACCTTTCTCTTATTTATATCCCTTAGCCACCAGTCTAGCTTTGTTCTTAATAATAACACCATTTTCATCCAACTTATTTCTGTAGATCCACTTAGTTCCAATGATGTTATGTCCTTGTGATCTGGGAACCAGCTTCAAGACCTTACATCTCTTGAACAGGTTCAGTTCCTCTTGCATTACCACAATCCAAAATTGGTCTATGTTGGCATCTTCAAATCTTTTGGGCTTAATCTGAGATAGGAAGCTAGAGTACATGGCTATATTCATGCTTCTACTCCTTGTTGTAACCCCTTGGCTAGCATCACTAATGATCTGATGTCTGTGATGATCCTTTAGATGTCTAGCTGCTGGAGGAAGTCTTTCTTCGACATCATTGATTTCAATGACTTGATCCAGCTAATCATTACCCATATCCTGTGAGCTTTGTCCTTCTTCAGGAACACACACACCATTGTCTTCATTTTGGGATGCTGGAGGAGCATCCTGGATGGTCAGTTTATCAATCACATGTTCTATACCTGCAGATCTAAATGAGGAGCTAGGCATCTCATTGTTAATCATTGAAGATTCATCAAAGACAACATTAACAAACTCTTCTAAAACTTGATCTTTCAAGTTATAGACCCTATATGCTTTTCTCTGGTTGCTATACCCAACAAATGTTCCTTCATAGGACTTGGCAATAAACTTAGTCAGATATGAATTTCCATTATTGAGAACATAGAATTTACAACCAAAGATCCTGAGATAGGTAAGGTTTGATTTTCTGCCTTTCATGATCTCATAAGGAGTCTTCTTGTGATACTTATTGACAGAAGCTCTATTCAGGACATGACATGCAGTATTTACTGTCTCAGCCCAAAATTATTATGGGAGAGTTGTATAACTTAGTAGAGTCCTTCCAACTTCAATGAGAGTTATATTTCCTCTCAGCTATTTCATTTTGCTGGGGTGTTCATGGAGAAGAAAATTCTTGAAGAATCCCTTGTTTTTCACAGAACATTGTCATGCCATCAGATTGAAGTTCAGTGGCATAGTCACTTATGATTTTGACCACAGAACTGTCCAATTCATTCTGAATTTGCTTGACAAAGGTCCTGAAGATGTCAAGGGTTTTAGACTTTTCTTAAGAAAGGAAACTTAAGTAAACCTTGAAAATTAATCACTTATCACAAGAATGTAGACTTTCTTACCTAGACTATGAACTAGCATAGGACCAAACAAGTCCATATGTAGGAGGTATAAGAACCTCACTGATTCCTTGACCCTAATGCTTTTAAAAGAATCTTTGGTGTGCTTACCCTTTTTATATGCAGAGCAAATACCCTCTTTTGTGCATTTAATATTGGGACCATTTCTGACTAGCTCTTCACCAAAGAGCTTGCTAATGGTCTTGTATTTCAAATGAGCTAGTCTCTTATGCCACTCCACACCGTATGAGACTTTCTCATTTGCAACTAGACACATAGGGGTGTCAGAACTTAAACAAAAAAAGTTTAAATAATAAATATTCCCACTCCTAGTGCCTGTCAAAATGACCTTTTGGTCACTTGACCTTTTAATTTTGCACTCATCCTTGTGGAATATAATGACATAGCCAAAATCACATAGTTGGCTTATGCTTATCAGGTTGTGTTGCAACCCTTCCACTTAAGCCACTTTTAATATTGAGACTATGCCATTGGTAAGCATACCATATCACTTAGTAACTCCTCTATCTGAACCTCCAAAGATAACTTTAGGTCCATTCTTCATAGGAGTGTATTCCTTCAGATGACATCTTGTTCCAGTCATGTGCCTGGAGCATCCACTATTCAAGTACCATTTTGGTGTATGGGTACTTAGACTGACCTGTAATCATAATTCATTTTACCTTAGGACCCCAAAAGAGGTTCGGTCCTAGGTGCTTGTTAGTCTGAAAATTAACTTGTCTCCCTGCAGCACTCTTGGTAGTAAGACTCACTTTAGCTCTTGGCACACTAGGATTATGCCAACAGTCTATGACAAAGTATCCTACTTTACCACAACACCATCACTCATTAATGGTGTACCTTCTATTTTGAACAGTTCTAGTAGGTTGTATGATGTTAACAATATACTGTTCAGAGGGGAGTGTAGCAGCCCTCATCTTATTTCTTTTAGCAAGAATCTAACTGAAAGTAAGTCTGACAGTAGATGTACTTGGCTTGCTCTGATTACTACCAATATCAGTCTTCTTTGCAATAGATATGTTGTTGATGGCATTATAGATGGCTAAGTCAGACTTCCTGAAGGACTTGCCTTTGATATGTGATTTAACTAAAAGAGCATGACTATTGGCCACAACCATATTCTTGAGTGTAGGAGCTAGAGTTCCAAAAACAAATGGTCCATGATGGGCCATCTGAATTTCTTCATGAAGAGCCTTGAAGGCACTCAAGCCCATGCCCTTTCTCCCTCCATTGTAAGACACAGTTGTATACTTACAGGAAGAGTTCTCATTCTTCCAGTTACCATATATGCTATCTTGGTCATACCTATTTGATGGGAGAATTACCTTATGGAAGGTGGTCTGAGGCACAATAGAAAGTTTGCCTTTCCCTTTGGAAGGGGAAGCTCTAGTGTTCCACTTAGACCCCAAACCTCTATTATCCTTTTGAGAGGTAAAGGAATCAATTAGTGGCAGTACAATCTTTGGCTTATTGAATTCAGCCACTCTCTTTTTCTCCTTAAGGAGATTTTTCTCAAGATCCATAATGTTCTTGTTCTTCTGCTTGATGGTCCCAATCTGGATGATAAGATGGCCTTCAGTTGGCTGACTTCCCTCATCCTCTAATACAACAAGGATGCTGACTCATACTATAGGGAAGAAGTTAGCTGTAGAGAGATAATCTCCTCAGCTTGTTTCTTGGCCAGCCTCTTGCTCCTTTTTAAGGCATCTAGAAGGGTGCCATACTTATCAATTAGTTGATTGACATCTTCCTCAAATTCTGACCCATCTTCATCATAGGATGAGGATGCATCAAAATTAGGACTTGTCTTATAGTCAGATTCAGATGAGGAATTAGACAGAGAGTATACCTTATCTGGACTAGGCTAATCCTTGCTGGATTCTTCATCTGACACAGACATTAGACCATAGCATTTATCATCTACTTTATCCTCCTCAGTGTCACTGTCTGAGTGTGATAGAGGGGCCCTGATGCTTATCCTTGCAGCTGGATATTCCTGATCCTTTTCCTCAGCAATAGTAGCAAACTACCCAATCTAGGCTTCTTCTTCTTCAGAATCGAAAGAGGCTGAGTCACTTTGACTCCATCTCTTCTCATTATTGGCAATGAAGGTCTATTACTTCTTTCCATTTTGGTGGTGATGTTTCTTCTCACCAGTCTCTTTTCTCTTGACTGGGCAGTCATCTATGACATGCTCAGGCTTTCTGTAACAATAACAAATAATTTTAGAGGAACTATGTTTGTTATGTTTAGTTTCAATCCCGTCTCCTTTCGAGAACATCTTCTTGGATGTATTGTGATCCTTCTTATAATGAGAGGAGGAGGAAGGATTGTTCTTCCATTGCCTCCTCTTCATCATCTTGTAGAACTGCCTAGAAAAGTCTGCAAACTCCCCATCTTACATGTTGCTGTCAGATGAGCTTAACTCAGAGCTGTCTGAATCAACAGGCCTTCTTGGGGGAGTGGCAATCCTCTCCTTACTCTTCTTAGAGCTCTCAACCTTGAAGGTCATAGTCTTTTCCTTGGCTTTAAATCTGCTGGTGATCTCCTCGTCCTTCCTGGTAGATAGCTACATCTCATAGGAGAGCAACTTTCCAAACAATGTGTGTGTGTGGAGGAGTTTCAACTAGCTGGCCATCTCTCTAATGGCACATATCTTGGTGTCCCAATCTATGGTTAGAGATCTGAGGAACTTGTCATTTAACTCATAGTTGCTGAAGACCCTCCCATAGGTCCTTAGCTCATTTACCACTCTGAATAACTTTTTTTAGCATTCAGCTATGATGTCCTTCTTGCTCTGTCTGAAGGTATCATACTCTCGGTTATGTAGGGATTTCCTTTCATCCCTTACTTTTTTTGTGTCATCCATGTAGACAATCAATGTGTCCCACATTTCCTTAGAAGTCCTATAATGAACAAGGTTCTAGAATGTTGAATCATCAATGACACTCACTATGATGTTCTATGAACTCCTATCTATAGTTGCAAGTATGACCTCATCCTTGGTCATCTCAGAATATTTCTTAGGTGTCTGGATAGTGACATCCAAGACTGAGACCTTCATTGGGATGAAAGGTCCCTTTTGAACAATAATGAAAATCCCAGGATCAGATGCTTCCACGAATAGTCTGACTCTTTCTTTCCAAATGCCAAAATTTTATTTCCTGCAGATTGGGAGCTTCTTAAAACCCAACTCCTTATGGTTCTCTCCTAAACCCATAAGGAATATAAGTAGCTATTCCTGGAGATCAGCTAAGACTGTTAAGTCCTTTTTGAGTAACCTCCCTCTGATACCACTTGAAAGTCTTTAGATTCAAGAGTAGCTAAACACCAAGAGGGGAGTGAATAGGTTTTTTGATGAGTTATAAATATACACATTTTTTAGAATTTTATTTAAGTAGTTTTAGAATGTTTTAGTTATTTTTCTGTTATTTTTCTTTAATAAATATGCTTCTTTTTGTAAAAACTGATCTAACTAAGTTTATTTTGATTTTTTGTAATTTTTTATAAAATGGTAAAAAATTGACCTGACACACCCATGTCATGCTGACCGACACTCCCGTGTCGCCCCTCGACGATCAACCATCATCGACCCCAACTTGACACTCAACGCTTCATCAACCCGAGCAGGACATACCCATGTCCGTAGACCTGACACGGCCGTGTCAGCCACTCAACGCCTTCATCCAGTCGACACTCAACGCCACTCAATGCTGTCAGCCACTCAATGCTTTATTGTTCACCTCTCAAAGACACTCAATGCTTTTACTGTTCACCTCTCAACGCCACTCAACGCCATCAACTCGACACTCAACGCCAACGTGTCATGCCCGTGTCCAAGCACGACATGCCTGTGTCGGACACGTGTCCCGTCCCGAAGCTTCCAAAAACAAACCAGCTCGCCGGATTTTGCCAAGTCAAACATGGCAACTGTGACACGCCCCCTGATATGCTCGTGTTGTAGGCCGTGTCACGCCCGAAATTTTGTCTATAAATAAAAATTTCTGTAAGGTCCAAGGGTTCACTTTTTTGAGCCAAATTTAGTGTGTTTTGTGGGCTGCTTGGTGTGTTCCATTGACATGTAAGGATAACATTCTCCCCCTCTTTTTATTTTTGTCCTAGCTTTGGAATAGTTCTTTTTCATCAATAAAAAGATGTTTGCTTTTCTCTTCTTAAATGGTTTTGGAATGAACTTGTGTGCCCACTTTGTTCTTCTTTTTATTCTCATGTCTTTCTTAGTGTTTCTCTTTATGAAAAGTGTGTGTGTGTGTATGAGTTTAACTAGTTAATTTCTTCATGCTTTTAATTAGTTGTTATGTTAGATTTTATTATAGTTTTTATTTCAAAAAAATGAAATTTATTAGGATAGTTTTTCTTCAAGCTTTTATGATACTTTAAAATTGTAACTTTCCCATCCTAATGTGTTTTGTAAAAGAGATTTTAAAAGTGATTTTAATTTTCTTTAACTTAGTCTTTGTTTAAGTTGTAAAATTTTTTGTCCTTTTAATTTTTTAATTTTTATTTTTTCATCACTTTTATGAACTCTTAAGAATGAAAAAGTTATAATTTTAGTTTTTGAGTACCTTTGACTTTAACTCTAATTTCCAAAAACTTTTGCTCTTTTTTTTTATTTCAACTTTTTATGTGTTTTTAACAAATTCTAAGGATAGAAAAGTAGTTGATTTAATTTTTAGGTAACTTTCATTTTGTTTTTAATTTGTGTGTGCGTGTATGAGTTAGGTTTTAATTTTGTTCTTTTAAATTTCATGTTGTGTGCGTGAGTTTATGAGATAATTTTCCATGCTTTATTTTATTGCTATCTTTCAATTATGTAGAGTGTGTGAGTGTATGAGATAAATTTTCATGCTTTATTTTATCGCTTTCTTCAATTATGTAGAGTGTGTGTGTGTGTGTAGGAGATAATTTTATTTATTTCTTTCAATTCATGTAGAGTGTGTGCGTGTGCGCATTTATTTCTGCCTACTCGTTAAGAGTTAAATAGCGTGTTTTCATTTACCGCCTACTCATTCGAGTAGGATTTGTCATGTACCGTCTGAAAGTGAGGATAGATACAACTCTAGAGGGGGGGGGGTGAATAGAGTATTCACAAATTATGACACCCTACTAAACTCCCTTAGAGTTAATTTGCGGAATGAGTTTATAGATATTTGAAACCCTAGAGCCTAACACAAAGTGAAGTGCACTAGAGAAAGCTAACTGTAATTACAGTTGAGCTTTGGTCCTATCACAGCAACTAGCAATCCTAGTTATTTCTACTCACAGCCACAGTGCAATAAATTGATTAAGCAACACAGACGATACAAGAAGTTTATAGTGGTTCCCTCTAAATAGGTACGTCCACTCTTCTACAACCCTGGTAGGAATCCACTATAGGTTTTTGTTCAGGTGTCCTGCCACCTACTGATCTGCTTCAGGTAGATCAAGTAGACCCTTTGAGCTTTTGATCAGGAGCTCAAAATCCAACACAGGTTTTTGATCAGGTGCCCTGCCACCAAGGTTCACTTTTGAATGGAGTAATAACCCTTTATACAGGAGGTTGAGAGAGTAAAATATTCTTCTCTATTGTTAAAACAGATTAGAGAAGCTAGTGGATTACACAGAGCTAGAAAACTCTAAAGAATCAAGGCTCCCCCTGGCTTAGAGAATATCCAGGAAGAAGTCTTGCTTCAGGGTGCAGGAACTCTTCTAAACTTGAGACAGAGAACTGTCTTGAAGTTCTGAAGGAGAAGCTTGAAGAAGACTCTTGATTGTAGAATGATTATTCTTCTTCTATAGCTTTTCTTTATTCTTCTTCTTCTTGAGACTCTGAGTGAATGTTCCTTACAGCAGGATGAACTCAGGATTGAAGAAGAGAGAGTTGAAGAAGGATGATCTTCTCAGTTGAATGTATCAATGACTGAGAGCTGTAACTCTTTGAATCTGTGTATGAATATCTGTGTTGATCTCTATTCTGTGTGTGTTGTTGTATGGTTGTTATTTTTTTTATTATCTGTTGCCTTTTGAAAGCACTTTATATATTGGCCTTTCTAACGGCTCTAATCTTTGCTTTTATTTTGTCTTCTTCTGAAATCTGCAATCTGGGCTGCAAAAAGCATAAAGCAAAACATATCCTGCAGGCAGACATGCTATAAGGGGATAAAGCTTTCTAAGAAGCTGCAAATCCAATCTGATAAAAGGAGTACTAAAGAAAGTCACATCAGACTAAACTCTTTATGACCAAAGAAGACTTTTGTGTCTAACAGCTATAAAGGACAGCATGGCAGAATAAAGCAAAAAGATATTTCAACTAATAAGACAAAAAACTTTGTCAGATAAAGCTTGACTTATGCACAAAGGATGGGGCAAGGATTTCCTTGAGATGTATGCACAAGATCAATGAAATAATCTTTAATAAAATATGCTAAATAAATAGGAATTAAATCATAGAACAGAAGGAGTACAAAATTACTAAAGGTAGACAAAAGATCGTCGAACGATCCTCGGAGATCATCGACCGAAGCACAGAGATCGTCGACCTATCAGAACAGATAGTCGAACGACACAGATAGTCAAACTATCAAAGCAGATAGTCGAACTACCACAGCAGATAGTCGAACTTTCAGAACAGATAATCGAGCTATCAGATAGTCGACCTATCCAAGCAGATAGTCGAACTATCAAGCAAACCAGATAGTCGACCTATCAAACAGATAATCGAGCTATCAGATAGTTGAACTATCCAAGCAGATAGTCGAACTATCAAACAGAACAGATAGTCGACCTATCAAACAGATAGTCGAACTATCAAGCAAAATAGATAGTCGACCTATCAAATAGATAGTCGAACTATCAAGCAAAACAGATAGTCGACCTATCAAACAGATAGTCGAGCTATCAGATAGTTGAACTATCCAAGCAGATAGTCGAACTATCAAACAGAACAGATAGTCGACCTATCAAGACAAATAGTCGAGCTATCAGATTGTTGAACTATCCAAGCAGATAGTCGAACTATCAAACAGAACAGATAGTCGACCTATCAAGACAGATAGTCGAGCTATCAGATAGTTGAACTATCCAAGCAGATAGTTGAACCATCAGGAAATTTGTCTGGTCAAAAGAAGTCGAGCGGGGTTCGACGATCGACGAGGCAGATACCACAGATCGTCGAGCTAACAAGAGTTGAACTAACTCAGAGATAGACGATCTGCTGACTGACGATAGTCGACCAACTGATAGACGATCGTCGACCAGTCGATAGACGATAGTCGAGCGGCGTTTGACCATAGTCGAATCAAAAACAACTTAACCAAATTTTCATCTGGATAAGTGACAACTCTACAACTAGAGCAATCTAACTAAACAACTAACCTTTGACCATAGATAAATCTTGGGTCAAGAGATAAAATGAGAAGATAAAACTCAAATCCAAACTAGGGTACCAACAATCTCCCCCTATTTGCGTTAAGTCTCTCAAAAACAAAACAAACAAAACAAACTATTGGAAATAAATATAATTCAGGAAAAGAAATATCTAAGCAGCAAATAACATCAATCAAACAGACAAATAAACAACTGTTAATCAATGAAACTTAAGAAGCATCAGAATCTGGTTTAGATACAGAGGAACTAGGAAGAAAAGAAATTTTTCTGAACGGATCTAAAGCTTCTTTCTTTGATATCTTTAAATCTTGTTCTCCAATAATTCTAGATTCTCCTGTTCTTGGTATTACTGCTTCAGGGTGCTTTTCTATATATTTTGAAGGATCAAAAACCTCAGGTCTAACCTGGAATTTGTCTAGCTCCTTCTTTCTGAATTTAGATATAGTAGTTAAGCCTGTAATATCTTTTCCTTCAGCTTTGGCTTTTCTGATCTGGGCTGATCCAACTAGTTCAAGAAATCTAGCCATCCTGAAATCAGGATTAAGCTCTTAACTTTCATATTCATTTTCACAAGTTGGATATAAAGGTTTTACAGCTTTAAATTTTGTAGATAGTTCTAACATGCTTGTAGCTGGTTCTCTATTTTATTGAATAACTAATGAAGATGGAGGAGCAAACTCAGCATATTTCTTACTTGATTTTTCAGAGAAAATAATCCTTTTACCTTTTGAATCAGTTTTCTTTGCTTGAGCTGGCTTTGAGGAAGATATGCTTTTGGTTTCTTTGGAAGGTGATGCTCTTCTCTTGGGAGAAGGAGGAGGATAAAAAGTTGGCTCTTAATATACTACCTCCTTTACTTGCTCTCTTGTATCAGCTTCTTGCCTTTGATATCTAGATTGGGATCTGCTTTGATATCCTGGATTGCTTTTCCTTTGATGAGATTGAGATGGAGTGAATCTAGCAGACGGGGCTGAAGGATTTGCAGACATATTTCCAGATGCTCCTGTACTAGGAGGTGGAGGAGGAGGTCCTTTAGGATTCCACTTAGGTGCTGGACTATCATATCTTTTAGATTTCTTTCTTTGCTTTTGCTGATTCTTGGAAAATCCCATCCAGTGCTTATATTCTTTGGACTTGGGATCTATTCCTTTCAAGATATAATAAGGAATATCATGATCAGGGTTAGATGGAGGAGGAGCAACAACTTTCCTTTTTCTTTTAGCAGATTTCTTTTTCTTAGACTCTTCTGAATCATCAGAGTCATCTTCATCATCAGATTGAGATGATGGAGGTTGATCATAAGGATCAAAGGCCTCTTGCTCAGCTTTTTCTTTGTCTTTTAAAGCAGCTTTTTCTTTCTCTTCTTCTAAGGCATCCTGTGCCAGAAGAGTATCCAGATCAAGTCCTGGGGTGTCATCCCAGACTGTAGACTTTTCTTCTTGAACATCTGAAACTTTTTCTTTCTCAACTGCAACTGTCATGAGGACCAGTTCATCATGCACAACTACCTGAGCTGGAGGAGAAGATACATGATCTTGAATAGCAGGTTCTTGCACTGGTTGTTGAGCAGGTTCTTGGACAGCTTGAACTTCTTCCACTAGATCTGTAGTATTAGGAACACAGATTTGCTAAATGAAATTGAAACATCCCTTCTAGGTATTCACAGACTAGCATGTCAGTTAACATGTCAAGAAAATGAGTAAATGAATTACCTTCAGGATTTTCCTCAGAATTTCCTTACTCCCACAAGTCATCTAGAAAGGAGGTAATGACTCCTTCTAGGAAAAGAGCAACTAAGGGAGTAGAAGATTCTTCAAGGCATACTTTGAATGCAAATTCTGCTTCCATTATGATATCGGAAGGCTTCTGAACTGGTGCTGGAACTGCAGAAGATGTAGCAATGTCAACTGGAGTTGCTGTTACTTCTTGAATCTCAACTTGGGGCTCTGCTGGACGAGAAACAAGATGCAATCCTGAGGCATCTTCCTCAAACATCTCCCCCTGCCTGATTTCAGTAGAAACTGAAGTCAGGCCCCTAACTGAAGATGGCTCAGCAGATTTAGATAGGGCTAAGATGGAGGATGACAAGGTAGAGATGGAAGAAACGAGAGGAGCAATTGCTTCTTCAATCATGATTTTGATTGAAGGAGTAATTAGCTCCAATATGCTTGAAAAGAAGGCTGGTGTGATTTCAAATGATGGTGGGGGAATCACAGTAGATGGATGATCATCAGGGATGGTGTTCTCCTGATGAGATAGAGAGTGAACTGGTGATTGATGGGTGGATGCATGAAGATCAATATGATCTGAATGAGGAATTGGTGACTGAGGAGGAGTGGATAGCTCAAAAACCAATAAATCAAAACTAGGATGAGAAATCCTAGCAAGATGAGAAGGAAGTGGAGATGCTGGTGATGATGCATGGAGAATTGTGGAGGAATAAGGAAGAAGAGAGGCAGTAGATGGTACTTCAATTGAAGTAGATGGTAAAGCAGAAGTAGATGGCATTTCAGTAGAAGTGGATGGTAATGCAGAAGAGGTGGATGGAATGGAGAGAATGGATGAGCCTGCTTCATGTAGGTGGGGAGTGACTGAAACAGTCCTTATGCTCTCAGACACAACTAGAGCTGCCCCTGCTGGAGAAGGCTTTTGAAAGCTCCTTTTCCACTTAACAAACAATGTTGGATCCATCTTCTTACTGGCATTGATGGAAGTTGAGACTGTAACCAACAGTTGGGGATATTTCTCTCTTAGAAATATCCCAAGTAGCCTACCCAGGGTTACTTCCTTCTTGTTATTCTTCTTTCTAATCAAATCAAACATAATTCCTGCCCAATTTATCTGTTTCTTATTTACTATTGAACACATCAAGGCAAACTGTTGCCTGGTGATGTTATCATGAGCAGAGTGCTTGCCCAGAAGCACTTTTCCAACTAGTTCAGCCAAGAACTTTATCCTTAACGGAAAATTAACCTTTAGCAGTTTAGAAGGAATGCCTTCTGCAGGTCCTAATTCGATCAACATCCTCCCAAACTCTGGAGTATCTTGTTCATATTCCTCTTCACCATTCAGCAATCCGAAAATATCAGTTAATACGGCAGGAGTCAAACTTACCTCTTCGCCGCCAATCGTCCCAGTCATAGATTCGTCACTAGAAGACGAAGTGAAGGCCCACTCTTTAATCTCTGGGATGTTTATCTTGATCCTTGTGGACATTAGTCATTCCAGTCCTTGTTCCTTGCATAGCTGGAGGATTTCTACTATCTCAGAATCACAAACGCTGAAGGAGTAAAAATCTACGCTGAAGCCGGCATCGAACTTCATCACTGACAGAAGAGCTGGAGCAATCGCCATTGATTGGGTTGGAGAAGACGAGAGAGACGATGAAAGCAAAACGACAGAGAGCACGAGGCAGATCTCAAACAGAAAGACGGAATATGAAAAAACGAGCTCTGTCGACGACAAAAAGAACGATCTATTAACCTAGGTCGACCATCGATTTTATATTAAAACAGCAATCGTCGATCTATTTTAACAGATACTAGAGACGATGGTCGAACGGTCGTTCGACGATCGTTTCCTGAAGCAGATTAGTCGATCAATCGTTCGACTATTTCTATCTTCACAAACAAATAAGCTATCGTCGTCCGTAGGTCGACGATAGGCTCGACCTGTTCGACTATCGTCGAATGTCGTTCGACGATCTTCAAAAAGATTTCAATAAAGACAGAAGTCACACTTAGTCTATTCCATTAATCATGCCTAGTTGAACCAAAAAGAACAGATGCTTCTGTTCATCTAAGGGCTTGGTGAAAATATCACCTCTCTGAAGGTCAGTGGATATGAACTCAAGGCTGATCTTGTTCTTTTCCACACAATCTCTCAGGAAATGGTGTCTAATCTCAATGTGCTTGGTTCTAGAGTGGTGCACAGGATTTTGTGCAATGGAGATAGCACTGGTACTGTCACACATGATTTTGGTGTTCTTGTGTGTGTACCCATAATCCAAAAGCAGGTTTTGAATCCACAGGATCTGTGAACAACAACTAGCAGCTGCTATATATTCAGCCTCTGCAGTTGAAGTTGAGACAGAAGCCTTCTTCTTACAGAACCAAGAGACCAATCTCTCTCCCAGGAACTGACAAGTTCCTGAGGTACTTTTCCTGTCAACTCTACAACCAGCATAGTCAGAATCAGAGTATCCAATTAACTCAAATTCTGATTCAGCTGGGTACCATAGTCCTAAATTTGGACAACCCTTCAGGTATCTCAAAATTCTCTTGAGAAGAATCAAATGAGATTCCTTGGGGTTGACCTGGAATCTAGCACATAGGCATGTGGCAAACATTATATCTGGTATACTTGCAGTTAAATACAACAGGGAACCAACAATGGCCCTATAGTTTTTTTGATCAACTGGCTTACCCTGATCATCAGAATCTATAACTATATTAGTAGTCATAAGTGTATGCATTGCTGAAGCATCAGCCATCCCAAACTTCTTTACCAATTCCTTGGCATATTTGGATTGGGAGATGAAGATGCCATCAACATCTTGCTTTACTTGGAGACCAAGAAAGTAAGACAGCTCACCCATACTACTCATCTCAAACTTAGAATGCATCAGGTCAGAGAACTTTTTGCACAGTTTGGGATCAGTGGAGCCAAAAATAATATCATCCACATACACTTGAACTAACAGGATTGTGTCCTTGTGATGCTTAACGAAGAGGGTTCTATCAACTACTCCCCTAACAAAGTTGTGCTCTAACAGGAAACTAGCTAGAGTCTCATACCAGGCTCTGGGTGCTTGTTTAAGTCCATAAAGAGCTTTTTGCAACTTGTACACAAATAAGGGCTGAGTTGAAGAAACAAACCCAGGAGGTTGTTCAACAAACACCTCTTCCTTTAGCTCACCATTTAGGAATGCACTCTTGACATCCATCTGAAAGACCTTAAACTTCATATAGGCTGCATAGGCTAGAAAGATCCTTATTGCCTCTATCCTTACAACAGGAGCAAAGGTTTGGTCATATTCTATACCTTCCTCCTGTCTGTAGCCCTGAGCTAAGAGCCCAGCTTTGTTCCTTACAATAATTCCATTTGCATCCAACTTGTTTCTAAACACCCACTTGGTGCCTATGATCAGTTGGCCTTTTGGTCTTGGAACCAAAGTCTATACCTTACATCTTTCAAACTGATTGAGCTCCTCTTGCATAACAATGATCCAGTGGGGATCTAGCTCAGCATCTTTTATGGTGAGGGGCTCAACTTGTGAAAGGAAACAAGCATGCATCACATCCTATCTTAATTGATGTCTTGTTTGTACACCAGCTGATATGTCTCCAATCACTTGAGATGTAGGATGATCTCTAAGTGTGACAAGATCAGCAGGTGGGATGTGATCTTCAGCAATAGTTGGGATTAATTCCTCAGGAGGAATTAGATCAACTGTTGGTGGTACAACAACAACTTCTACAGTGTCTTCATCACTGTCTGAATCAGTGATATGAAGAGATGATAGATGGAAAATCTCTTGAGTTACATCTTTATTAGATTCTGGTACCTGCAATGAACTTGAGGAAGGGGAAGTTTCCTTCTCCTTGTAAAACATCTGAGATTCATCAAAAGAGACATGTACAGACTCCTCAATTTTAAAATTTGATTTATTAAATACCCTAAAAGCTTTGCTTACTTGGGAATATCCAAGAAAAATTCCCATTGAAGCTTTTGCTTCAAACTTTCTAAGGTATTCTTTGTTATTGTTATGAATGTCTACTACACAACCAAATACTCTAAAATAATTAATTTTAGGTTTCTTTCCCTTAAGCAACTCATACAGAGTTTTACTCTTAAGCTTGTGTATAAGACTTCTGTTCAAGACATAATTAGCTGTGCTAACATCTTCTGCCCAATAAGAGAGAGGCATGTTAGCATCTGCCAATAATGTTCCAGCAGCTTCAATCAGGGTTCTATTCTTCCTTTCCACTACCCCATTTTGTTGGGGAGTTCTAGGAGCAGAGAAGCTATGTTTGATACCTTCTTTCTCACAAGAATTCTTGCATGAGAAGAGAATCAAACTCAGTACCATGATCACTTCTGATCAAGGCAACATGAGTAGAATACTCAGTCTGCACACATAGTAGAAAGTCTGTAAGAACTTTGAAGTTATCAGCCTTAGTTCTCAAAAAGAACACCCAAGTGAACCTAGAGAAGTCGTCTACAATTAGTAAAGTGTAATACTTCCCTCCTAGACTCTGTACATTTATTGGGCCAAAAGGTCCAAATGTAATAAATACAGGATTCTAGGTGAATCACTTTTATTTACAGATTTAAAGGAGTTTTTGGTTTGCTTGCCTAATTGACAAGCCTTGCATAGGCTCTCCTTCTTGTAGGGGAAAGAAGGTAAACCTCTAATAAGGTTGTATTTAGATAACCTAGATATGTTCTTGAGCTTAACATGGCTAAGCCTCCTATGCCATAAGGTGTTATTATTTGTTACTTCATTAAATAAGCAGATTTCAGATTGAGTTGAGTTAAAATCTACTAAATAAATATTACCCTATCTAATACCTACTAACACAACATTACTATTTAAAGTAATATTACAGAGAGAGTTAGTGAAAGATACCTGATATCCTGCATCACATAACTGGCTTACTGAGATAAGGTTGTGCTTCAGTCCAGTTACATATGCAACCCTCTTGAAGGTTACTGCTCCAATGGTAATCCTACCATATCCTTCAGTTTGACCACATCTGGAATCCCCAAAGATCACCTTTGGTCCAAGCTTGGCCTTGAATCTTGACAGATTTTCTTTATTTCCTGTCATGTGTTTGGAACAGCCACTATCCAAATACTATTTATCTTTAGTAATTGGATAGGTCTTCACCTACAGAATAGACAATTAGACATTGTGGACCCAGGTAACCTTGGGTCCATTATTTTTCACATAATGAAAACTTGAAATAAAAGAATAAGCAGGTTGGGGTTTATATCCTAAAGGGTAAGATCTCCTAGGTGGGTTACTCCAAGCAGTTAATGGGTCCACAAACCTAGGGTTTCTATTTATATTAGGGTTTCTAAGGTTCTGGTTATAATTTTGAAAATCAAATTGAAATCGTCAATCAGCGTTCGACGATTGATGCTCAGATCGTCGAGCATCGTTCGACCATTGAGCCTTCGATCGTCGAGAAGCGTTTGACGCTTTTTGTAGCTCCTTAAATTTTTGTTTTCTCTTTTCTCTTTTAGCTTTATTTAAGGCTTGATTAACTTGTTTTACTTGCTCAGTATTCTTTATTCCATAAGCTGAAATAAAGTTTACTGGAGTTGAAAGATGATTTTTAAGAACCAATGGGGGTTCACTTGATGAGGCTCCTAAGCCTAGCTTATTATTGCCTGACCTAGTGTTTGTCATGCTGGTGATTTCTAGCAGCTTAAGGCTTCTACCATTTAAAGATTCTTCTAATCTCTTGGACTTTGCTAGTCCATTTTTAAGAAACTTTATTTCTTCACTAGACTTAGTGAGTTCTACTTCTAACCTAGCATTTTCAATAGAGAGGATTTCTGATTCTGCTAACTTATTTCTAAGTTCCTTAATTTCTTTTTCTGAACTAATTAAATCTAAGCAAAGAGATTTAAATTCAGATTTAAATTTAGCAGAAGAAAAATCATAAGAAGATAATACCTGATCTTCTGTAGGCATTTCTTCATCATCAGCAGAACTCTCTGCAGCTGAGTGGTTGCTGCAGGCATCAATTGCCATAAGGCAAATTTCCTTTGCCTTCTTCTCTTCCTCATCTTCACTGGAGTTTGAGGAGGAAGATTCCTCATCTGAATCACTCCAGGTCTCAGCAACAAATCCTTTCTCCTTCTTCTTATTTTTGTAGGAGGAGGACTTGGAGTGCTTCTTGTGATGTTCTTTTTCTTTTCTCTTTTCTTTGTTCTGTTCCTCTGGACACTCTGTTAGAATGTGTCCAGGTTTCCTGCAATCATAACAAATAATTTCTTTAGCAGGAGATCTGTCATACCTTGGTTTATCTTCATATCTTGAAGATTTCTTTCTGAAGTCTCTTCTTCCCATCTTGAGAAACCTTTTGGCAAAGAGTGTCATCAGCTCCTCATTTGATTGGCTTCCTTCAGAAGCATCAGCAGCTTTTAGAACAAGGGTTTGCTCTTTCCTTGTTGGAGTTGGAGTCTTGGCTTCAGCCTTAGCTTCCCTGGTCTTTAGAACTTGCTCAAAAGACTTGAGCTTGCCAAGGAGAGCTTCAGTTGAGATTTCAGTTGTACTTCTAGCCTCCTTGATAGGCCAGATACTGAGATCCCATGTACTGGGGAAGCACATTAGTATCTTGTCATTGAATTCTGTCAATGTAATCTCCTTATCAAGAGTTCTCAGCTCATTGATGATTGAGCTGAGCCTGGTGTACATGGCTTCAACGGATTCAGCTTCAGTCTTCTTGAAGTTTTCATACTGGGATATAAGGTTGGACCTTCTGTCCTTCCTTTCATCAGCTGAACCAGCTACAATCTGGTTTAGTGAGTCCCACATGGCTTTTGTAGAGGTGCAATCAGCCACTTTATGGAAGATTTCATCAGACATAGTCTGAGCCAGAATGTTCATAGCTTTGGCATCAGCTATCTTTGCCTTCTTGTATGCATCATTGTAGTCTAGAGGAGGCACTGTACTGAGATTTGTAGATGTTGTAGCAGTGGCTGCAGCAGGAGGTGTTGGAGGTCCTGTCAAAATAGAAGAAAAAAATGTCTTCATCAATAGAGTTCATATATAATTTGATTCTTGCCTTCTAGATGCTAAACTTAGCTAAGTTGCAAGATGGAGGTCTGGTGCTAGAGTAATCCTTGGACTGGGTCATGAAGTGAATATCTATAAGCTTGGTATCTATCATGATCTTGTGACTCAGGTGTTAGCCTGTACAGTCAGTCAACCTCCCTCTGATACCAATTGAAAGTGAGGATATATACAACTCTAGAGGGGGGGGGGTGAATAGAGTATTCAAAAATTATGGCACCCTACTCAACTCCCTTAGAGTTAATTTGCGGAATGAGTTTATAGATATTTGAAACCCTAGAGCCTAACACAAAGTGAAGTGCACTAGAGAAAGCTAACTGTAATTACAGTTGAGCTTTGGTCCTATCACAGTAACTAGTAATCCTAGTTATTTCTACTCACACCCACAGTGCAATAAATTGATTAAGCAACACAGATGACACAAGAAGTTTATAGTGGTTCCCTCTAAATAGGTACGTCCACTCTTCTACCACCCTGGTAGGAATCCACTACAGGTTTTTGTTCAGGTGCCCTGCTACCAACTGATCTGCTTCAGGTAGATCAAGTAGACCCTTTGAGCTTTTGATCAGGAGCTCAAAATCCAACATAGGTTTTTGATCAGGTGCCCTGCCACCAAGGTTCACTTTTGAAGGGAGTAATAACCCTTTATACAGGAGGTTGAGAGAGTTAAAGATTCTTCTCTATTGTTAAAACAGATTAGAGAAGCTAGTTGATTTCACAGAGCTAGAAAGCTCTAAAGAATCAAGGCTCCCCCTGGCTTAGAGAATATCCAGGAAGAAGTCTTGCTTCAGGGTGCAGGAACTCTTCTGAACTTGAGACAGTGAATTGTCTTGAAGTTCTGAAGGAGAAGCTTGAAGAAGACTCTTGATTGTAGAATGATTGTTCTTCTTCTATAGCTTTTCTTTCTTCTTCTTCTTCTTCTTCTTGAGACTCTGAGTGAATGTTCCTTACAACAGGATGAACTCAGGATTGAAGAAGAGAGAGTTGAAGAAGGATGATCTTCTCAGTTGAATGTATCAATGACTGAGAGCTGTAACTCTTTGAATCTGTGTATGAATATCTGTGTTGATCTCTATTCTGTGTGTGTTGTTGTATGGTTGTTATTTTTTTTATTATCTGTTGCCTTTTGAAAGCACTTTATATATTGGCCTTTCTAACGGCTCTAATCTTTGTTTTTATTTTGTCTTCTTCTGAAATCTGTAATCTGGGCTGCAAAAAGCATAAAGCAAAACATATCCTGCAGGCAGACATGCTATAAGGGGGTAAAGCTTTCTAAGAAGCTGCAAATCCAATCTGATAAAAGAAGTACTAAAGAAAGTCACATCAGACTAAACTCTTTACGGCCAAAGAAGGCTTTTGTGTCTAACGGATATAAAGGACAGCATGACTGAATAAAGCAAAAAGATATTTCAACTAATAAGACAAAAAACTTTGTCAGATAAAGCTTGACTTATGCACAAAGGATGTGGCAAGGATTGCCTTGAGATGTATGCACAAGATCAATGAAATAATCTTTAATAAAATATGCTAAATAAATAAGAATTAAATCATAGAACAGAAGGAGTACAAAATTACTAAAGGCAGACAAAAGATCGTCGAACGATCCTCGGAGATCATCGACCGAAGCACAGAGATCGTCGACCTATCAGAACAGATAGTCGAACGACACAGATAGTCAAACTATCAAAGCAGATAGTCTAACTACCACAGCAGATAGTCGAACTTTCATAACAGATAATCGAGCTATCAGATAGTCGACCTATCCAAGCAGATAGTCGAACTATCAAGCAAACCAGATAGTCGACCTATCAAACAGATAGTCGAGCTATCAGATAGTTGAACTATCCAAGCAGATAGTCGAACTATCAAACAGAACAGATAGTCGACCTATCAAACAGATAGTCGAACTATCAAGCAAAATAGATAGTCGACCTATCAAATAGATAGTCGAACTATCAAGCAAAACAGATAGTCGAGCTATCAAACAGATAGTCGAGCTATCAGATAGTTGAACTATCCAAGCAGATAGTCGAACTATCAAACAGAACAGATAGTCGACCTATCAAGACAAATAGTCGAGCTATCAGATTGTTGAACTATCCAAGCAGATAGTCGAACTATCAAACAGAACAGATAGTCGACCTATCAAGACAGATAGTCGAGCTATCAGATAGTTGAACTATCCAAGCAGATAGTTGAACCATCAGGAAATTTGTCTGGTCAAAAGAAGTCGAGCGGGGTTCGACGATCGACGAGGCAGATACCACAGATCGTCGAGCTAACAAGAGTTGAACTAACTCAGAGATAGACGATCTGCTGACTGACGATAGTCGACCAACTGATAGACGATCGTCGACCAGTCGATAGACGATAGTCGAGCGGCGTTTGACCATAGTCGAATCAAAAACAACTTAACCAAATTTTCATCTGGATAAGTGACAACTCTACAACTAGAGCAATCTAACTAAACAACTAACCTTTGACCATAGATAAATCTTGGGTCAAGAGACAAAATGAGAAGACAAAACTCAAATCCAAACTAGGGTACCAACAATCTCCCCCTATTTGGGTTAAGTCTCTCAAAAACAAAACAAACAAAACAAACTATTGGAAATAAATATAATTCAGGAAAAGAAATATCTAAGCAGCAAATAACATCAATCAAACAGACAAATAAACAACTGTTAATCAATAAAACTTAAGAAGCATCAGAATCTGGTTTAGATATAGAGGAACTAGGAAGAAAAGAAATTTTTCTGAACGGATCTAAAGCTTCTTTCTTTGATATCTTTAAATCTTGTTCTCCAATAATTCTAGATTCTCCTGTTCTTGGTATTACTGCTTCAGGGTGCTTTTCTATATATTTTGAAGGATCAAAAACCTCAGGTCTAACCTGGAATTTGTCTAGCTCCTTCTTTCTGAATTTAGATATAGTAGTTAAGCCTGTAATATCTTTTCCTTCAGCTTTGGCTTTTCTGATCTGGGCTGATCCAACTAGTTCAAGAAATCTAGCCATCCTGAAATCAGGATTAAGCTCTTAACTTTCATATTCATTTTCACAAGTTGCCTTGAGATGTATGCACAAGATCAATGAAATAATCTTTAATAAAATATGCTAAATAAATAAGAATTAAATCATAGAACAGAAGGAGTACAAAATTACTAAAGGCAGACAAAAGATCGTCGAACGATCCTCGGAGATCGTCGACCGAAGCACAAAGATCATCGACCTATCAGAACAGATAGTCGAACGACACAGATAGTCGAACTATCAAAGCAGATAGTCGAACTACCACAGCAGATAGTCGAACTATCAGAATAGATAGTCGAGCTATAAGATAGTCGACCTATCCAAGCAGATAGTCGAACTATCAAGAAAAACAGATAGTCGACCTATCAAATAGATAGTCGAGCTATTAGATAGTTGAACTATCCAAGCAGATAGTCGAACTATCAAACAGAACAGATAGTCGACCTATCAAACAGATAGTCGAACTATCAAGCAAAACAGATAGTCGACCTATAAAACAGATAGTCGAACTATCAAGCAAAGCAGATAGTCGACCTATCAAACAAATAGTCGAGCTATCAGATAGTTGAACTATCCAAGCAGATAGTCGAACTATCAAACAGAACAGATAGTCGAGCTAACAGATAGTTGAACTATCCAAGCAGATAATCGAACTATGAAAAAGAACAGATAGTCGACCTATCAAGACAGATAGTCGAGCTATCAGATAGTTGAATTATCCAAGCAGATTATTGAACCATCAGGAAATTTGTCTGGTCAAAAGAAGTCGAGCGGGGTTCGACGATCGACGAGGCAGATACCACAGATCGTCGAGCTAACAAGAGTTGAACTAACTCAGAGATAGACGATCTGCTGACTGACGATAGTCGACCAACTGATAGACGATCGTCGACCAGTCGATAGACGATAGTCGAGCGGCGTTTGACCATAGTCGAACCAAAAATAACTTAACCAAATTTTCATCTGGATAAGTGACAACTCTACAACTAGAGCAATCTAACTAAATAACTAACCTTTGACCATAGATAAATCTTGGGTCAAGAGACAAAATGAGAAGACTAAACTCAAATCCAAACTAGGGTACCAACACCGTCAACTCATTTGAGTATAACTTGTACACACATTTATTTATGCCTACTCGTTAAGAGTTAAATGGCGTGTTTTCATTTCCCACCTACTCATTCGAGTAGGACTTGTCTTTACTTTATTTTATTATTTCGAAGTGTGCGTGAGTTCTCTTTTTAATTAGCTTTTCAATTTTATCTAAATGTTTGTTATTTTATGTCTTCTTCTTATTATCGTTTAGTGTTTAGTTTCAAACTCGCGCCTCATTAAAACCATAAAGCCGTCCCCATACCGATGAGTGGCTAATCGTCTTTAGCCCTTGGCATTTAAGAGCAATGGAACATATAAAATGATTTGAAATAATTAAAGTTCTTTATTTTCATTTTAATTTAAGGATTTAAGGTTTGCCCCGGGTTAACGACGTGTAGGATCACATAATCGATGAGTGGACTCTATTTTCGTTATCCATACGCTAGCTTGCCGAGAGGCCGTGCATATTGACCGATCCCCCTTAGGTAAATAGAATTGCGTACATACCCTCAAGAGAGGAGAAACGTAGTTATACCAGATTAGGTTCCCCACCCAATAACGGGGTTCTTAGCATAAATCGGGCATTAAGAGGAATCCTTCGTCAGACTAACGTTTGGTCGAATAGTCTTAGTGTTCAGGTGAGCAATATTCCTAGAGATAAGTGCGCTCATACTTATGGAACCTTTATAGGCATAGTTGCCTATTATTAATTTAAAAATTAAGTTCGATAATTATTAAGAATTATTTTAGTCTAAATCTGATTTGGGGCCGAGCGTTAACCCGTCATCAAATAATCTAGTAATTTTCAGCTTTCTTTTATTTTCGTTGTTAGTGATAAATAAAAATCCACGTTACTTTCAGTAAAATAATAGTTCTCCTGGAGGAGTAGGAATAATCAACCCGACCCCAAGAACAATACGACCTCGGTATTCTCTCGAATATCGAGTACTACATACGATAGGTGTACTTGCCTCCTTTCGTTAAAAACTTCGATTTTCTAACAAGTCTGCGACGGTCGACTCATCGAACCAACCACCCCAATAAGAGTCTGCTCGCGGGCCCATCAAGTTTTTGGCTCCATTGTCGGGGAGCAACCTCGTTGTTATTTGGAATCCGGGAATCTATTACTTTTACTTTATTTTCATATAAAAAACCAAAAAAATTAAAAAATATATTTTTACTTAAAAACAACAAAAAAATTCCCCCTTGTCTTTATTATCTTTATTTCTATTTTTTAGGGTGTATGACCCGTGGACAGCCTTCAGATTCTGAATCTTTTAATTTTGATCCTGAGATCGACCGCACCCTTGCACGCATTCGATCTCAATGCCAAGATCAAACTTTAGAACCTGAAGTATCTATCGGAGAACCCCCTGCTATTTTTTTGCCGACCATATTCCAAATGTGGCCGCGGAGTGTACAATTTCTTACTACGCCCGGCCAAATTTGGACGATACTGGGTCGAGTGTTATTCTCCCTACGGTGGCGAATAACAATTTTGAAATAAAGTCAAGTGTAATCCAAATGATCCAAAATTCCATACAGTTCGATGGACTGCCGGATGAGGACCTTAATGTCCACTTGTCCAACTTTTTGGAGATTTGCGACGCGTTCAAAATTAATGGCGTCACTGATGATGCAATTCATCTACGCTTATTTCCCTTCTCCCTCAAATCCAAAGCTAAGGCGTGGTTGAATTCCCTCCTACGAGGATGTATCACCACCTAGGCTGAATTGACGGAACGGTTCCTAACGAAGTACTTTCCGCCCGCAAAAACTGCAAAGTTGTGGGCAGACATTTCTTCATTTGTGCAAAATGATTCTGAGTCCTTATATGAGACTTGGGAACGGTTTAAGGAATTCCTCCGTCGGTGCCCGCACCACGCGCTGCCAACATGGTTGCAGGTACAAATTTTTTATAACGACCTTAATTTCCAGACGCGTCAAATGATTGATGCGGCTGTTGGGGGCACCCTTAATAATAAGACCCCCGAGGCCGCCCAAAATTTATTCAAAGAGATGGCTATGAAGGCCGATCAATGGAACGTCCTGCGGGGACGCCCGAAGTCGGCGGCTGGCCTTTTTAAAATGTATGCCACTACTCTGTTAACCCTTCAATTTGAAAGGTTAACAAAGAAGGTGGCGGAGATGACTAATGCCTCCTCCACTCCGTCTTATTTTATTCCCCCTAACGTCTGCGTGGCTGAAGAGTTCGTGGACTTCTTAGGAAATTCGGGTCGCCCTTCCTTCAACCCCAATAATAACCCTTATAGTAATAACTATAATCCGGGTTGGAGGAATCACCCCAATTTCTCTTGGAGCAACCCGAACAATGCGCAGCGTCCCCCTACTTCTTCTGCGCCCGCATTTTTCCCGCCTCCTTCTCCGAAACCTTCGCCGGTTGAGGAAATTTTTTACAAATACGTTGCATCAAACGAGTCCAATATCCGAAATATAACCGGATCGCTAAAATTTTTAGAATTACAGGTTGGACAGTTTGCGCGACTCATGACGGAACACGCGCAGGGGGCACTGTCGGGAATACGGAGCCCAACCCACGGGAGAACCTCAATGCTATAACCCTCAGTAGCGGTAAGGAGGTTGTCGATCAAAAACGGATCGATCCTCAGGTACATATCTCTCCTCCGACACCTCTTCCCCCTTTTCGATTACGCCGCCTTTACCGATTTTAAACAAAAAATTATTTTAAACAAGGCATTGCCGTATCCACTTAGGTTAGAAAATGAGCGTAAGGACGCGCAATACGAAAAAATTATTTTATTATTAAAACAAATTCATATTAATGTTCCTTTTTGCGAGGCTATCTCACAAATGCCCAAATATGCGAAATTTTTAAAAAAACTACTTTCTAATAAACGTAAATTAGAGGATATTTCGCATATCTCTCTCAACGCAATCTGCTCGGCGGCTCTTAATAATAAATTTACCACAAAACAAAATGACCCGGGACGGTTTTCCATCCCGTGCCTTTTTGGCAATATATTAGTAAAATACGCCTTAGCAGATTTATGGGCTAGCATTAATCTGATGTCGTTCTCGCTCTTTCAACGTTTAGGTTTGGGTACTCCTAGTCCTACGAATATGCGCATCCAATTAGCGGATCGCTTAGTTAAGTTCCCTATCGGGGTAGTAGAGGACGTCCTTCTCCGAGTAGACAAGTTTACCTTTCTGGTAGACTTTGTCATCTTAGACATAGAAGAGGACGCCGAGGTACCAATAATACCCAGTCGCCTTTTTCTCGCCACCTCCTGCGCACTAATAGATGTTAGTAATGGTCATCTTCTCCTCTGGGTAGGAGATGATCAAGTTACTTTCTCTATTAATCCCTCGATGGATAATTTGTCATTGAGTGACGATATCTGCTATTCTTTAGATACCTTTTTTGAAGATCGTTCTTCTCCCGTTTTCGAGTCCGTATTTTTAAAAGACGATATTTATGTGCTCGAAAATTTTTATTATGATGAGGATACCTCTATAGACTTGCCTTTCGAACCAATTTGTAAGAAAGACATAGGAATTAAAACCTCGCTAGAAGAACCGCCCACCCTAGATCTTAAACCCTTACCCAAATCACTAAAATACGCTTTTTTGGGAAAAGGCGATATGCTTCCCGTTATTATTTCTTCGGACTTGAGTGTTTTGGAGACTTCCGATTTATTGGAAGCTTTACTTAAACATCGCCACGCAATTGCGTGACAAATCTCTGACTTAAAGGGGATTAACCCCTCATTTTGCACCCATAAGATATTTCTTAATGATAATTGCCGCAAAACGATTCAGCCGCAGCGACGTCTTAACCCAAACATGAAAGACGTCGTTAAGGCCGAGATCATTAAGTTGTTAGATGCGGGGATTATCTACCTTATTTTGGATAGTGCATGGGTTAGTCCCGTGCATGTCGTGCTCAAGAAGGGCGGTCTAACCGTAGTGGCGAATGAGCACAACGAGCTCGTCCCACTCATACTGTTACGGGTTGGGTGTGTGCATCGATTATTGCAAACTTAATGATGCTACCCGGAAGTACCATTTCCCACTACCATTTCTCGACCAGATTTTAGAGCGTTTATCTAGTCATCCATATTATTGTTTTCTTGATGGTTTATCGGGGTTTTTCCAAATCCCTATTTCCCCCATGACCAAGAGAAAAAAACTTTTACTTGCCCGTTTGGCACCTTCACATACCGAAGAATGCCATTTGGACTTTGTAATGCGTCGGCTACATTCCAAAGATATATGTTAGCGATCTTTGGCGAGCTAGTAGAAGACATTATGGAAGTCTTTATGGATGACTTTTCTATTTTCAGACGCTCTTTTCTCGATTGCCTTAAAAATTTAGATCGTGTCCTCCAACGGTGCAAGGACACAAGCCTTGTTCTAAATTGGGAAACATGTAACTTTATGGTTTGAGGAGGTTTGGTCCTCGGCCATAAGATTTTGATTAAGGGGATGGAGGTAGATAAGGCCAAGGTAGAAATCATAGAAAAACTTCCGCAACCAACAAACGTAAAATCTATTAGGAGTTTCTTAGGTCATGCGGGCTTTTACCGACGATTCATTCAAGACTTTTCAAAAATAACCAAGCCGCTAACTCACCTCTTGGAAAAGGAATCACATTTCATCTTTAGTAGCGAATGCGAGTCTGCCTTTAATTTAATAAAACAAAAACTTATCACCTCACCAATTTTAGAGGCCCCTAATTGGTCCTTTCTGTTCGAAATCATGTGCGACGCTAGTGATATTGCCTTAGGTGCCGTTCTTGGACAATGCATAGAAAAACATTTTCATCCAATTTATTACGCTACAAAGATGCTCACTTCCGCACAAGTGAATTACACGATGACGGAAAAGGAACTCTTAGCCGTCATTTTCTCTTTCAATAAGTTTAGCTCGTATTTAACGTTATCTAAAGTCATCGTATATACCGATCACTCCGCCCTTAAATATTTATTAGCTAAAAATGATGTGAAGCCCCGCCTTCTTCGATGGATTCTCCTCCTACAAGAATTTGATTTGGAGATCCGGGATAAGAAGGGCGCGAAAAATCTAATGGTAGACCACCTCTCCTGCTTAGAAAATCAGGGTGCGGAAGCGCTCGTCGAATCTGACATAAATGACAGATTCCCCGAGGAACGCCTCCTTGCCATTCATTTATCTTCATCATCTTTGCCTTGGTTCGCAGATTTTGCGAACTATTTAGTCGCGCGGGTACTTCCAAAAGAATTTCCAAGTCATCAAAAGAAGAAATTCTTTTCTTACTTGAAAAATTTCTATTGGGAGGACCCATTTCTTTTTCGTATCTGCGCGGACCAAGCGGTCCAAAGATGTGTTGTGGGTGTGGAGTGCTTGCAAATACTTAGGCACTGCCATGAGGGTCCATCTGGTGGGCATTATCAAGCCAACCGGACCGCTCAGAAGGCGCTAGAGGCGGGCTTCTTTTGGCCCACTCTCTTCAAAGACGCTCACAATTTTGTGCGCGCAAGCGATAGCTGTCAGCTGTCGGGTAACATCTCTCGTCGTGACGAGATGCCCCAAAATTTATTTTTAGAATGCGAAGTTTTCGATTTATTGGGCATATAATTTGTTGGCCCCTACCTCCGTCTTTCAAAAATATGTATATTTTAGTGGCGGTCGACTACGTATCGAGGTGGGCGGAAGCGCATGCTCTCCCCACCAACGATGCGCGAGTCATCGTTACATTTCTTAAAAAGTTATTTTCTCACTTCAGCATGCATCACACAATTGTTAGTGATAGGGGAACGCATTTCTGTAATGCTCTTATGGCTAGGACGTTAGCTAAATACGGAGTCATGCACAAACTTGCCACCCTCTACCACCCGCAAACAAGTGGCCAAGTTGAGGTAGTAAATCGAGAGATTAAGCGTATATTAGAAAAAACCGTTTCACTAAATAGGAAAGATTGGTCTGTTAAACTTAACGACGCATTATGGGCATATCGTACGGCATACAAAACCACAACCGGTTGTACTCTGTTTCGATTAGTCTATGGCAAAGCGTGTCATTTACCCGTAAAACTAAAACATCGCGCTCTTTGGGCTTTAAAACTCTTAAATCTCGACGCTAATTAGCCGCTCAAAATAGAAAACTGCAACTAAACGAGCTCGATGAATGACGTGTGAATGCCTACAAGAGCAATAGGTTCTATAAGGAGCATTCTAAGTTATATCACGATCGAAAAATAAAATCCCCAAAAAAATTTTCTCCGGACGATCTTGTCCTTTATAATTCACGCCTTAAACTTTTTCCAGGAAAACTAAAATCTCGATGGTCTGGTCCCTTCATAGTTGAAGAAGTTTTTCCATATGGGGTCATACTCGTCTCCCACCTTGAAAAAGGCTCGTTTAAAGTAAACGGTCATCAGTTAAAGTCTTACATAGCGGGCGACCCAGTGATCGACCATGACGAAACCATAACCCTCCTCGACATATAACTCGCCAATATAGTCAAGCTACAGGACTATAAACAAAGTGCTCCTGGGAGGCACCCAACGTCTATATTTTTCGCTTTTTATTTATCATGTTTGCTACTTTTTCTAATAATGCAGGGTTTCTAAATGGGCTTCCCCGAACACGCATCAGGGACGTTTCTACCCTCCGTATTTTTTTTGTAAATAAAACATTTATTTTTTCTCGTTCCGCATACTATTCTTACAACATTGAGGACAATGTTGGAACTAAGTATGAGGGTGTTTTCGTATTTTCCCTGCTTTCTTTTCTGCACTTCTCTTATTTGCACTTATATTTCCAAAACAAAAAAAATGAAAAAAGAAAAACAAAACAAAAACAAAAAATTATAAAACAAAAAAAAATTCCAAAAATATTTTGTTTTACTTTGTAAATATTTTTTGTAAATATTTTTTCTCTTTCCTCTCTCCCCTTTTCTCTCTCATCCTGGTAAATAACTTCTCTTTTTCTCCCAATTTTTGTAAATAGAATGAAAATTTTCTTAAATATACAAAAAAAAATTTCAAAACTTAAAAATCTAATTTTTTTTTATTTTATTTTCGCATTTTCCTTTCTTTAGTATGTATATATTAAAGAAATAAATACAAAAAAAAGATAATAACTTTAAAAATTCAAAAAAAATATTTTATAAAACAAATAAATTAAATATACCATTCTTAATTTTTTTGCTATCCAAAAATTTTGTTTTGAGTTTATTTATATGTGAATTTTATAAATTCTTTATTCACTATTCGTTTATTAATTATAGATTGAAAAATTTAAATAACCGGGGTTAAGTTTTAAAGAATTTATTATGCTTTGTTAAAAATAGCGAACTTGTTTTAGGCACTACTTCTAATAATTCATAGATAGGAGCACGTGTATCATGTTAGAAAATAACGACTATAGAATTCAATTATGCTTACTTTTAGCATTTTGAAAAATTTGAACGTACAATTTATAAAGGTTGCTCTCAAAAAATTTAGGGGCTCAAAATTTAGTTTTCTTTTCTTCCTCATATTTATCATGTCCAACTTGACATGATAAAAATTTTACCCTTAAAAGAACCTATGTCAATGAGAATAAGATTCCGTTCCGTAAATATAGGCACCCAATAATTTAAAAAGATTATATATTACGGAGTAAGAGGATAAAATTCATTACTCCTACACATATACATTGGGTTAATTTTATTATTATGAAGTTGAAAATGAAAAAAATCATATTAGGAAAATAAGATTTCATTTTCCTAATAATCCAAAAAGAAAAAAAATGGAGGTTCGAGAAAAATTAACTCGCCTCAAAATCCAAACCACTTCATAAACCGTCAAACCCCCTTAGCCAATTTCACGACTCTAGAATTAATTCAAAAATATTTTTGAGAGCATAATTTGTTAATTGCATTATTTCCCGTAAAACTCCTATAAGCTAAAGTTCATATAAATCCAAACTATTCTTGTTAACCTAACCATTACAACTATTGCTTTCTATTTGATTACATCAAGAAGTCATTTGGCCAAAACTTTTGCCCTATTTAAATCATCTACATAATTTTAGGACTTTACTCTTATACCCCATATACTTGTTTAGATCTCTCTTATAATTAATTTAAAACGGTTGCTAAAGTTAGAGTTTTTTTATTCCTTATAAGTTCACCTCAAACTTTTGCTCTGGAATAACAAAAGCTTAAGTATGTGGGGTATTTGATGAGTTGTAAATATACAGATTTTTTAGTATTTTATTTAAGTAGTTTTAGAATGTTTTAGTTATTTTTCTGTTATTTTTCTTTAATAAATATGTTTCTTTTTGTAAAAACTGATCTAACTAAGTTTATTTTGATTTTCTGAAATTTTTTAGAAAATGGTCAAAAATTGACCTGACACTCCCGTGTCACGCTGACCGATACGCCCGTGTCGCCCCTCGACAATCAACCATCATCGACCCCAACTCGACACTCAATGCTTCATCAAGCCGAGCAGGACACACCCGTTTCCGTAGACCCGGCACGGTCGTGTCAGCCACTCAATGCCTTCATCCAGTCGACACTCAACGACACTCAATACTGTCAGCCACTCAACGCTTTTATTGTTCACCTCTCAAAGCCACTCAATGCTTTTATTGTTCACCTCTCAATGTTACTCAATGCCATCAACTCGACTCTCAATGCCAGCATGTCACGCCCGTGTCCAAGCGCGATACACCTGTGTCGGACACGTGTCCCGTCCCGAAGCTTCCAGAAACAAGCCAGCTCGCCGAATTTTGCCAAGTCAAACACGGCAACTGTAACACGCCCATGTTGTAGGCCGTGTCATGCCCGAAATTTTGTCTATAAATAAAAAAATTCTATAAGGTCCAAGGGTTCACTTTTTTGAGCCAAATTTAGTGTGTTTTGTGGGCTGCTTGGTGTGTTCCATTGCCATGTAAGGAGAACTTTCTCCCCCTCTTATTATTTTTGTCCTAGCTTTATAATAGTTCTTTTTCATCAATAAAAACATGTTAGCTTTTATCTTCTTAAATTGTTTTGGAATGAACTTGTGTGCCCACTTTGTTCCTCTTTTTATTCTCATGTTTTTCTTAGTGTTTCTCTTAATGAAAAGTGTGTGTGTGTGTATGAGTTTAACTAGTTAATTTCTTCATGCTTTTAATTAGTTGTTATGTTAGATTTTATTATAGTTTTTATTTCAAAAAATGAAATATTATTAGGATAGTTTTTCTTCAAGCTTTTATGATACTTTAAAATTATAACTTTCCCATCCTAATGAGTTTTGTAAAAGTGATTTTAAAAGTGATTTTAATTTTCTTTAACTTAGTCTTTGTTTAAGTTGTAAAACTTTTTGTCCTTTTAAATTTTATTTTACTTTTCCATCACTTTTATGAACTCTTAAGAATGAAAAAGTTATAATTTTAATTTTTGGACACCTTTGATTTTAACTTTAATTTCCAAAAACTTTTGCTTTTTTTATTTTTATTTAATCTTTTTATGTGTTTTTAACAAATTCTAAGAATAGAAAAGTAGTTTTTTTAATTTTTAGGTAACTTTCATTTTGTTTTTAATTTGTGTGTGTGAGTGTATGAGTTAGGTTTTCATTTTATTCTTTTAAATTTCATGTTGTGTGTGTGAGTTTATGAAATAATTTTTCATGCTTTATTTTATTGCTTTCTTTCAATTATGTAGAGTGTGTGAGTGTATGAGATAAATTTTCATGCTTTATTTTATTGCTTTCTTCAATTATGTAGAGTGTGTGTGTGTAGGAGATAATTTTATTGCTTTCTTTCAATTCATGTAGAGTATGTGCGTGTGCGCATTTATTTTCGCCTACTCGTTAAGAGTTAAATGACGTGTTTTCATTTACCGCCTACTCATTCGAGTAGCACTTGTCATTTACCGTCTACTCATTTGAGTAGAACTTGTACACGCATTTATTTCCGCCTACTCGTTAAGATTTAAATGGCGTGTTTTCATTTCCTGCCTACTCATTCAAGTAGGACTTGTCTTTACTTTATTTTATGGTTTCGAAGTGTGCGTGAGTTCTCGTTTTAATTAGCTTTTCAATTTTATCTAAATGTTTATTATTTTTTGTCTTATTCTTATAATCCTTTAGTGTTTAGTTTCGAACTCGCGCCTCATTAAAACCATAAAGCTGTCCCCATACCGATGAGTGGCTAATCATCTTTAGCCTTTGGCATCGAAGAGCATTGGGACATATAAAATGATTTGAAATTATTAAAGTTCTTTATTTTCATTTTAATTTAAGGACTTAAGGTTTGCCCCGGGTTAACGACGCGTAGGACCACATAATCGATGTGTTGGCTCTATTTCCGTTATCCATACGCTAGCTTGCCGAGAGGCCGTGCGTATGGACCCATCCCCCTTGGGTAAATAGAATTGCGTACATACCCTCGAGAGAGGAGATGCGTAGTTCTACCGGATTGGGTTCCCCACCCAATAGCGGGGTTCTTAGTGTAAAGTGGGCTTTAAGAGGAATCCTTTATCGGACAAACGTTCGGTCGAATAGTCTTGGCGTTCAGGTGAGCAATATTCCTAGAGATAAGTGCGCTCATACTTATGGAACCTCCACGGCCAAGTTGCATTTTATTAATTTAAAAATTAAGTTCGATAATTATTAAGAATTATTTTAGTCTTAATCCGATTCGGTGCCAACCGTTAACCCGTCATCGAATAATTTAGTAATTTTCAGCTTTCTTTTATTTCCGTTGTTAGTGACAAACAAAAATCCACCTTACTTTCAGTAAAATAATAGTCCTCCCGGAGGAGTAGGAATAATCAACCCGACCCCAAGAACAATATGACCTCGGTATTCTCCCGAATATCGAGTACTACATGCGATAGGTGCACTTGCCTCCTTTCGTTAGAAACTTCGATTTTCTAGCAAGTCCGCGACGGTTGACTCATCAAACCAACCACCCCAATTAGAGTCTGCTCGTGGGCCATCATTTTTCTTTCTTTTAATATTTTCTTTTGAATTTGGTGAGTTGTGAATAGTTTTGCTTTGATTTCAAGAACACACAATCAGCACACAAATGATTTATAGTGATTTCCCAGAATATGGATACATCCATTGTGCCTCACACCTTTCTAACAGTTTGTTAGATAAGGCCAACTTCTCCAGACTCGGCTCCAAGAGCTTACAACACAAATTCCTCAGGATTTCTCAGAATCCTCCAAGTCCTACACTCAGGCCCAAGACCCTACACTCAAAGATGTAATCTCCTACAACTCAGTAATCTGCACCAGACTACCTACCTAAGACTTTATGCAAAGTCCTACACTCAGGCTTGGAGGAAATCCCTACACTCAGAACCAATGCTGGATACTACCTCAGAGGAAAAACCTACTACAGCTCGGCACTTAGTGGTCAAATTTGATATAGCTGAGAGCAGGAACAAGGCACAAGAACACTCAACACACTTGAGTAAGTAAACTAGAAGCAAAAAGCAAAAAACAAGAATCTTGTACTAATAGACGATCTTATTTACAAAGTAGAGCATACATGGCGAGACATGCTTGCATAAGATTCTGAGGAAAGTAGAAAAAGTACAACATAAATAAGCTGCACGGACTCAAGGAGTAGATGTCGGATCTGCTGCTTACTACTAAAAGAGTCCGCTCAGGTCGCCATGTCGCAAGATCGCAACAAACTGCGCGGACTACCCATTTATACAGTATTGAAAGGAACTCTGTCCGTCGAACTGCAGACCGCCTGGCCGCGAGGTCGCCTAGTCGGCAGACCGTACGGACTACTGCCACAAACTAAGTAAGCCGCCCAGAGGCGGACAGCTTATTGAACAGAAGAGAAAGTTTTAGAAGAGTAACCGCTGGTAGTCACATGCGACTTGTAGTAACCGCTTGCTGAAGCCGCAAAGTCTGCACAGACTTAGAACCAAATCACTGGTCCTTTATCGCTGACCGCACAACCTGCACAATAAGTAACCGGTTTACCCCTTCAACCTAGGAAGATACCAAAAACTTGTCCACAGTAACTTAAACGTGAGTAAGCTTACTGTTCATTCAGTTACTATTGATATGACAGGGATCCTATTTATAGGCACGGAGGGAAGTGCGGTCACCGCCCTAGTGGATAGAGTCACCACCCCAGTCCGCAAAAAGAACAGGTTAGTCCGCCAAGTCCATAAGGACAAGGCCGGACAGGCCAACCACAAAATTTCCTGACACTAAGGCTGCAAGCCAGCCCGCACAGGCCGCGAACACTGCACCAGACCGCAAGTTGCACAGCATGCGGACACAGAAACAGTCCACACACTGCAGTAGTCCACACACTACACGCGGACACAACACCAGCCCGCACACAAGTCCACGACCAACAAGCACACTGCCCGGTCAACCAGTGGATAATGCAGACACATCGAACACACTGGACTTGTCATAGAAAATGACCAAGTTTAACAACAACCCAAGAACCTGGCGCAAGCTCGGTGGATAAGGACCAAGTCTTCCAGCTCCCAAGACAGACCACCAAACTGCTCCAGCGCAAGGCCAACTTGCCAAACTCGCGAGCTCCAAGAGAAGTCCGCAAAAAGAGAATTCTGCTGACTCATAGTGAGTCTGCCCTTCTGCGGATACTCCACCTATCCACAAGGTTACATCAGGGAACAGCCTTCCAAGGCCACCTGCCGGTCTGCTGGACACCAACATCAGCCTGCAATACAGGCTGCCCGGACCGCACCAACAAACTGACCAGGCCGCACCACCAGTCCGGCCTAGCTGCGCGGATAGCCTGAACAACCCCCACTTTCACTTCACAAAATTCAGTACTCCCCCTTGAAGTGAGAAGAAGAGACCAGCCCCAGTAATCCTCATAAACGAGTGAAAGGTCCCTTCGGCAATGGCTTAGTGAAAATGTTTGTGATATTGTCCTCACTCCGAACATGCGCAACCAAAAGAGATCCCTCCAATACCTTCTCCCGTATGAAATGGTGCACGATCTCAATATGCTTGGTTCTTGCATGATAAACTGGATTGTTCACCAGTTTGAGAGCACTCTCGTTGTCACCACGGAGTAGAGTGAGACCTAGAACTTCCTCATGGACATCTTCTACTATCCTCCTAAGCCTAACAACTTCTCGAGCTGCCAAGGCCAAAGCCTTATACTCTGCTTATGTAGTAGATACAGACACCGAAACCTGATTCTTACTACACTAAGAGATATCAGTTGATCCACACGTGAAAACATAACCGAATGTTGACTTTCGATCATCCGAATCTCCCCCATAGTCAGCATCCGAGTATCCTTGAAGAATAAACCTCGTATCTCTCCCAAAAAGGAGACCCATGTTAGAAGTGAACTTAACATACTTCTGGATGATCCTTGTCTCCATCAAATGAGGCTTCCTGGGTTTCGCCATATACTGAATTACTAGGCCACCTATATAAGAAATGTCTGGCCTTGTAATCGTTATGTAAATAAGGCTTCCAACCAGAGCTCGAAACACAAGAGGATCAGGAAGGATCCTCCCTTCATCTCGTCGAAGCTTAATCCCAGAGTCAAAAGGAGTAAAGCTACTCTTCCCCTCCCGTATGCCGAATCGCTGAACAATTTGCTCTGCATAGCCCTTCTAGGACACAAGTATGTCGCTCTCCTTCCTCTCTACCTCGAGTCTAAGGATGTGGTGGAGCTCACCCAAATCCTTCATCTCGAATCTTATAGCTAGCTCTGCCCTGAGCCTAGCTACCTCCTCCTTGGAGTTTCCCATGACAATCATATCGTACATGTATAACAACACCAAGACTAAGAGCTCCCCCTTATTGATAAACAAGCTTTAGTCTGAATTTGAAGCAAGATAGCCGCAGAACTGGAGGTATTCTGCTATCTTTCCATACCAAGCATGAGGTGTCTGCTTCAAACCATAAAGAGCTTTCCGGAGCTTACATATGTAGTTCGGATGATCTTCAAAAACATATCCCAGAGGCTGATCCATGAAGATGTCCTTGTCGATTTCCCCATGAAGAAAGGAAATCTTTACATCTAGCTACCACATCTTACAGCCCTAGCAAACCGCCAAATCCATTACCACCCGAACTGAAGTCATCTTTTCTACGGGACTGAACGTCTCCTCATAGTCTTCACCGCACTGTTGTCAAAATCCTCGAGCTATAAGACTATCCTTGTACCACTCGATACTTCCATCCGCCTTATTCTTCAGCTTATACACCCACTTGCAAGTCAAAGGAGTAATGCCATCCACCTTGGGAACAAGATCCCAAGTCTCATTCTTCTTAAGAGACGTCATCTCCTCATCCGTGACATCTTCCCACTCCTTTACTCTAGTGGCTTCATTAAAGCTAGAAAGCTCCCGCTCATCCAGGGGGCCTGCGAAGAAATAAAAGACAAAGCTCACCGTGTTTCCTTCACAAAAATGAGCTGGTGGCTTGATGATCCACTTCGATCTCCAAAGAGTCCGCTCCTTGCTCACCACTTTCGCTGCTTCTTCTGAATCAAATACATTCCCGGGCACACTTGGAGCGTTGCTCCATATGCTTCCTGAACAAGAAGTTTCTGCCCTAGAGCTTGAAGCACCTGGAGCTCCTTGTGACACAGGTAGCTCCACCTGATGATCTACAACAGCCTCCTTCTGACCTTTATAAAACTTGCTCTCTAGTAAGTCCATAGATGAGCTGCCTCTATACGACTTCTATTCATCAAAGACAATGTCTCTTGATACAACGAACTTACTTATCACAGGATCCATGCACTTCCATACCTTCTTTCGCTCATCATAACTACAAAGACAAACTTCCTTGCCTTTGCATTAAGCTTGGTTCTCTGAGCATCCGGAATATGAATGTAGCAAGTTGATCCAAACACCCGAAGGTGTTCAACACTGGGCTTCTCCTTGAACATCGGCTCATGAGGAGACTTCACGTTGATCGGACTCAGAGGCATCTTATTGATGACATAAGTTTCGCATGCCATTCCTTCCTCCCAAAAGGACTTGAGAATGCCCTTTGCATAAAGCCAACACTTGTAGGTTTCCGTCAAATGACGGATCTTCTTCTCCTCAACTCCATTTTGTTGTGGAGTATGAGCACAAGTAAGCTCTCTCTGAATCCCGTGCTTACTGCAGAAGTTAGAAAATTCGGATGATACAAACTCACCGCCATTGTTTGATCTAAAATTCTTGATCCGCAGGCCAAGCCGACCCTCCACCAGCTCCTCAAACTCCACAAACAATTGGAAAGCAGTTGACTTCTCCTTCATGAAATACACCAAAGTATATCTTGAGTAGTCATCAATCAGCACCAGTATGTATCTGCTGCCTCCAAGACTAGAAGAAGTAGTTGACCCCATCAAATCACCATGGATGCAATCCAAAGGTGCCTTGCTCCTTGTCTGAGACTTGTCAAACAGAAGGCGATGAGCCTTTCCTAACTGACATCCTGCGCAAACATGGCCATCTCCATAGGATGACAACTTTGGCAAGCCTTTCACAAGGCTTCTCATCATCATAGCTTTCAGCTTGTCCATCCCTACGTACCCTAGCCTCTCATGCCAAATAACAGTTCTAACGTTGTCCCTCATCTGATCAATATAAGAGCTTTATGATAAAACAAACAAGTCTCTAACCCTTCTCCATACATGAGCAACATCAGCCTTAACCACTGATACACTGCAGAGAAATTTCACTTCTATTGACTCAAACAGAACGTGATAGCCCGCGTCAACCGCATTGGTCACAGGGAAGAGGTTCTTCTTCATGCCAGGTATGTGATAGACACTACCTAATGTGAGTGGACCATGATCACTACCCACAGACACCACACCCTCTTTATCTAATGCATAAATAGTATTATCAGCTATAATAATAGCTTCATTACCTGTGAATGTCTACAGAGAGGAAAACTTGGACTTGTCTCCAGTGAGGTGATGACCACACCCAGAGTCCACGATCTAGTCATCCTGGTAGTTGACGGAGGACAAGGCACCGACACAAGTGTCGGCCATAAATGATCCTCCCCATCCGACTTCCTCAGAACTAGAGCAAGCTTCTTCCTTGTCTGCAGCATGTCCAGGCTGTAGCTTGACCTTGCAGTCCCTTTTGAAGTGTCTTGGCTGGTTATACCTATAGCACTTGAGCCACTCCTTCTTCTTCCAATCCAGCTTAGCAGTAGCGCTTCCCTCTTATTGATAGGAGTTTGAAGGGCCATCACCAGGAATATTCTTCTTCTTCTCCCATTTCTTCTCCTTTCCCGAAAAGAGGGCTTTACTGCCTTCTTCAGAGATAGTAACACCGGCCATCTGACTAGCCAGGCTCTCCTGCGAAGCCAATAGGTTCTCTAACTCCAATAAAGATGACTGAGTAGCCCAGCCTTGAATAGAAGTAATGAAGGCCACATACTCCTTCCGCAAGCCGCGGATTATGTGCCTTTTTAACTGGCTTCAGAGATAGGCTCATCGGGGTCAAGAGCTGAGATCTCAACATAGAGATTCTTCATCTTGAGAAAGACCTTGGAGATGGATAGATCTCCTTGAGTTGCTCTGGCCAACTCATTTTCCAAGAACTGTAGTCTAGCAATGTTCTTCCTGTTGAACAACCCATCAAGGAAAGTTCAGATCTCCGCAGCAGATTGACATCCAAGAATGTGATCAAAGAGTTCCGGGGATATAGCTCGCATGAGAGCAAACTCTGCTTTTGCGTTAGTCTTTCTCTAAGCTTTCACCGCATTAGTGCTGACACCAGCAGCAACAGTAACCTCCTGCTTGTTATCACCATCGACAACATCCCACAGATCCTCACCAAGAAGATAACATCTCATACATGACTTCCACTTCTTGAAGTTAGTCGGTGTGAGCAGCTCAATTCCAAGACCCCTTGCATACCCAACTTCTATTGCAACAAACCTGGTTACTTACTCACCGAAGCAACATGCAAACTGAGGGGATTCATTGCTTAAGCCACCGTTCCCTCTGATACCATGTTGAAATTTGATATAGCGTAGAGCGAGAACAAGGCGCAGGAACACTCAACACAATTGAGCAAGTAAACTAGAAGCAAAAAAGAAAAACCAAGAATATTGTACTAATAGAATATCTTCATTACAAAGCAGAGCATACATGGCGAGACATGATTGCCAAAGATTCTGAGGAAAGCAAAAAAAAGTACAACACAGACAAGTCGCGCGGACTCAAGGAGTAGCCATCGGATCTGCTGCTAACTGCTAAAGGAGTCTGCTCAGGTAGCCAGGTTGCAAGACCATAACAAACCGCGCGTAATACCCGTTATTCCAGTGTTGAAAGGAACTCTGTCCGTCGAAATGCAGACCGCCTGACCGCGAGTTCGCCTAGTCGCCAGACCGCACGGACTGCTGTTACCAACTGAGTAAGCTGCCCAGAGGAGAATAGCTTATTGAACAGAAGAGAAAGTTGCAGAAGGGTAACCGCTGCTAGTCGCATGCGACTTGCAGTAACCGCTTGTTGAAGCCGCAGATTCCGCATAGACTTAGAACCAAATCCCTAGTCCTTTATCGCTGACCACACAACCTGCACAATAAGTAACTGGTTAACCCCTTCAACCTGGGTGGATACCAAAAACCAATCCGCAACAACTTAAACGCGAGTAAGCATACTGTTCATTCAGTTACTGTTGATGTGACGTGGGGTCCTATTTATAGGCGCGGAGAGAAGTTTGGTCACCGCCTTAGTGGATAGAGTCTCCACCCTAGTCCGCGATAAGAACAGATCAGTTCGCCAAGTCCACAAGGACAAGGCCGGATAGGCCAACCACAAAACTTCCTTGCATTAAGGCTGGAAGCCAGCCCGTACAGGCCGCGAACACTGTACCAGCCCACAAGATGCACAACATACGGACACAGAAACAGTCCACACACTGCAGTACTCCGCACACTACACGCGGACACAACACCAGCCCGCACACAAGTCCATGACCAACAGGCACACCGCCCGGTTAACCAGCGGACAATGTGGACACAGCGAACACACTGGACTTGCCATAGAAAATGACAAAGTCCAGCAACAAACCAAGAACCTAGTGCGAGCTTGGCTGATAAGGACCCAGTCCGCCAGCTCCCAAGACAGACCGCCAAACCCCTCCAGCACAAGTCCAACTTGCTGAACTCGCGAGCTCCAAGCAAAGTCCGCAAAAAGAAAATTCTGCGGACTCATTGTGAGTCCTCCCTTCCGTGGATACTCCACCTATCCGCAAGGTTACATCAGGGAATAGCCCTCCAAGGCCACCTATCGGTCTGCCAGACACCAACATCAGCCCGCAACACAGGCCATACAGATCACACCAACAAACAGACCAGGCCACACCACCAGTCAGCCCAGGCCGCGCGGGCAGCCTGAACAACCCCCACTTTCACTTCCCAAAATTCAACATTTAGCCCTACCTCAGATCCACATAATAATCCTATAACTCAGATTTCCAGCTGGAATCCGACAACTCAGACACAAAGGCCCTACAACTCAGATTTTTAGAAAGATCCTACCTCAGCCTTTATAGATCAGGCTTACACTCAGATCAGTAATGATCCTACAAATTAAAGATTGGTTGTTGTTGATTAATGACTGCAGAGAAGCAGTCTCTGAGTCTGCCTTTAATTGAACTGAACAGATTAAGTCCAATCTTCTTCACGGCTCCAACAATGGATCTTCAAGATTAGTTCTACTTGAGCTGTGAAGTCACTATAGCTAGGGATTGCTTTATTCCTTCTTTTACCTCAGAGAGAAAGCTCTCTAAACTTATTGTTGAAGTTGTTTAGGTCAACAACTAACTTTATTAAAATTTTAGATCAATAGAATGAGCAAATTTTCCAGGCTTTGTAATTAGGTCGAGAGGAAGAAGATGAAGCTTCGTATTCCAAAAGATTTTCTCTTTCCAAAAGTTAATTTCTTTTTCCTTAATCTCTTTCTTTTCTATCCTGTCATTCAACGGCTCTTTGAGTAGTGGGACCCCCAGGATTTGGTAGCTGCAACTTTTCTTTAGCATTAAGTGTTGTACAACAGGCAAGCGGCGCCTTTTGTCGTCTACTATTCAATTCCTGCAACATTTGAATTTCTACTGATGTCATCATGACACAACACCTGTGGACTTAGCCAAATTTACAATTCTACATAGGCGTTGAGTGAAGCCTTGTCACTCAATGCCGAAAAACTTGGGCAGATTTCTGTATCTTCAGGCATTAAGTGATCTTTCATCACTTAACACATATTTACTTTTGCAGTCTAACAAAATAGGCGTTGAGTGAGCCTTCATCACTCAACGCATCTGGACTTAGCTGATTTTCTTTGTATGTAGGCGTTGAGTGAGTTGTCTTCACTCAACGTTTTTTTGTCTTTGCCTATTTTGTTGAAGAGGTGTTGAGTGAATGGCCTTCACTCAACGCTTATGTCCTTAGACATATTTTCTATTGAGTAGGCATTGAGTGAGTTGACATCACTCAACGCTTCTATCCTTAGACAAAATTCTATATCAATCAATATTGCAGCTCTGACTGAACTATGTTCTGTCGATGCTTTCTCTATATAGCGTTGAGTGAACTGCCTTCACTCAATGCTTCTGGACTTAGTCAGATTTCTTGGCAGATTCTCTGCGGCTTTGACTGCTTGATTTTACTTAATGCTTCTAGCACTGGTCATTGAGTGAACTACCTTCACTCAATGCTTCTAGACTTAACCAGATTTTTGCATTGACAATGTTGAGGCTTTGTCTGTCTAGTCTTTAATCAACACATAAGGTCATCTGGCATTGAGTGAACTGCCTTCACTCATTGCATCTGGACTTAGACCAATTTGAGCCTTGTCAGCATCCTGTCCAATGTCCTCCTATCATTGTCACTTGGATAACCTGTCTAATCAAAGTAACAAAGAGCCACCTGCATACATAGAATTTATAGCATGCATCCGAATCAAAAATGTGTATATCATTGTCTTGTAGACCTTCTTCAAATCTGGGACATTGAGATCAATGGAACCAACACGACATTCAGCTGACGTTACGGCTTGTTTGAGTTCACAATGATGCTCTTCAGGCTCACGAATTCCCCCTCTACATTCATGAGTTTGATGAACTAGGTGTTTGAGAAGTCCCTAGACGAGTTCGTCATAGTCTTTATAGACGACATCTTGGTCTACTCAAGGACCAATGAGGACCATACCCGTCACTTGGCATTAGTCTTGGAGAAGGTGTGGGAGCACAAGTTATATGCGAAGTTTTCAAAGTGTCAATTGTGGTTGCAAGAGGTGGAATTCCTCGGGAACATTATCAGTGGAGCTGGGTTGGCAGTGGACCCGACCAAGGTGCATGCAGTAAAGGATTGGCCGCAATCAAAGTTGGCTTCAAATATTCATAGTTTTCTTGAACTTGCAGGCTATTACCACAAGTTTGTGCATGGGTTTTCGAAGATAGCACTTCCCCTCCCATCTTTGTCGAAGAAGGACACATCGTTCACTTGGAATGAGTAGTACAAGTCCACAATTCAGGAGCTGAAGGGTAGACTCACCTCGGCTCCCATCCTTACCCTTTCTTCGGAAAAGGAAGATTCTAGATTTATACAGATGTGTCATAACAAGGCATGGGTAATGTACCGATGCAACACACGCATGTTATAGTATATGCTTCAAGGAAGCTGAAGAAGCATGAGCAGGACTACCTGGTGCACGATTTGGAGCTCGGGGTTGTAGTCCTCTCCTTGAAGGTCTGGAGGCACTACCTGTTTGGGATTCATTATGAGATCTTCTTGGATCACAAGAACCTCAAGTACATTGAAATGTTGAAGGACCTGAATCATTCCAACAGAGGTGGTTAGAGTTCATCTGTGACTATGATGATACCATGAACTATCACCCTGGTAAGGAAAACACCGTAGCAGATGCTTTGATCAGGAGAGCCAACACTACTAGACCGGAGTCCCAGGTGATGACCATGGAGATAGTGCAGATGATGGAAGACATGCATATTACTATGGTTTTGAAGGCTGATTCAGAGGTGTATACGGAATACTTGGCAGCTCTGAGCATGGAGTGTGATATCAGAGACAGCATCAAGGAAGAGTAGAGGCAAGATGCGGCACTGGAGCCTATATTTAGAGCCTTGGGAGATGGCAAATTTTAGGAGTAAGTAATACCCCCCCCCCCTCCCGGAACACAAGACATGGCCGAGGGGTGTCTTATGCCTAAAACAGCCCACCTTGCAGTAACGTCAATGAATGGGTTGACCAATACTACATGATGTCTATCCTGCCAGCTAAAACCAATATAATCCATGCCAACCAAACATAAAGAATAGAAGTATAAATCCACACAAGTATATAAGTCCAAATGAAGTACAATAGAAATAGAAGCAACAACAGCTTCTATAAAATCAGAGTACACAAATTGCCCGAAGGCTATAGTATAAGTCACTCAAAACTCACATCAATATCTAATGACAGTGAAGGAAACATCGTATCAGGCCCTGCCGTACTGGCATGGCTGCCCTCCTACACAACCTGTTGTTGCTCTATCTAAGGGGTTTCCTCCTAAAATGGAAGTCGTAGGAACCATTAGTTGTAAAGACTAAATGGCTATCACATATGCTCCCCCAACGACTCTTAGGCACTAGGAAGGGGAAAGAAGAAGGTACAATATATATAAGCAATAATAACAAGCAGGTGGTATATTTCTACATATCAATATCAATCTATTAAAGCACATAGATCTACAACAGGAAAGTAACTTAACTTATAAAAATGCCCCTACCGATTTATAAGTTAAGGATCGGCTTAACAGTAAAGTAACTCATCATATAAGAGTACCCATATAACCTTATATAATATGGATCTCAATCGTGCAATGCAATGTTATGAATGCAATATGATGACTCACCCATGCTCTCTCTCTCTCTCTCTCTCACACACACACACAGTTATGTCGACACAGTCTTTAGTTCCCACTTTTCGAGCAGGTAGCAAACCTCTCAGGAGCCCTTTATCGTGGCAATACAATGACAGTGGAACGAGCTTTCTACTACTAGCTGGGCATCCACACTACCAAGCCTACGCCTCTGTATGCCTCAACGCTAAGAACACAACAGTAGATCTCCCTGCGTACTACAGCTCAGAAGGTGTCTCGAGTAGATGTGCACCAAGAGCCCATCCCAACTAGCCTATCATCGTGGCACGGAAGGTGCCCCGGGAAAAAGCACCAAAAATCAAGACCAACCGTCCACTTGGCATGGAAGGTGCCTCGGGAAAAAGCACCGAGGACCAAGGCCAACTGTCCAAAGTCTATCTATAAACTCTCGTTGGTGTGACGACTGGCAAGCCCGTAGACTTGCCATACCATCCTAAACCTAGGATTGTGACACCGCGTCTCAACTCACACCGCATGCAATTTCAAATAGGCATTCCATCAAATATACAAGGGTTCCAACAGAGTCCTTTCTCACTATTACCAATCCGGTGCTCAACAATACTTAAGGGATTGGCTCCACACCAAGTACCTTATTATTCTACCAATCAAGTGCGGTCAAACACACACACACACACATACAACCCTTTCGCATTTCTATGCCCCCAGCATTTAAGGGTTCATTATTTACATAGGTGGCAAGCAACCTTATACCACATACCAATCCCATACTGCTACCCATAGGGAGACAAACCCTCTAAGCAGTGGACTATACTGATTGCCCCATCAAAGACTTGAGATCACAATTCCACATATTCCGTGGACATGAGATTTACCTCATCTGATTCCTTCCTTACAATAAAGCATTCACGAACAATTATGCTTCCATATGTTTATCACAACACAATAATGATACTGCAAATATTTTCAAAGCATGATAACACAATAATAGGTTACACATTCACGTATTATCGCCAAGAGGTCGATTTACCAGTTTTCATGTATATTTCTCTATACAACCAAATTCCATCAACCATTTGTTTATCACGATTACGTATAAGCTAAGTTCACTAAAAACCTCAACATCATCCTGCTGCGATCATTCTACCAAGTCCAGATTTGATTATACATTAACCCAAAAACAATGTGCACTTATGTATTACTATGCATAAACTTTGACTGGACATTCCTGGGGTAACAGGACTCCCCTATCAACGGGCAACCATTCGTTGGAAAGTTCATTCTGAGGACTACAATTTTTTTGTTCATCCCAAGACCTGAATATGGTCGTACTATACTCGAAAACGTCTTTGAATTCTGCTGCGCGCAGGAAGCAAATTTCTTGCACACATCTTAAAGCCAAACAAACAACGTCGATTCGTCTTCTACATCTAGCCATTTCTACAAAAATGTATAAAGCCCTTCCTCCTCCCTTATTCACCCTCAATAGACCATCCATCTTCATGTAACCAAGTCTACCGTCTTCATAGAGAAGAGAGAAGAAGTTAAAGATAACAAAACTTTAGGACAAGGTCCTAGCATGGTCTCTTCCTAGGAGATCTTCATCACGCATAAGTCAAACTCTTTTGACTTGATATCTCTCCTACATTATAACTAAGGATCTAGCACCAAAGGAGAGGGTAGAAAGCTCACCTCATTTTTGGCCATAGATCTGGTTATCCTTCATGGAGACATCATTCTTCACGGAAAGGAAGAGTTCTTCCTCCAGGAAATCCGACTCCGACGACTTTCTCTCTTCCATCAAGCTCGACACAGGTAATGATTCAGCAAGGAGAACGACAGCTAGGTTTTCTGTATGTTTCCTTTTTATAAGAGACTATTAGGGTTAGGGTTACTCCGCCACGTGTCACGCCGTCATTGGACCACCCATTATTGCATTAATTAAGCCCTCTTGAAATGAACGGTCCAAAGGAGCCATCCAACACTCATCCTGAAACCCGGTTCAGCCCGTACGTATAGGTTAGTGAAAACAGCCTTGGCTGCAAAACCGTCTAAGGAAAATTCGTCGAGTATCACATACATACTCGATGAATCATCGAGTTCCTCTATATAGTCATGATGAATCGACTCAACCTAATCCGATGAATTCTTCACAACTCAACAGGCCGAAAATATTCTAAGTCCAATTCATCTTATATACTCGACGAATCGACTAATCTCTCCAAAATAGTTCCGACGATATTCGACGAATCGGCATAAATCCAACAGAATTATATTAGTCCCTTTTCGACGAATTCGTCGGATATCCACGGCGATATCCGGGGAATTATACTTGTCTCACCGAGAGTACCCAGGTTATTCTCGATAAATTCGTCGGATATCCTCGGCAATATCTTACAAATTCTACCTTGCTCCACCGCTCAAAAATTCCTCCAAGTCAACTTTGTTGAATCAAAATGCATACGAGAGGGGTCTAGCGCGAATCAGGATGTTACAGAGATTCACTATATAGCGACCTCATTCATTTCTAGAGTCTTGTTTATATATCCGCAGGAGGTGGGATTCGGGGAGACATACTCAAGGAGGCACACTGCACACGATATTCATTGCACCCCAGGATCACCAAGATGACGACGGATATCTAGAAGAGCATGTATTGTAACGGGATGAAGAGGGATATCATTAATTTTGTTACACTCTGCAAGGCATGCCAGCGGGTGAAAGTCTAGTGTAAGAGCCCTAGAGGATTATTGCAGCCACTGCCTGTGCCGGAGTAAAAGTTCGAGGATATTTCGATGGATTTTGTACACGGGTTGCCTCGCTCTCACTCCAGGCATGATTATATATGGGTCATTATTGACCGATTGACCAAGGTAGTAAGGTTCATCCCGGTCCGAAAGGATGCTCTAGTTGGTGTATTGGTGAGGATATTCGTGGAGCAGTTTGTGAGGTACTATGACGTACCCAAGGCGATTATATTGGATCGAGACGGTCGATTTACTTCCAGAGAATGGAGGGCAGTGTAGGAGTACTTAGGTTCCCAGATCGCATTTAGCACTGCCATTCATCCATAGACTGATGGGCAGACGGAGTGAACCAACAGGACCATGGAGGATCTGTTGCGGTTATGTATACTTGATACAGGGAAGCCCTGGGAGCGGCTATTGCCATTGATTGAGTTCTCTTACAACAACAACTATCAGGCCAGCATTGGCATGTCTCCTTATGAGGCTATGTATGGGAGGAAGTGTTGGATACTCCTATCCTGGGTTCAGGATGAGGACCCGAATGTGCTTAGGTTAGACTACGTCGAGGGCATGGACACGCTCATTCGGCTGATCAGAGACAGGATGCTAGAGGATTAGAATCGGCAGGAGAAGTATTATGACACGATGCATCGTAAGATAGAGTTCCAGGTGTGGGACAAGGTGTTTTTGAAGATACATCCAATGCACGGTGTTTCACGGGTGCGTAGGCACAAGAAGCCCAGCCCTAGATATATGGGCCTTAAATAATTTTGGAGTAGATCGGACCCTTGACATACAGGCTGGAGCTACCGCTAGAGTTGGCAAACTTGCACGATGTCTTCCATGTCTCCTCACTTCAGAAAACATTACATCGGTTGGAGCAGCATATTACATTTACCTCGGGTCTGGTTGCATCTGATTGGTCAGTTTGTTTGGAGCCAATCCGGATCGACGATACAACGGTCCGAGTTTAGCGGAAGAAGAGTGTCCCTTTGGTCAAGGTGTTTTGGTCCAATCATGGGCATGAGGAGCACAATTGGGAGCCCTTTGACTTCATGCATAAGAAACACCCAGATCTCTTCACCTCAGGTACAAACTAAACCTCCTACAAGTTGATCTTTTCTTCATTAGTGAAAACCCGTAGACCCGAGCTTGAATTTTGAGGACGAAATTTTTGTTTTGTTTATTGGAATTTATAACATCCCCCACACTTTTAGGCCCCTAAATTTAGGGTTAGGGCTTGAGTGGTGCATGGAGGCCCTAGTGTGACCCTAGCTCAGCTTGAACTTAAGGAAACTGCTATGTGCACCCCCAATGTGCACAAGTCAACCCCAAAGTCAACCATGGTCAAATTAACCCTAAAGGATAAATGAGAGCCCAAGCCAATTCAAGTGGGCTAAGGCCTTGCCCAAGTCCCATCCTAAGGCCCACTAAATTTTCATATTTATTTAATCTAATTTATTATTTTAATTAGGGGATTTAATGGAGGTAATTAGGAGGGGAGTTTCATTTGGAGGGGAAATAATGGAGGGAGACCAAGTGACACTCCTTTCTTCTTCCCCAAACCCTCCTTTCACCTTTCCTAATGAAGATGAGGAGGTTTCCAATAGTTATAGATTGGCCACCATTAAGGAGGGCCTTTAATGGTCATGACCATAACCCCATAACATAGATATCCAATATAGAGGCCCCCAAAGATCAATTCAATCCTTTAATCACCTTCAAAAGCTCCTTGGCAGTCAAAATCGACTTTTACATCAAAGCTTTCGGTGGAGAATCGAGATCGGGAGAGGTTCGCCGAAAAACGTCAAAAACCATGGCCACCCGCCGGAGTAGCTGCATCCAAGCCCGAAATTAGGCATGTTTCTCCTCCTCTCCCCTTGTTCTAGTATCCTAGATCTAATAGGAGAGAAATCGCGCTCAATAGATCTCGATCCAATGTGAGAAAAATAGACATTTTTGGAAAATTCCATGGTGGCGGGTTCGCCGGAAACCACCACTTCCGGCGGCCAAACCATCGCTAGGCGATAGCCACCACCTCAACGGAGGTGGCGGTGGCCGGCCGAAAAAGTGGTCGGATGGCCGACAAATGGCTGTAGAAAAGCTATAGGTCGGGTAGATCCCGTCCCTTGGCTAGAGAAGGAAGACAAAATTACCACCGTTGATTTGGATTAATATTAACTACAATATATATTTTGCCCCTTTTAATATGCACTTTTGGATGTTGACAAATGAGTCCTTTAGGACTGAACCATGAAAAGTTCCCAACATAAAAAAAAGGTATCTCTATGAGTCTACTTTAATTAGAAATTGAAATCAGATCATTTAGAGCATTGTAGCTCCATGTATGGAAATTCTTGTGGGACTAATCCTTAAGGTAGGACATTCACTATTTACTTAATAACTTTTAATTGGCTAAGGGGATTGACTTGAAATTTGGAGCATGATAGAATATATCATAGATAAACCTACAGTCCAAATATGTGAATTTTTGAACAAAACTTGCCTATGGTTTTATGAAAAATATGGTTTTTCACATAAATGAAATATTTTGAATAATAATTATTATTTTAATCCTAAAGTTTGGTGAGAGGTTCATTAGGGAGTTATAATGCCCTAAGAAAAAAAAATTGATCCTTTGGACCCCTATAGGATGGTAAATCTCACTTGCAATTTGTCATGTTGTATGTGAAGTGGTGTGCATTTAGACAAAAATGTGTATCTTGTGAATTTAGCAAAACTGACTTGGTCAAATCCAGTGAAATTTTTTACACCCAATTATTTTGTGAAATTACACCTTATGAAGTTTTAGAATATTTGGAGTTGATTTGCTGAGCAAATGAATTAATTAGTATTTTTGTTACGCAAGTGTATTAGTGAAATTAGGGTGACTAAAATAGTTACAAAAATTATGAAACCTTATCAATAGTAATGATATGGTATGATAAATATTGATAAATTAATTGAATTTTTGAAAGTTAGAATCTAAGGGTTCTAGTTATAATTACCATTTTCTCCTTCTATATTATTAAGATAATTGTGCTCAAATTGAGTTATAAAATTATACATTTTTAGAATAAATAATTATTTATCATTTGTAACCTCCAGTATTTTTCTGGAATTATTTGATGAATATTCATAGTACTTCATGTGTAACATGGTATAGTGGATCAGATTTTTGTAATTAAAAATTAAATATCAAATATTCTTGAAATGATGTGAAATTTGGTCCAGAGCCATTATTACTCAAGATGATGTTTGGATAATTTTATCTTGCTGGTTTGATAAAAGAAAGTGATACTTCATGTTCAAAATCACATGTAGCAATAATTTGGGGAAATTATAATAATTGCTGATTATTTTAAGAAAATTTTAAATTTCTAGAATTAAGTCTAAGATGTCATGATAGGTCTCAAGAAATAATCTTTTGCCCTTAGGTCAAGTGTTTGGAGGATTCCTATTCATACACACATACAAGATCATATGGTCTACATTTAACAATTTTGAAAAATTAATGTTTTCAGCAGTTGATACTTTGGAGAGGTCACACACTTAGTAACCCTGAGAGTGGATTTGGTTAAGGTTAGTATAACTCTACTAAGTTCCTTGAGAAAGGGAATGATGGGGTGTAGCCCATCATAGTTCCTAGTACCGCTGCGAGCCCCTCACAGGGTAGACATCGGGAAGTCCAAGGTTAACCATAAATCGCTAAGTAATTCAGAAGTTAGACAAGAGTAGTCTGATAGGATTAAGGAATGTTATAGTGATCTCATCCATGTGTGGGTTGGAGTGATATAGGGCTTACTGGTCCTACGAGCTGGTGGCTCAGGTTATTGGTCGATATCAGGACGGGTTGGTCCTGCTAGCTAGAGGCTCAGGAGGGTATTGTTATACCTGGTTGTGCTTATATGATGGTTAACTCAGTACTGGTTCAATCAGCACAATGAAGGTTGTACAATGACTCTGGTGCGGAGTGTAGACATTTGGGGAGACCGGTAGGATGTTTATACTGAGGTCTGGAAGACTATGTCCCCTAAGAGCGCACCTGACCATGGAATACTAGTAGTTGCCAACAAGAGTATGCAAGGGCTCCGCTATTGTGTTCTTAGCATTGAGGCGTACGAGAGGTCTAGGACTGATAGTGTGCCTGCCCCCTAGGAGTGGAGACACCCGCTCCACTACCACCGTAAGCAATGAAGGTTGGTACCTGAGAGGTTGGCCACCTCCAAAAAGTGGGGATGCATGAAAGGTCTGTGCACAGAGTCATATGTGTGAGTTACATAATCATTGCATTACATAACATGACATAGTATACGCACTTGTAGATACTCATCATAAAAATTAGTATGGGCACTTTTATATGATGAGTTACTATTTTGGAAACCTTTAGTTATATGTTTGTATGTGCATTTATATAAGTTAGGGTACGCTTCTGTGATGGTAGTGTAGTTGCTTTACTTTACTAGTTTTACTTAGCTCCTCTTACTATACTTTTATACTATGCTAGTTGTTTTTCTTTTTTACTGCTCATACTGATATATAACTGCTAGAGAATTACCTATATATACCACTATCACATGCTTGTACATTCTGCTACTATTGGTCCTCCGCTTTCTTCCTCCCGCGCGATGCATAGGAATCGCGGGTGTGAGGCGGGGATGAAGCAGTTGAGTCTAGTTTGACTAATGGTCATTTGACCACATCATTTTAGGGACACGTGGATATGTCACCGCAGTTCGACCCGGTGGAGCCAGAGATTGAGAAACTAGGATCCGAGGAGCCAGAGCCGCGCACTACTGCTACTACCCAGCATCAGGTTGATGATCCTATTGTTTAGCTTCTGCATTGTTAGTTGAGAGAGAGTGTGTGATATTTATGATATTCATGTATTAGGCATAAGCATTATTACTTATACTCTTTCATTTATGTCATGTGGACCTTTATTTGGGTATTTATATATCTATGATGTGATGGGTGGACTCGTTTTATTTCTTATTTTGTTGGCTATATGAATGATCGTGCTTATCGGTAGGGTCGCTGTCTTATGGTGGCAACTAACTCGTAGTTGGTGTCATTATAAGGCGATGGTCCTAGGCATAAAATCTCTTCTCGGTCGTGCCCAATTTCTGGGAGGGAGAGATTTTACATGACGAACAAGTCCACCCAGTGGTCCTGGAAGCCTGGGAAAGTTTCCCAATAAAGGTAGCGGTCAAAGGAGGAAGAGCAAGCCGAAAGCAGCGACGGTAACCAGAGGTTGTGGGTTATTGGTGACGTGCGCTCGAGTGGGTAGATGTCACAGGGGAAGTTGCATGTGTGCGGCCTTCCGCATATATATGGGGAGAGGTTACACACTCGCGGCTCGTGAGATGTGCGGGGGGAGATTCGAGGAGACGTGCATCGCATACCCTTCTTTCTGAATGCGTGCAGAGAGGCCGCACGTGGTGTGGCCTCGTGGCTCTGTGCATACACTTTGTTTGAGCCCCCATTGGGTGGATTTGAGGCCCTTCGAGTGAATATAAAACACCCACGCAACTCACTCGGTTAAGCAGACTCGCTTTAATGCTTCAATCTGCTTTTACTTGGATATTTTTAGGGGGAATCCCCTCAGATCCCCTAAATTTTTGTGGGTCATGAATTGTAAAGAAACAAGGCAGAAAATTTTTAATTACAATCATGACGCCTTTGATCTATAGATTTTGAAGATGATAGCGATCACACGGTACACATTATTATTCGTTCGCAACATTAAGTTACGAGTATCTTTTTGAATGATCCTATAGATTTGATGTGATTGGGGAGGATATTTTCGGCCCTTTCTATTAGATATTAATTGTATTGTGGTGGACTTGTAAAGAGAGTGTCGTAACGAAAATTCTAAAAATCATGAATAAATGTCTACAAGCATATAATGTCATGAATGTCTCAATTCCTAAGCCTCATAATTTTTCAACAGCAATATCATCTATAATTAATTTTTAGATCATAAGACCCCTTTTTAACATTTGTGAATGAAGTACTAGATTTACTCAACTAAAAATTATAAAAAAATTCAGGAGCAACCATTCTGACTTAAAACCTTTACTTACAATATTTCATGGGGTTTAAATGAACAGAAATATCTAAATAATTAAAACATCAATTAGAGTTATAGCAAACTTTACAAAAGAAGTGCTAGAAGTAAACATCATAAAATTCTAGTAAAATTGCTATAGGTTCTACCCATTCTTAAACTCACTCTACCCAAGTTTCACAGCTTTTAGATAACGTTTTGTGACTGATTTTACTTATTTTAGATTTTATCCTAAAACTAAGGTTAGGGTTTTGAGGTATCTACCTATCTCCAAATCTTCCAAGATTTCATCCAAGTGATTTATAATATGCTAACGTCGACTCTACTAAATTTCAAGGCAATACGAGGGCATTTGCCCCTATGTCCTTCACAACCCTCAAAACCCTCCCTTTAGGGTTTGAGTTTGGATCCTAGGGTAAATAACCCCTAAACCGCATCATTTTTCTCTAAGTGGGTTGTAATAACCCTTATAAGTCAGTGGTCAAAATATCAGCCTCTGTTGAGGTGATTTGACTGTTCCAACCTCTTAGTGCACTTTTTACTCAAAAATGCCTCATTAATGCCTCGTTAAAGATAGGTAATTTCCTATCCAAAACTCATCTAAATGAGTTGGAATTTTGTACAGAGCTAGGTTTTATAGCCAGGGAGCACTCACCAAAATTTGGGAGGGTTTGGAGGTCATTTGACAACTTAAATAAATTACTCTAATTTTATTAAATTAAAACAAAAAACTTAGGCAAAGTATCTCGAAAAATTCCCATTTTTGTACAGCCTTTAGGTATGTTTAAGGGTAACCCCCTGCCAAGATTTCAGGTCATTTGGAAAAGGGACGAAGAGTGGACATTCATTTTAGTTTCTGCCCAATGCTAGGTACAGCCCCCACTAAAACTGGTGCTGCGGTCAAGCCACTTACCCAAACGAGTGGAAATTAATTTTAAATTAATCTAGTCTCGAAGGGCTACAACTTTTGTGACTGGCCATTTTTCCTAAATTGGCCTCTAAGTGCCTCGTTTTGTAGCATCAAAATGCATCCATTTAATTTATCTTTTCCCTTATATACTATATACATAACTTTTATATTATAAAAATATTTTTACTGTTCATCTTCTACAGAACCCGAAAACTGAACTCAGAAAAACGTATATTTCCTATAGCTCTTCCGCGATCCGTCGCCGACCGTCTGTTCACTTCCCTGACCAGCCACCACCACCACCTCCGTTGAGGCGATGGCTATCGGTCGGTGGTGGTTTGGACGTCAGAGGTGGCGGTTTCCGGCGGACCCGAAAATATATCTTTCATGGTTTTTCCATGAAAACGCGAGATAGGTCCGGCTCCGTTAAGCACGAACTTCCTTTCTAAGATCCTAAGATCTACCCATAAAAGAAGAAGTAGAGGAGGACCTTGTTCGCGGTTTGGAGGCGAGATGAACGTCGGGGTTCCATGGCGTGGTGGTGGCGTTGCCGAACTTCTCCTACAGCAAGAACAACAAGTCTAATCTGTTTATTCAAGAGTGTAAACATTTCATCTTGCTCTAAGGGGGCTTTTATAGATCACCAAGTGGGGAGGGGAAAGGGTAAAGAATTTAAGGCCATGAAGGCTCTCCTCTTAATAGCATTTCGGTTATGGTGGAGGGAGAGAAAAAGGTGGAAGATGAAGAGATGTGTCCAAGTGGCGATTTCCTATTAGACCAACTCTTCCTCATTTTATTAAGTAATTATAGAAGGAAACGACTCATAAATACTCCTGGTGTAACTTCCCATAATCAGAGTTAATTATGGCATGTGTTACAGAAATTTCCAGCCTGGCTGACGTTTCGGACTTTGTCACGGGCGTGACACGCAGGTCACAGGCGTGACACTAGTCAATTCGTCATTCTCGAGCCGACGACTGATTTTCTGCATCGGTTCACGGGTCACCCCCCTCATATCACGGGCATGACTTGTTTGTCTCGGGCGTGACAGGTGTTCTTCGGTCGACGTTCGTCGATTTGAGGTCGACGGTCAGTGGGGGCATCACGCCCTAGGTCACGGGCGTGACGGGTCGGTCACGGGCGTGACAGGCATTCTTTGGTCGACGTTCTTCGATTTAAGGTCACCGGTCGATGGGGGCGTCACGCCCTAGGTCACGGGCATGATGGGTCGGTCACGGGCGTGATAGGCCCGTGTTGAAAATTCTAAGTTCGCTGATCGTCTTCCTGAGGTCGACGATCGTCGAAGGGGGTCACGCCCTAGGTCACGGGCGTGACGGGTCGATCACAGGCGTGACCAACCCTTGACTCGAAATCTTGGTCGATGGACTTCAATTCTTGGGTTTCCTAGGGTTCTGTCATGGCAGACCGACTCCTAAGGGTTTAGCCAGAAATGGGATGTTACACCGCATGCTTTAGGCTCAAAGTCGGCAGGCTAAATACTATAATGCAAAGCACCAGATGGTTGAATTTCAAGTGGGTGACAAAGTGTTCCTGAAGATCCGGCCAATGCATGGATTGTCACGGGTATGTGGTGTGAAGAAGCTCAGCCCAAGGTACGTTGGGCCTTATGCTATATTGGAAAGGATTGGCCCTTTGGCTTATCGGTTGGAGTTACCTCCAGAGCAAGAGAATCTTCATGATGTATTCCATGTGTTACTTCGGAAGCCGTTGTTGCGACCCGAGCAACATGTCCTCACCACAGATGGAGTAGTAGAAAATGATAGGTCAATTCGACTAGAGCCGGTGCGGATTGTGGACACTGAAACAAGGAGCTTGCGGCGGAAAAGTGTCCCATTGGTAAAAGTTTTGTGGTCTAATCATGGGAAGGAGGAGTATACTTGGGAGCTGGTAGATTTGATGCAAAAGCGCTACCCGGAGTTGTTTCCCTAAGGTAACTCTAAAAGCTTATTTTAATTTAATTCCATGCTTTACTTCCCCACAATCTTAGCCTGATTTCAGGGACGAAATCTTTTATTTTGTTTATAGGATTTGTAATGTCCCATTTCGCACTAGACCCCTCATACGCGTTTTGAGTCAATAAAATTGACTCAGGTTCGGGGAGCGTCGAGTGAGTCAACTGGTATCGACGACTAGATCAGGAATTAACTTAGTTTATTTCTGGCGGGTTAGGCATCGAGAGCATTGAGTGGACTCAATGCACTCGACGCCATTTAACTTAGTTTATTTCTTTCGAGTTAAGGCGTTGAGAGCGTTGAGTGGACTCAACGCTCTCGATGCCATTTAACTTAGTTTGTTTCTGGCGAGTTAAGGCATTGAGAGCGTTGAGTGGACTCAACGCTGTCGACGCAATTTAACTTAGAACGTTTCTGGAGTGTTAAGGCATTGAGAGCGTTGAGTGGACTCAATGATCTCGACGCCATTTAACTTAGTTTATTTCTTGTGAGTTAAGGCGTTGAGAGCGTTGAGTGGACTCAATGCTCCCGACGCCATTTAACTAAAAATGTTTCTGGCGGGTTAAGGCGTTGAGAGCATTGAGTGGACTCAACGCTCTTGATGCCATTTAACTTAAATTATTCTGGCATCTGTAGGCGTTGAGAGAGTTGAATAGACTCAACGCTTTTAGACTTGGGATTTTTCTAGCAGCTTTAGGCGTTGAGTGTGGTGGCTTGACTCAACACTTTTGACTTAAAGAATTTTTGGCCCACTATTTTCTGATTCCAATACACGGTCTGAATCAGGTTTTGGGATTTGTGCCAATATGATAAAATTAGACCCGGTTCTTTCAACATGACTTATTTAAAGCAATAATGGGCGGTCCAGTGGCAGGCCGACACGTGGCAGAGCACTTAACCCAAATATCTCATTATAAAGAGGGACTTACGGAAAACCCTAGTCGTCACTTCAATCTTGCCAAGCCCTAGCTATTTCTCTGCCAAGCCCGACGAAAGAGAAGGAGTAGCCGGAGTCGGATTTCCTGGGAAAGTCTTTCCTCTTCTCTTTTATCATAAAGAACAAACAATACTAGCAAGGAGAAAGATGTCGCCAAGGAGAGTGACGAGATCCATAGCCGGAAATGTCGGAATTGAGGTGAGCTTCCTACCCTCTCCCTTGGTTCTAGATCTGTAGTTATTTCTAGGAGAGATGTCGACTCAAAAGAGTTTTGACTTGCGAGATGAAGATTTCCTAGGAAAAGACCATTCTAGGGCTTGTACCCTAAGGATAGTGATGTCTTCAACCTCTCCCCTCTCCTTGAGTAGATGGTGGACTTGGTTCGTGAAGAGAAAATTGTCTCATGAGGGTTGTACAACCCCGTGTTCGGCGACTAGATCCAGATGGGCACGCAAGCTAGCTCCGACCCGCGCTAGTATAAGCGGGCGGATGGTCCCAGAGGAGCGGTTCGCTCTCCTCAGGGACTGAGAGGTCACCTGGGCGATTCAACCCCGGCCTACGCCTCCTGGGCGATTCAGCCTCGGCCCGTGCCTCCTAGGCGGGTTAGCCACAGCTCACACCTCCTAGGCGGGTCAGGCCCAGCCCGCGCCTCCTAGGCGGGTCAACCCCGACCCGCGCCTCCTAGGAGAGTTAGCCTCGGCCCGCGCCTCCTAGGCGGGTCAACCCCAGCCCGCGCTTCCTGGGCGAGTTAGCCCTGGCCCACGCCTCCTAGGCGGGTCCGCCCCAGCTCGCTCCTGCCGGTGTGGTTGTAAGTTGACTCAGAGGCTAGGAAACCCTTCCCCGTGGAGGCCAGAGGCCAAGTTACCAGGATGACCCTGCAGGGGGTGCCAATATCAATCTATAACAGCGGAGTTACGCTATTGACAGGCCCAGTTGGGTTGCACATAGCTGTTCAGAACAGCGGAGGTTGGCTATTTGCAGACCGTTTTCAGAATCTTATAAATAGGACCCAAGGGGTACCTCAGAAGGCACGCTTACTTGCCTCCTAGTCTTCTAGCACTTTCTGAGGTACCTTAGCCCGGCATTTGGCTAAGGAGGGGAAGCACTCAGTGATCTTCCGGGTGTGTGGTGGGTTCTCCATGTCGGGCCCTTGGTCCAGTCCCTTGTTCTTTTTCCTTATTATTTTTCGTGTATGAGAGAAGTAGGTGTGCGATCACCCCTTCCCCAAGGGTGAACTCCATCGAGACCGAATTTTCGGTTTCAACAAGGGTGAATAAGGGTGGAGGAATTTCTGGACATTATTTTAATATATGGCTTGATGAAGAAGATGAACCGATGTCGTTCGTCTTGCTTTAAGACGCGTGCATAAATCTGTTTTCTGCATGCAGCAGTCTTATAGGCCGTTTTAGGACACGATGCGGCAGGAAATGGGTTGTGGGCTAAACATGAAAGTTGTATCCCACAGAAAAACCTTTCCAACGAGGGGTTACATGCCTTTATTGGATTCCTGTAGCCTCAGGAATCCCTGATCAAAGTTTATGTATAGTAATCTTTCCTGTACATATAGTTCTCTGGTTTGTGTTGAATCGGCTTTGGATTTGTTAGAGAGATTGTAGTACAATAACGTTAACGTTTTGGTGAATTTAGTATATAAGTAATCATGATAAAATATGGTTAATGTCATTTGTTGGATAAATCCTTAATGAACAAATGGTGTAGTGAAGTGTTCTTGAACGAGATGATTTGGTGGAGGTTAGTGAACGAATGGGTTGATGAGTTTGGATGGTAGGAATGATTTAAATATGTGAACCGATAAGGATGTACTTTATAATGGTAATACGACAAATAATGATGAGGTTGGCTTGAAGTTTGCTGTACATAATTTGTAGTGATTGCGATGAACAAATGATTGTTGGCATTTAGTTGATTGATCCATATGTGCACGAATGGTTTGAACTTGGTAAAGAGAATGTATCCAGTTCATGTAAAAGTTAGGTGATCATAGTCTATATGTATTTATGATAATCAAATGGTTAATGAATATGTGAAGTACTATTATGTTATTGTGAAAGTCATGTGGAAGTACAAATGTTGAGAATGCTTGGTTATTAAGAGAGGATCTAGGTGAGGTTAATGTATGGCCAAGTAGTATGATGGTTAATGGAATGAGTATAGTAGTCCACTGCTTAGAGTTGTCTCCCTACTGATAGTGGTGTGGGATTGGTGTGTTGTATACGGTGGCTTGCCACCTATGTAAATGATGAACCCTTGTGTGGTAAGGACATGTGGAAGGGTTGGAAGTGCGAGGGTGTTGCCGCACTAAAACGACATGTTGATAAGGGACTTGGTGTGGATCCCTTGCGTGTTGTTGAGCACGAGATGTGAAATAAAATAAGGGACTCACTGTGGAGCCCTATATGTGAAATGCATGCGGTGTGTATTGATACGCGATGTCATGATCCTGGGTTAAGGATGGTGTGGCAGGTCTACGGGGTCGCTAGTCGTCACACCGACGGAAGCTGACAGATAGACCTGCACGGTTGGGCCTTTGTCCTCGGTGTTTACTTCTTGAGGCACCCTCCTTGCTAGTGGACGAGTGGACTTTGTCCTTTGGTGATATGTTCATAGAGGCACCTTCTGTGCCACGATGATAGGCCAGTTTAGGTTGTGTTCTTGGTGCACATCTACCCAAGACCCCTCTGAGTCGTAGTACGCATATGAGCTCTATTGTTGTGTTCTTAGCGTTGAGGCGTACGGAGGCCTAGGCTAGGTAGTGTGGATGTCAGCCTAGTAGTGGAGACCCCCGCTCTACTATCACTGTCTGGCCACGACGGATGACTCCTGAGAGGTTAGCTACCTGCTCGAAAAGTGGGAACTACAAGTCTGTGTCGACATAGTAATTTCATGTGCATGATCATGAGTGAGTCATTGCATTGTATTCATATCATCACATACATTACATACAAAAGATCCTCATTGTATAAGTTTGTATGGGCATCCTTATACGATGAGTTACTTTACTATTGAGCTGATCCTTAACTTATATATCTGTATGAGCATTCATATAAGTTAAGTTACTTACTGTCGTAGATTTATACCTATATATTGTTGTTGATGGTAGAACTGCTAGAGTAGATTGTTTACTCATTTGGTGTATTTACTTTTATATTCACTGTTATTGACTAGCTCTATACCACCTGCTTTATACTACTGATCATTTATATATATTATACTCTTGTTCTTTTGTCCGCCCGGTGCCGAGGAGTCGCCGAGGGAGCGGATGTGATAGCCACTTAGTCTTTATAACTAACGGTTGTTACGTCTTCCATTTTAGGAGGAAACCTCGCAGATGGAGCAGCAGGTTATGCAGCAGGACAGCCAGGCCAAGACGATAGGGCCTGATGTGACGGCACCATCACTGACATCCATTACAGATGTGAGTCTTTGAGAGATTTCAGTTATAGCCTTTGGGTGATTTTGTACTTGTACTCTGATATTATAGAAGCTTGTTGATGCTTCTTTTATTTGATGTACTTCTTTTGGACTATTTTACTTATGAGTGGATTTGACTTCTGTTTTATATTCTTGGTTGGGTTGGCAATAAATGATATTTATTATAGCCGGCAGGATAGGCGTCTTGTAGTACAGGTTAGCCTGTGTACTAACTGTACCGCAATGTGGCTGTTTTGGGCATAAGACTCCCCTCGTGCCGTGTTTTGGTGTTCCGGGAGGGGGGGTCTTACAGTAATACCCCGACTTTAAGTCCCGCTTGGAGTACACCACTGACTCTTTCAACTAGTCAAATAAGTAATCTATTAGTAGAATCAGATACTTATTCTTAATGGTCAGCTTATTCAGCTCAAGGTAGTCTATAAACAACTATGTTGGTACCCTAGTTTGATTTGAGTTCAGTCCTCTCCTTTGTGCCCCTTTGACCCAAGAAATATCTATGGTCAATGGTTAGGAGTCTAGCTGTAGAGTCCTCGCTTTTCCAAATTGAGAATTTGGTTAAGTAGTTTTTCGTTCGACTATAGTCGAACGCCGTTCGACTATCGTCTATCGACTGATCGACGATCGTCTATCAGTTGGTCGACGCCTTGGTCTGCGCTGATAGTTCGACTATCTGTTGATAGTTCGACTATCTGTTCTGCGCTGATAGTTCGACTATCTGTTGATAGTTCGACTATCTGTTCTGCGCTGGTAGTTCGACTATCTGTTGAATAGTTCGACTATCTAGTTTGTTTTGATAGTTCGACTATCTTTTGATAGATCGACTATCTGTTTTCTGAGGTAGGTCGACTATCTGCTTGATAGTTCAACTATCTCTGTGCGCTTGATAGCTCGACTATCTGTCATAGATAGATCGACTATCTGATAGTTCGACTATCTGCCCTGATAGTTCGACTATCTGCTGAGGTAGCTCGACTATCCATTTGATAGCTCGACTATCTGGATCGTTCGACTATCTGCCCGATAGTTCGACGATCTCCTGGCGTCGTTCGACGATCTTCAAAGGTCGTTCGACGTTTTCTGTCTGCCTTTGGATTTTGTATTTATTTATTATATTTAATTATTTAATACATTTTCTGGCACAGTATTTTAAGCTGTATGATAAAGTTTCCAGGCATTATTTGCTCTATTCTTATTGCCTGAGTTAAAATCTTTTAAGATAAAGTTGTTTGTCTTATTAGCTGTCTATTTAAATTACTTTATCCGCTGTCAGCCCCTTTATAGCCGTTAGACTGAAAAGTCTTCGTTTGCTATAAAGAGATAGTTTCTGATGTGACTTTATTTAGTCTATCTGTTTATTTGATTTATGCCTGCAGCTTCTTAGAAAGAGGTTTATTCCTTTTTATGGAATGTTTTGCTGCAGAGATATTTCTGTCTTCTTGATATTTACAGCCCAGGTCTCAAGGCTTAGAAGAAGACAAACAATTTAAAATGGAAGAGAGCCGTTGCTTGATGATGATATAAAAAGAACCCTTTGCAGAAGGATTCAAGCTAGTTAACAGAGTGTTACACACATATTCAAAAGCACTCAAGCCTTCATCAAGCTCAAGCTTCCTGCTCTCAGCAAACTCCATCTAACTGAGAAGTGTTAAGATCTTCATCTCTTCTTCACCTGAGTTCTCCTGCTTTCAGGAAGTTCAACTCAGAGTTTCTTTGAAGAAGAAGAAGAAGAAGAATAGCTGCTTGAAGAGATTTCTTTTTGTTATTTATTTTCTTCCTGTAGCTCCTTCCTTCAGAATTTTCTGAAGAGTTTCTGCACTGAAGCAAGACTTCACCTGGACATCTTTGAGCCAGGGGGAGCCTTGATTCTTTAGAGCATTCTAGCTCAGTGCAAGCTTTTTGTGCTTCTCTAATCTATTGTAAAATAGAGAAGACATCTTAACCTTCTTCTCCCTCCTGTACAGGGTTATTACTCCCTTCAAAAGTATCCCTTGGTGGCAGGGCACCTGATCAAAAACCTGTGCTTGGTTTTTAGACACCTGATCAAAAGTCTAAAGGGTCTGTTTGATCTACCTGAATCAGATCATTGGTGGCAGGGCACCTTAGCAAAAACCTGTAGTGGATTCCTACCGTTTGGGTAGAAGAGTGGACGTACCCAAGTTGTTTGGGGAACCACTATAAAATTCCTTGTGTCGTCTGGCTTGTTTATATTTTTCTTGTACTGTGGCTGTGAATAGATATAACTAGGCTGCTAGTTGCTGTTTAGGTTTTTCCAAGCTTAACTGTAATTACAGTTAGCTTGTGTTTGTACACAACACTTGTGTTAGGCTTTAAGGTTAAACCAATATCTATAATCTCTTCATTCCGCACTTCACTCCAAGGGAGTTGGGTAGACAGTTAAGTTTTGTATTCAAAATTTGATTACTCTATTCACCCCCCTCTAGAGTAGTATCTATCCTTCACTTTCAATTGGTATCAGAGGGAGGTTGACTGACTGTATAGGCTAACACCTAAGTCACAAGATCCTGATAGATACCAAGAGTTTATAGAAATTCACTATCATGGCCCAGTCTAAGGATTATTCTAGCACCAGACCTCCAGCATGCAACTTAGCAAAGTTTGGCATCTGGAAGGCAAGGATCAAACTTTATATGAACTCTATTGATGAGAGTATTTTTGCTTCTATTTTGTCAGGTCCTCCAAGAGCACCTGCTGCTGCCACTGCCTCATCATCTGATTTGAGTGCAGTGCCTCCTCCAGACTATAATGATGAGTACAAGAAGGCCAAAATTGCTGATGCCAAAGCAATGAATATACTGGCTCAGACTATGTCTGATGAAGTGTTCCAGAAGGTTGCTGATTGCTCTTCAGCAAAGGCCATGTGGGACACACTGAACCAGATTGTAGCTGGTTCAGCTGATGAAAGGAAGGACAGGAGGTCCAACCTTATCTCACAGTATGAGAACTTCAAAAAGACTGATGCTGAATCAGTTGAAGCGATGTACACCAGGCTCAGCTCAATCATCAATGAGCTGAGGACCCTTGACAAGGATATCTCATTGACAGAGGTCAATGATAAGATCCTTATGTGCTTTCCTAGCACATGGGATTTGAGGATCTGGCCAATCAAGGAAGCCAGAAGCACCAATGAGATATCAACTGAAGCCCTTCTCGGCAAGCTCAAATCTTTTGAGCAAGTGCTGAAGACAAGGGAAGCTGAAGCAGAAGCCAAGACCCCCACTCCAACAAGAAAAGAGCAATCTCTAGCTCTTAAAGCTGCTGAAGCCTCAGAAGGCAGCCAATCAAATGAGGAGCTCATGGCATTGTTTGCCAAGAGATTTCTCAAAATGGGGAGAAAAGAGTTCAGAAGAAAATCTTCAAAGTATGAAGAAAAGCCAAGGTATGATCGTACTCCATCTAAAGAAATTATTTGTTATGGGTGCAGGAAGCCTGGACACATTTTGCCAGAGTGTCCAGAGGAGAAGAACAAGGAAAAGAGAAAAGAAAAGGAGCAGCACAGGAAGCACTCCAAGCAATCCTCCTACAAGAACAAGAAAAAGGAGAGAGGTTTCATTGCTGAAACCTGGAGTGATTCTGATGAAGAATCCTCATCCTCAAGCTCTAGTGAGGATGAAGAAGAAAAGAAGGCAAAAGAAGTTTGCCTCATGGCAATAGATGCCTGCAGCAACCACTCTGCTGCAGAGAGTTCTGACTCAGATGAAGAAATGCCTACTGAAGATGAGGTACTTTCATCTTATGATTTTACTTCAGAAGAGTTTAAGTTAGATTTTAAATCTCTATGTTTAGATTTAATTAGTTCAGAAAAAGAGATAAAAGAACTTAGAAATAGGCTAGCTGACTCTGAATCAATAGCCTCCGAAAATGTTAGGTTAAAGGAAGAACTCACTACTTGTAGTGAAGAAATCAAATTCCTTAAAATGGAATTAGCTAAGTCTAAGAGACTAGAAGAGTCACTTAATGGTAGAAGCCTTAAGCTGTTAGAAATTACCAGCATGGCTAACACTAGGACAGGAAATGATAAATTAGGCTTAGGAGCTTCTCCCAGTGAACCCCCAGTCTTGCTTAAAAATAACCTTTCAACTCCAGTGAACTTCATTTCAGCTAGTGGAAAGAAGAACACTGAGCAAGTAAACCTTGTAAATAAAACATTAAATAAGGCTAAGAGAGAAAAGAGAAAGAAGTTTTTCAAAGAAATGCAAAAAGCGTCGAACGCAGCTCGACGATCGGATGCTCCATGGTCGAACGAAGCTCGACGATCTGAGTGCCTATCGTCGAACGTCGATCGACGATTTCAACATGATTTTCAAAATCATAATCCATTCCATAGAAACTTAAATGAAAATAGAAACCCTAGGTTTGTTGACCCATCATCTGCATGGAGAATCCCACCTAGGAGATCTCACCCTCTAGGTTATCACCCTCAGCCTGCATTTTCTTATATCTCCAGTTTTTCTTATGTGAAAAATAAGGGACCCAAGGTTACCTGGGTCCACTCTGTCTAAATAGTTGTTTTGCAGGTGAAGGCCTATCCAATCACTCAAATAAGTGGTATTTGGATAGTGGATGCTCTAAGCATATGACAGGAAACAAAGAGCTACTGTCAAAGTACTAAAGCTAAGCTCGCCCAAAGGTTATCTTTGGAGACTCCAGCTGTGGTCAGACAGAAGGATATGGCAAGATCACAATTGGAGCTGTTACATTCAAGAGAGTTGCTTATGTCAATGGACTGAAGCACAACCTGATTTCAGTTAGCCAGCTATGTGATGCTGGCTACCAGGTTTCTTTTTCTAACTCCTCTTGCAATATTACTTTAAATAATAATGTTGTCTTGATAGGTAATAGAATAGGCAATATATATTTAGTAGATTTTAATTCATCTCGCTCTGAAATCTGCCTGTTTAATGAATTAACCCTTAATAATAATTCCTTATGGCATAAAAGGCTTAGTCATGTAAACCTCAAGAACATATCTAGGTTATCTAAGCACAACCTTGTTAGAGGTTTACCTTCTTGCCCCTACAAGAAGGAGAGCCTATGCAAGGCTTGTCAGCTAGGCAAGCAAACCAAAAATTCATTTAAATCTGTTAATAAAAGTGATTCACCTAGAATCCTGTATTTATTACACTTGGACCTTTTTGGCCCAATAAATGTACAGAGTCTAGGAGGGAAGTATTACACATTAGTAATTGTAGATGACTTCTCTAGGTTCAGTTGGGTTTTCTTTTTGAGAACTAAGTCTGATAACTTCAAAGCCCTTACAGACTTTCTACTTTGTGTGCAGACTGAGTACTCTACTCATGTGGCCTTGATCAGAAGTGATCATGGTACTGAGTTTGACTCTCTTCTCATGCAAGAATTCTGTGAGAGAGAAGGTATCAAACATAGCTTCTCAGCTCCTAGAACTCCCCAACAAAATGGGGTAGTTGAGAGGAAGAATAGAACACTAATTGAAGCTGCTAGCACATTGTTGGCAGATGCTAACATGCCTCTATCCTATTGGGCAGAAGCTGTTAGTACAGCTAACTATGTCTTGAATAGAAGTTTGATACACAAACTTAAGTGTAAAACTCCTTATGAGTTGCTTAAAGGAAAGAAACCAAAAATTAATTACTTTAGAATTTTTGGCTGTACTGTTTATATTCATAACAATAATAAAGAATATATTAGAAAATTTGAAGCAAAAGCTTCAATGGGAATCATGCTTGGATATTCCCAAGTAAGCAAAGCTTATAGGGTTTATAACAAATCAACCTGTAAGATAGAGGAATCTGTGCATGTGACTTTTGATGAGTCTCAGATGTTTTACAAGGAGAAAGAAAATTCTCCTTCCTCAAGTTCTTTGCAGGTACATGATGCCCCTCAAGAAATCCTTCAACTTTCAACTCTTCAGATCACTGAATCAGACAGTGATGAAGACATTGCTGAAGCTGTTGAAGCTGTTGTTGTTCCACCAACAGTAGATCAAATTCCTCCTGAGGAATTAATCCCAACTGTTGCTGAAGATCACATCCCACCTGCTGATATTGTCACACTTAGAGATCATCCCACATCTCAAGTGATTGGAGACATATCAGCTGGTGTGCAAACAAGACATCAATTAAGACAGGATGTGATGCACGCTTGTTTCCTCTCACAGGTTGAGCCCCTCACCTTTAAAGATGCAGAGCTAGATCCCCACTGGATCATTGCAATGCAAGAGGAGCTCAATCAGTTTGAGAGATGTAAGGTTTGGACTTTGGTTCCAAGACCTAAAGGCCAACTGATCATAGGCACCAAGTGGGTGTATAGAAACAAGTTAGATGCTAATGGAATAATAGTAAGGAATAAAGCTAGGCTTGTAGCTCAGGGCTACAGACAGGAGGAAGGTATAGACTATGACCAAACCTTTGCTCCTGTTGCAAGGCTAGAAGCAATAAGGATCTTCTTGGCCTATGCAGCCTACATGAAGTTTAAGGTGTTCCAAATGGATGTCAAAAGTGCATTCCTGAACGGTGAGCTTAAGGAAGAGGTGTTTGTTGAACAACCACCAGGGTTTGTTTCTTCAACTCAGCCTTCTCATGTTTTTAAGTTGCAGAAAGCTCTTTATGGACTAAAGCAAGCTCCTAGGGCCTGGTATGAGACTCTAGCTAGTTTCCTGTTAGAGCACAACTTCACTAGGGGAGTAGTTGATAGAACCCTTTTCGTTAAGCATCACAAGGACACAATCCTGTTAGTTCAGGTGTATGTAGACGATATTATCTTTGGCTCCACTGATCCCAAACTTTGCAAAAAGTTTTCCAACTTGATGCACTCTAAGTTTGAGATGAGTAGCATGGGTGTGCTGTCTTACTTTCTTGGTCTCCAAGTTAAGCAAGATGCTGATGGTATCTTCATCTCCCAATCCAAATATGCCAAGGAATTGGTAAAGAAATTTGGGATGGCTGATGCTTCAGCAATGCCTACACCCATGGCTACTAATGTAGTTATTGATTCTGATGATCACGGCAAGCCAGTTGATCAAAAGAATTATAGGGCCATTGTTGGTTCCCTATTATATCTAACTGCAAGTAGGCCAGATATAATGTTTGCTACATGCCTTTGTGCTAGATTCCAGGTCAACCCCAAGGAATCTCATCTGATTCTTCTAAAGAGAATCCTGAGATACCTGAAAGGATGTCCAAATCTAGGACTTTGGTACCCAGCTGAGTCAGAGTTTGAATTAATTGGATATTCTGATTCTGACTATGCTGGTTGCAGAGTTGACAGGAAGAGCACCTCAGGAACTTGCCAGTTCCTGGGAGAGAGATTGGTCTCTTGGTTCTGTAAGAAGCAGGCTTCTGTCTCAACTTCAACTGCAGAGGCTGAATATATAGCTGCTGCTAGTTGTTGTTCACAGATCCTGTGGATTCAAAACCAGCTTGTGGATTATGGTTACTCACACAAGAACACCAAGATCATGTGTGATAGTACCAGTGCTATTTCTATTGCACAAAATCCAGTGCACCACTCTAGAACCAAGCACATTGAGATTAGGCACCATTTCCTGAGAGATTGTGTGGAAAAGAACAAGATCTGTCTTGAGTTCATATCCACTGAGTTTCAGAGAGGTGATATATTCACCAAGCCTTTAGATGAACAGAAGCATCTGTTCTTTTTAGTCCAACTAGGCATGATCAATGGACGAGACTAAGTATGACGATATCTGCCTATGTTGAGGTCTGCTTGAAGATCGTCGAACGATGATCGAAGATCGTCGAACGGATTGAGCCTATCGTCGACCTCTGGTTAATGATAGCTTCTGTTTGAAGATCGTCGATCGACGTTCGACCATCGTCGAACAGGCTGAGCTCATCGTCGATCTCCGGACGACGACAGCCTTTTGTTTGAGAAGCCAGAAATAGTCGAACGATTGTTCAACTATTCTGCTTCTGAGCCGATCGTCGAACGGCCGTTCGACTATCGGTTCAAGATCTTTTTAAATAGACCGACTATATCCGGTTCAATATAAAGCCGATAGTCGACCTAGGTTAAAAGATCTGTTGCTTTATCGTCGACGGAACGTGCCCTTTCGCATTCTGCTTTCCCGCTTGCGATTTTCTGCCGCTCCGTCCCCTTCGTCTTCCTCCTCCTTCTCGTGTTTCTCCAGCGATTCAATGGCGATTTCTCCAGCTGTTCTAGCCGTCGTCAAGTTCGATGCAGGATTCAGTGTAGATTTTGAAGCTTTCAGCAGTTGCGATGCCGGCATAGTGGAAGTTCTCCAGCTCTGCAGAGATCAAGGCCTAGAGAAGCTGATGTCTGAAAGGATCAAGATTAATATTCCAGAGATAAAAGAATGGGCGTTCACGTCGTCTTCCACAGACGAGTCGATGATCGGTACCATCGGCGGAGTAGAAGCTATCCTAACTCCGGCCGTCCTTTCTGATGTTTTTGGTCTAGTTATCGGTGACGAAGATTATGAGCAAGACGCTCAGGAGTTTGGAAGGATGCTCGTCGAGCTGGGACATGCTGAAGGCATTCCCTCCAAGTTGCTCAAGGTAAATTTCCCTTTCAAGATAAAGTTCCTCGCTGAGGTCGTCGGAAAAGTGCTTCTGGGCAAGCACTCTGCCCATGATAACATAACAAGGCAGCAATTCGCACTGATGTGTGCAATTGTTAATAAGAAAAGGATCGATTGGGCTGCTGTTCTGTTTGATTTGATCAGAAAGAAGACAGGAAAGAAGGAAGTTACCCTGGGAAGGGTTATAGGTATTTTCCTGAAGGAGAAATTCCCCCAGTTGCTGAGTTCTGCCGCAACTACCATCAATGCCAGCAAGAAGATGGATCCCCATCTGTTTTCAAAATGGAAGAGGACGTTCGTGAAGTCTGCTCCAGCGCAATCTGAGGACACAAGGACTGCTTCAGTCGCTCCTCAACCTAGTGAAGCTGGCTCAGCTATCCCTTCCTCCTCCTCTGTTTTGCCGTCTACCTCAGTTGAAGTACCATCAACTTCTGCTGAGGTACGACCCTCCTCTTCTGCTGCACCTGAAACAACCGTGGTTGTTCCTCGGTCTCCTCCAGCCTCTCCTCTACCTGCATATCTGGCTAGGATATCTGCTCCTAGCTTCGATTTGTTAGGTTCAGAGAGAATTCTTACTCCTCATGCATCTCCCGTTAATTCCCCAGTTCATTCCCCATCCCCTGCTCCCTCTCCTGCTGCATCTCCAGTTCGATCCCCTGCTCACACCATCCTCCATCCCAGCACATCTACCATCTCTGCTGCTGATCCATCCACCTCTCATCCATCTTCTTTTGAAATCTCTCCTGAGATTATCATCCGCATCGTGGAGCTGATTACCCCGTCAATCAAAACCATGATTGACGAGGCAATCGCTCCCCTTGCTGCCTCCATTGACCGTCTCACTGCCTCCATCCAATCCATTTCTAAATCTGCTGAGCCATCTACCTCTAGGGGCCTGGTTTCAGTTGTTACTGAAATCAGGCAGGGGGAGATGTCCAATGAAGATGTCTCAGATCTTCCTGCCTCTACTCCAGCTGAAATAGAGATAGCTCCAGATGTTGTCGTATCTGTCCAGCCAGAATCTGCTCCAGTTGAGCCAGAAGAAGTTCAAGATGTTGCTATGACTGATCAGGAAGAAACAGCTCCTGCTGAGGAAGAGACTGTTCCAGAAGGTCAAGATGTTGCTATGACTGATCAGGAAGAAACAGCTCCTGCTGAGGAAGAGACTGTTCCAGCTGAGAAAGTGGCAACTCCAGCTGAGAAAGTGGCAACTCCAGCTGAGGAAGAAATTGCTCCAGCTGAGGAAGAAATTGTTCCAGCTGAGGAAGAGAGTGCTCCTGCTAAGAAAGTTTTAGCTCCAGTCTTGACTGAGAAGGAAATATCAGATGGTATTCTGCTATCAGAAATTGCTGTGAAAGTATGCTTAGAAGATATAACCTCTCCTACGATTGCCAGATTCCTGGAAGGAATCATAACTAAATATCTGAATGACTGCTGGGAGATGGTTAAATATGAAGGTAATTCCCTAATCCGGTTTATTGATGAGTCAATTTATTTGCTTGCTGGTGTATACCTTGAAGGGATGATTCAAGCTTATTTAGCAGATCTGTGTTCTACAGATTTTATTAAAGAAGATTTAACTGCCAAGAAAATAGCAGTTGCTTCTAAGGCTGCTCCAAGTGATTCTGATACTAAATTAGATCCAGAATTGGATGTGTTTTTAAATGATAAAGAGAATGAAAATCAAGAGGAAATCAAAGTTGATTCTCCTGTTTTAAATTTGGAAGAAATTCAAGCAAGGGCTGCTTGGGACTTAAGAGTAAAATCTTTACAAGAAAAAGAGAAAGAGTTGCAATTTGAGAAGTCATCCATCTGGGATGATTCTCCTGGTTTAGATTTAGACTCTCTTCTGGCTATGGATGCCCTGGAAGAAGAAAGGGAGAAATCTAGTTCAAAGCTTAAAGAAAAGGCTGTCTCAGAAGCCTATGATCCCTATGAGAATCCTCCATCATCACATTCTGATGATGATGATGATTCAGATGTTTCTGAAAATTCAAAGAAGAAGAAAACTGCTGCTAAGAAAAGAAAAGCTGCTCCTCCTCCTCCTCCAAATAAGGATAATGACATTCCATATTATATTCTGAAGGGCATTGACCCCAAATCTAAAGATTTTCAGCATTGGATGAGGTTCTCGAAAAATCAGCAAAAAGAAAGGAAGAGAACAAAGAGGTATGACAGTCCAGTCTCCAGATGGACTCCCAAGGTCCTCCTCCACCTCCTGGTGCAGGAGCCTCTGGGAATCTACCTGCTAGTCGATCTGCTGCTTATGAAAAATCTGCATCTGCTCAGCCCCAATCTAGACAAGGTCATCAAAGTTCTCAAAGCAGATCATCTTATGGATCTCAAAGACCAATGAAGGAGGTTGTGGCCCAAAGACCAACCTTTTCCCCACCTCCTTCTCCAGTTCAATCTGAGAAGAGTGTTTCAAAAGGTAGATAGCTTACAGTGTTTTAAAACCTTCTAGCAAGTTCCTTTTGCTAAGTTTATTCTATGTTTGTATCTAGATATAATAGCTGCTGCTTCTCCAGAGCCCGTATATGAAAATCCTGAGCTCGATCCTAATTTTAGGATGGCTCGCTTTCAAGAGCTTGTAGGAGCAGCCCAGATTAGAAAAGCAAGAGCTGAAGGAAAAGATGTGACTGGTTTCACTACCATGTCATCTTATAGAAAGAAAGAGTTTGAGAAATTCCAAGTTAATCCTGAGATCTTTGACCCAGCAAAGTATATGGAGAAACATCCTGAAGCTGTGGTCCCCAGAGCAACAGAGCTAAAAATTCTTGGAGTGCAGGACTTGAAGATGTCGAAAAAGGAATCAGATGATCCTCTTCGAAAAATTTCCTTTGTCTCTAGTTCATCTGACCCTTTACCTGACTCTAAAAACTCTTAATAGTTTATTTAAACTGCTGTGATATATGTGATATATTGGTTTATCTAAATTGTTTATCTGCCAATCTTGTTGCTATTCTTTTTCTGTAGTATTTTAGTTTTCTATAGCTAGTTGTTTTAGCTGTTGAGAGACTTAACTCAAATAGGGGGAGATTGTTGGTACCCTAGTTTGATTTGAGTTCAGTCCTCTCCTTTGTGCCCCTTTGACCCAAGAAATATCTATGGTCAATGGTTAGGAGTCTAGCTGTAGAGTCCTCGCTTTTCCAAATTGAGAATTTGGTTAAGTAGTTTTTCGTTCGACTATAGTCGAACGCCGTTCGACTATCGTCTATCGACTGATCGACGATCGTCTATCAGTTGGTCGACGCCTTGGTCTGCGCTGATAGTTCGACTATCTGTTGATAGTTCGACTATCTGTTCTGCGCTGATAGTTCGACTATCTGTTGATAGTTCGACTATCTGTTCTGCGCTGGTAGTTCGACTATCTGTTGAATAGTTCGACTATCTAGTTTGTTTTGATAGTTCGACTATCTTTTGATAGATCGACTATCTGTTTTCTGAGGTAGGTCGACTATCTGCTTGATAGTTCAACTATCTCTGTGCGCTTGATAGCTCGACTATCTGTCATAGATAGATCGACTATCTGATAGTTCGACTATCTGCCCTGATAGTTCGACTATCTGCTGAGGTAGCTCGACTATCCATTTGATAGCTCGACTATCTGGATCGTTCGACTATCTGCCCGATAGTTCGACGATCTCCTGGCGTCGTTCGACGATCTTCAAAGGTCGTTCGACGTTTTCTGTCTGCCTTTGGATTTTGTATTTATTTATTATATTTAATTATTTAATACATTTTCTGGCACAGTATTTTAAGCTGTATGATAAAGTTTCCAGGCATTATTTGCTCTATTCTTATTGCCTGAGTTAAAATCTTTTAAGATAAAGTTGTTTGTCTTATTAGCTGTCTATTTAAATTACTTTATCCGCTGTCAGCCCCTTTATAGCCGTTAGACTGAAAAGTCTTCGTTTGCTATAAAGAGATAGTTTCTGATGTGACTTTATTTAGTCTATCTGTTTATTTGATTTATGCCTGCAGCTTCTTAGAAAGAGGTTTATTCCTTTTTATGGAATGTTTTGCTGCAGAGATATTTCTGTCTTCTTGATATTTACAGCCCAGGTCTCAAGGCTTAGAAGAAGACAAACAATTTAAAATGGAAGAGAGCCGTTGCTTGATGATGATATAAAAAGAACCCTTTGCAGAAGGATTCAAGCTAGTTAACAGAGTGTTACACACATATTCAAAAGCACTCAAGCCTTCATCAAGCTCAAGCTTCCTGCTCTCAGCAAACTCCATCTAACTGAGAAGTGTTAAGATCTTCATCTCTTCTTCACCTGAGTTCTCCTGCTTTCAGGAAGTTCAACTCAGAGTTTCTTTGAAGAAGAAGAAGAAGAAGAATAGCTGCTTGAAGAGATTTCTTTTTGTTATTTATTTTCTTCCTGTAGCTCCTTCCTTCAGAATTTTCTGAAGAGTTTCTGCACTGAAGCAAGACTTCACCTGGACATCTTTGAGCCAGGGGGAGCCTTGATTCTTTAGAGCATTCTAGCTCAGTGCAAGCTTTTTGTGCTTCTCTAATCTATTGTAAAATAGAGAAGACATCTTAACCTTCTTCCCCCTCCTGTACAGGGTTATTACTCCCTTCAAAAGTATCCCTTGGTGGCAGGGCACCTGATCAAAAACCTGTGCTTGGTTTTTAGACACCTGATCAAAAGTCTAAAGGGTCTGTTTGATCTACCTGAATCAGATCATTGGTGGCAGGGCACCTTAGCAAAAACCTGTAGTGGATTCCTACCGTTTGGGTAGAAGAGTGGACGTACCCAAGTTGTTTGGGGAACCACTATAAAATTCCTTGTGTCGTCTGGCTTGTTTATTATTTTTCTTGTACTGTGGCTGTGAATAGATATAACTAGGCTGCTAGTTGCTGTTTAGGTTTTTCCAAGCTTAACTGTAATTACAGTTAGCTTGTGTTTGTACACAACACTTGTGTTAGGCTTTAAGGTTAAACCAATATCTATAATCTCTTCATTCCGCACTTCACTCCAAGGGAGTTGGGTAGACAGTTAAGTTTTGTATTCAAAATTTGATTACTCTATTCACCCCCCCTCTAGAGTAGTATCTATCCCTTCACTTTCAAACTACATACTATCATCTTTCTTCTTTACAAACAACACTGACGCACTTCACGACAAAGAGCTGGGTTTAATGTATTATTGCTCCAACACTCTTGCAGTTGCACCTTGAGCTCGAATAGCTTATTTGGTGCCATCCTAAATGGAGGGCACAACACCGGCCTTGCTCTTGGAACCAATTCAATCGTGAATTTGATACCCCGCTGAGGAGGCGCTCCTAGAAGCTCCTCGAGGAAGACATCCTCAAAGTTTGCCACCATTAGCACTTCTCTAATCGACAGCTTCATGGAGTGGACCTCAAATAGAGCTATAAATGTTACACCTCCCTGGTTTACTGCATGCATCATCTTTATGACCGGAATTAGGGAGTATGACACTTCACTATAGCCCTCAAACATGACTTCTTCTTTTTCCTCGTTGCACAGGGTCACCACCATTGATAGGCTATCAATACTTGCCCGCTGCTCTACAAGCCAGTCCATCCACAAGATCACATCAAACTGACAGCCGCTATGACTCACTCATCATAGCTTTGCATCACCTTCTAACATGAAATACACTTCTTTAAGAAGGCACCTATAAACTCATCCATAGACGAGGTGCATCCAGGAAACTAATGGCCTCTATGACTCACTCATCATAGCGTTGCATCACCTTCTAACATGAAGGATGTGACTTAGGACTGCTTATACTCTGGTGTTTCTGCCACTCTCAAGTGTTCTTGAATCACGTTCTATTAACAAAAATAGAACACATGGACACTCATGGTCCTGCAATACTCCTATGTGGACAACTTTTTTACATGATTTGATTACTCTAAACCGATCACTACATCAACCTGGACACAACCTAGCTCTGATACCAAATTATAACATCTCCAATATAATGAACATATAATATGAGTTTGGTCGGGGCCCCATAACATATATACATCATAGCTTTAGAATTATAAAGTGATACGAAAGCTTTACCCAACTCAAAAATCAGAATGTAAACAGCTGAAACATTAAAACAAACACTAGAAGTTATCCACAAAACATCGGAGTCCAAATGACATCATGGCCTTACAATAATAAGATGTCAAAATCATCATCAACACTAAACATATCAATGCGTCATAGTACTCTTAGGCTATCTTGGCATACAAGCCGAATTACAGTGTATGAAACATAACATGTAAACACAAAGGAAATATCAGAAGGGGGTTACAATTCACGAGGCTTGGGACTTTTTGGCTGATGAGCTTGCTCCAGCTTGCGATCTTTTCCCTGTAAAAATTTGTTGTAACGTGGATTAGCAAAGACTGACCTCAACTGTATAACCAACACCCCTCCTCCCGATCGTCCCTAGCGGACCCTGAGACACTTCATCACCTTGCAGGTCAGCATTTTGTATGCATATGTAATAAAACATAAACTAACGTAGCAAACAACAGGTTTTGGTGTCTCAAACATCAAATATGTTTCTATGTTGGGCATATAGATAAAAGGTGTAAGACCCTTTTTTTTTTAAAACCCGGGGTCTTATGCCCAGAACCGCCGCTTTGAGGTGACACCTTCGCACCCGGGAAGGTCGTCACTGCAATGCGCCGATTCTGCCGGCCTTTTCGATCACACTAAGTAGCAAGCAAGAAGAGTAAGCAAGTCCACCAGAAGAAAATATCACATAATATAAAAAAACTCCACGAAGGGAGTGTCCACAGAAATCATCAAAGAACAAAGATACTAGAAATATAAGGGCTCATGCCCGGTACATCAAGTCCTCACTACAAAAATCACTCAATGCGGAAGCAAAACTAAAACTCTACTAAAGGTCGGGACTCACGGTCCCTGTAGTCTGGACTCCAGTGCTAGACTGCCCCATCTCCAAGCGTACCGGCCTCCTGAGCTGCTCTTCCATGCCGGGCTCCGCGATCCCCTAATATGATATGGTTCGAAAACCATTAGTCTAAAAGACTAAGCTCTATCATCCCCCACCCCTTCCCCCATGCTCTAAGGCACCGGGCGGAGAGGAAGAAAGGGAAGGACATGAAAGTGGAGATAAATTCCAAAACAGATGACGGTGGACCTAACTAGCAAGTTATAATAGGTGAACAATATAAGTGTTGTAATAGGTATAACAGAAAGGTAAGTAAGTAAGAAATTAAACCTTCGCTTATGTGAGTACACATAAGCCAAGGGATCTTTTGCAAGGCTCCCATCGTATAACGCATCCCATACCGCTTATACGTTGGGGTGTTGGTTATCAAGCAGCAGATATACATATATCAAATTGACCTTAATTTATAAACTTGCCCACACATGCTTATAGACCAAGGGGTCGTTTTGTAAGTCCTAAAGTATAAGCGTCCCATTCCACTTATATTTTAGGTGTCAAGGTTGTTATGAATGATTATGACATGCAGCTATATGGTGGGTTATGATGTTCAAGCAGTGCAACTCACACACCCAACTTTGTGTACACAAACCTTTAGTTCCCCCTTTCTGGAGATAACTCCCAGGTTACTCCCGTAGTGGCAAACGGAAGCGGTGGGTTGGGCCTCGCCCACCTCAAAACCAGTAAAAGCACCACTGGTCTGACCTATCGTACGCCCTCAACGCCTGGTGCACGAGGCGGACTCCTGCGTACTCTTGCCGACTAGTCCGCCGGACTTAACCTTGGCTAAGTGCTAGTCACCTTGCCGAGTCAACGATATCGGTGTCGGTGCAATCGAACTCCCCGATATCGAGAACCCACCACATTAATCTTTCCTATTTTTATGCACATACAGCAGTTTAATATATAACAATTTAAAGTGTCAAACTCCCGGACTAAACTGTCCGTATTAACCACAACCGAGACTAAGCTCCCCGGACTAAACCGTCCGGCTCATCTCCAGACTTCATCCCTTAGAACATCACGGGACGGCTTAACCATTACCAACCCTAACTAATGAGTGTGTGCAATGTGAATCCCTATTAGGCTAATTACTCTTTCGTTTGTTTTAAGATTTACGTTAGCCCAGGACTGCCTCCGGAATATACCCTGTGAGGGGCTCTCAATAGGCACTAGGAACTACGATGGTAGCAATAGCCCAAAGTTCCCTTTCGCAAGACACTTATTGTTATTGGTTGTTTTTCCCTTACCCTTTCCCTTTATAAATTGCATCAAACTAAACCTAGGGTGAATTTGACTCTTCACTCTTACGGGGACGACGATCCTTCGTCGGCCCCGCGCACCTTCTAGTGCACATCAACTCATTCCTCACCACACTTGATACCTCCTATGGTGATCCATCCTCTTTCTTTAAATCCAACCAAAATAAGCTGTCCTTACGCTAACCCAAACCTTATCCTGTTACTCATTTCCCAAAGTTACTAACTACATACCACCTTATACTAAGTGATGTCTATGATAGAATGTCCTTTGTGTTTTCATCCAAACAGCCTAGGTTATTTACTGGGGTCCTATCATGTCATAAATGAATTAATTCCAGGTTATAACAATTTTCTAAATTAATCTATTAATTAATTAATTTTACTAAAATCCAAGGTCTTCCAAATTTGAACAAGGAGTATACTTTTCAGTCATGTATAAATCATAATAAATTTAAGACAAATACTACTATGTCTAAAAATGATATATCCATGGTTTGGATATTTTCACTAAGGTCTAAGGGGTCTAAACATATTTTAGCAATAATTCATTTCTTTCATGTCTAATGAATAAACTACATCAAATTCTCTTCCAAATAATTTGGATTAATTACAGGGTACTAATAACACTATGAAAACAGTATTAGATAAGTTTCATAATTTTCCTGCTGGAAATTATCTTATAATAAATCATTTACCAAATCCTTAATCTAGCACGCTTGTGAATCAAGTACTATATTCATAATTCCAAAAATCCTGAATAAATTTTCCACTGATTCATAATGATTTAATAACCCTCTTTACCAAATTTCATACTTTTCCAAAAAATAATTAAGCCATAAAATATTTTAAAACCATAAAGCCCTTTAATAACACTTGTGAAAGAACAACTCTATTTATTCAACATAAAATTAAAATGAAATTCAGGAGCATTCCTACAGGCCAACAACATCTAATTCCAGAGTTTCAAGGGGCCTTATTTGAATTAAAATCTTTAATAAATAAAACATCAAATAGAGCTATTCCCACATTCATGAGTGAAGTACTAGAAATAATTATTCAAAAATTCTAGTAAAATTATCCAAGGGTCCTAACTACCCTAGAAACACACTACCCAAGTTTCATAGCTTTTAAAAGAATTTAAGATACTGTTTTGACCTAAAATCCCTTCTACTCTAAAACTAGGGTTTAGGTTTTGAGGTAGCTACCTACCTCAAAATCCTCTAATATTACAACCAGAGGGTTAAATACTCATAAGCAACCACTCCACAAAATTTCAAGGTCATACAAGGGCATTTGCCCCAATGTCCTTCACAAGCCCCCAAAGTCCACATTTAGGGTTTGAACCTGGGCCCTAGGGTAAACTTACCCTAATCCATCCCATTTTCCCTAAGAGAGTTCTTAGGACCATTTTAAACCAGTGGTCAGAATCTCAACCTCTGTTGAGGTGAGATGATCACACAAGTGTCAAAAGAACCTTTCCCTAAGCTTCCCTTCACTAGGTCAAAACTAGGGTTTAGAGGATTCCTATTCAAAACTCAACCAAATGAGTTGAAATTTGACCAGACCTAGATACCTATACTAGGGACACCTCACCCAAATTTGGGAGGGTTTGGAGGTCATTTGACCCTTCAACTACCTTACCCTAGCTCTGCTAGGTTTAGGGTAAAACCCTAGGTTACACTTCCTTAAAAGGTTTCCAATTTTTACAGGAGCTAGTTCTAGGTGATAAAAAGTCCCTGTCCAAAACTCAAGGCATTTGGACCAAGGATTAGGTGTAGGAAAATATTCAAAAATCTGCCCTATTTGTAGGACCTACCCTAGAATAATGGCCCTACAGGTCAGAAGCCTTGTCCTATAATTTTCCATAACATATCAAACTGTAGATAATAAAAAGGCCTACAACATGTATATAGATCATCTTTGATGAAAATGCCCCTAAAGGGCCTAAATAATTTTTTGAATAAAACGGTCCTAGATTTAGGACATACCCATAATAAAATGACCCTAGAGGCCTAGGTTCTCAACCAAATTTTCACCACAGCATATCAAATTGTAGGTATTTAAAGGACCTACAACTTTCATGCTATACACTTTTTCAGGAGGTTCCCAGAAGGGGCCTAAATTCCTTTTACAGTAATTCTTTGTAAATAAAATACAGAAAATATATTTAATAAAACCTAAAACATAAAAACAGGAGGTGCACAGATCTTAAAGCAGATCAACGACAGCTGGTCATCTTCTCTGATTAGGGCCGAAAAAGAGCCCGCACAGGCGGTTTTTACGGGCCCTATTCCGGCGGCCTAAGGCGGCGCCACCACCGGGAAACATCACCCATTTATTCCCGGTGGTGGGGGCTATCCACGGCCGGAGCTAGGGCGGCCGGAGTTGGCGGCGCCGCCCTAGCCGAGAGCTTCAAAAGCTCCCGAAAATGGCAATTTTCTGAAATTTCAAAACTTAGCTCCGGTTCGTTTGAGCATGAAATCAACTTCTAAACACTCCTAGGATCTAAACATGAGAGAAGGAGAGGAGGAGGACCTGAGATCGAGCTTGGATGCGGGTGGAGCGACGGGAGTGCATGGTGGCGGCGGCGGCGGCGTTTCCTCTTCTTGGTGGCTCCGGCAGTGGTTCTCCCTCCTATTAGGATTTCGAAAGAGGTCGCCCTAGCTTGTTGATGAGGGATATAAGGCCAAGAGGGGAGGGGAGCGATTTTGAAAAATGCCATTAAAGCCATTAATGACAAGCTCGACCATGGAGGAGGGGGGCTGAACCAAGGCTTAGGTGGCTGGGAAACGGCTGGAAACTTCTCCCCTTCCCCAAGGGAGTTGAATTCAGCCATTAAGGGTGGCCTTTGGCCTCCCTTTGGCCGAACCCTCCATTCCCTCTTTTCTTAATTTTTCTCTCTCCTCCATTATCATGAAATGGAGCTCACTCTCTCTCTCCTAGTCACCAAGTTGACTTGGTCAATCCTCTAGGATATGGGCAGCCAAAAATAATACAAAATAAACATGCAAGAGAATAGCCTAAGGGGGAAGGGTGGCTTGAGGTTGGGTTAACCCATATAGGCTAGGTTTGACTTGATTTGGGCTTGGGGTTGACTTGGTCAATTTGACCACTATGGTTGACCCAGGTGGGTCCTTGGTGACTCATTGGGCCCACATTAGGTCTAAGGGGATTTTTAGAGTCAAAATGAACCTACTAGGCCACCCATAATCAGTGTTCAGGAATTTACTATTTGCAGACCAAGAGGGTCTCAACCAGGTTTTTAGGTTACTTGGTCTCCTGGGTTCACCTAGGTTAACTCATATGACCTAGTTATGCTCAAGTCACTCCTAGGGGGGTCCAATTAGAAAATGGGATGTTACAAATCAGCTCAGTTGGTGATGAGAGCTGTGGTAAAGAGTCTCTTATCAAGGTCCTGGGTTCGATCCCCAGTGGCAACAACCTACCGCTGCTGAAAAGCAGGCGCGGAGAGGGGTTGGGGTGCATGGTCTGCAGACCTGGTTAGGCTGAACCCTTCGAGCTTGATGTTGGGGGTGCCGACGACCGTCCTTGCGAGCGTGGTGCTGGGGAGGTCGTTACAAAAGGGGTCTACAATGCAGCATATATGCAAACTTGAGTTTCACCCAGGGCAACCCTATAGCACGTATGATTCTAACATATCATCACATCACATAGCTCATGTGAACACAGTAAACCCATGAAAAATCACTTTTTATGTGTGCAATATAGAGATTTTATGCCTTTTAGCACAAAAATTCTTCCTCTCGAATTTACTCCAAGGCTTTCAAAGAAATGTGCCCCAATAAATTTTCATATAAAGAGCCACTATAATTTTTGTCAACCTGCATACAACTTTTCCCAAAAGATCTCTTCATGTTCGTATGTTGTATAGTGATCATTTGATGGAATGTATTCCATATGGTGTTCAAGTTTCCAATGCTCACATCCAAAAAAAATTAATTGACTATGCCCGCTTTCAACACGATTTGTATTGGAATTTCTCAAGTGCATGTACCTATCAATCCATGCTGTCAAAAAATATTTCGTGTACGGCTCAAGCCATGATGTGGTGACATAGCCCAAAACATTAGGATAATCTATGGAAAAATTAGCCACTGGCATATTGAAATTAGTTGTGAAATCCAACTCGGTTGTTGCATTGATTAACTCAAGCCATGAGTACAACCATCAAGTTGTTTGTTATTTAACAACACTCTTTCATTATAAATTATTCTTATAGTCGTTGTGTTTGATGGGCTATTTTTCTTCCACTCTCTTGACCTCTTCCGCATTCAAGCAACCTGCATATGCATGCACTTCCAATTAAACTTATTCATGATTATGCTTACAACATAACACAGTTACCTTCCACTCATCAATATTTGCTATTGTTTGTCCTTTAACATAGAAAGGGCAACCACATCTTTTAGTAGATGATTTTCGAAAACCTTTCTTAATAAAGCCCTTATTACGTTGATTAGCTCGGTAATGGCCTCCTCTATCACAACCAAGCAGCACATGTGATGTCAACCGACCAAGTAACTTATCCGAACAACTGATAGTGACAACAAAACTCAATTTCCAGCCAACTGCTCGAACCCAGTTAACTAGAGATTCTCTTATCTCAAAAACCTGATCGATCTCAACATGATTACCCACTTCAACTTCGATCTCAAAATGACTTCATACACAATAACATTGTAAAATAAAACTAGATTTTAGTCATGATTGCGACGAAGGATGTAAACTACATTCACAAAAATCTTTGAACAAACATGATCGAAATGAAAGGATAAAAGTCCATGAACAAAAAAAATTAGTTTGCAATTTGATAACCCACTCAATGGAGGATCAAATCTAAGAACAAGGTTTTGACGGTTTGGCCTAATGCATACGATTAACAGAAAAATCACTAGAAATCAAAACATAAAGAATAAAATTACATGACCCCCCTCCCCCCATACTCTAGTCGGAAACTGTGAACCTGCGGGCGTCCTGCGTTGCCGACGACGGAGGTATACTTGGCAAAAAAACGGAATGAGGCTCCATGCGGTGTCAGAAACATCCATAGAGGTGGCGATGCCTTGGTCGGGGCCGGCGGCAGCAGCTTGGTCGCCGACAAAAGCTTGAGCGGCGGAGGAGGCAGAGGCTCGAGACGGAGACGTCATATCCCTCTGTCGCTGCTGCGCGCGTAAAGAACGAAGGAAGATAAAAAAAACCCTAATTATTTCTAAGATTGCAGTGCAATTAGCCAAATCTAATGTGCACCTAACAATTCCCTCTTTTTCAGAGTTTGGGAACTTATCTAAACATTATATATAGCAAATTCAATATAAAAACAAATTAAGTGAGATAATCAAATAAAATAAAATAAAAAGGCACATACATAAAATAATTATTGATACTATACTCAAATTTCTTCAAACCAAACTTTACCCTCAATTAATTATTATTATTATTATTATTATTATTATTATTATTATTATTATATACTAAAATTATTACATATTTAAGAAATTCTTCGCCCTCTCTCACTATTTGAGGGAATGAAGGAAACGGAAAAGTAGAAAAGTGGGAAGACAGCAGCCATGTGGGGTGGCAGCAAAGTCAGAAGCTCTCGACATGGGCTGTGGCACCATTAAATTTAAAGGTAGACTGTAAAAGCAAACCTCCACTCCTCCCAATCCTTCTATAAAATAAAGACCCCCCCAACCCTTCTCAACACCCAAACATATCTGTACAGAAAGTTGAAGATCTAGATTTACTTCTCTCTGAAATCAAATCTTTCTGTGAGTATATATATATATATAGCTTTAATAATCTAAAACAGTTGCTTCTTTATTAAATTTTAGGGTAAGTTTTGATCTGTTGGTAGAGCTCCCTTTTGCTCCAAACAAGGGATTTGAAGGGTTTCTTATTAAGCTGCTATGTTATGGATACCACTGCCCTATTTCAAAATTAAAGGACTTTGGAAATAGGCTTGCGGTTTGCATAACTTGGGAGCTTTATGGATCCTGCTTGAACCTTCTTTGGATTGAAGGGAGCTCTGCTTATATATATATATATATATATATATCACTGTGTACATAGTTTTTTTTCCTACACTATTAACAGCAACAAAAAAGCATGAGCTCTTTGGTTGTGGAGGCTGTGGCTCTTGTGGTCCTGGGGGCTGTTATCCTGCTTAGATCCGTGTATAACTAGACCATGGGAGTTATGCCGTGCTGTCCAAGGATGAGAGAAAATATCTTTTTCTAAAAAGCGCTTTGTCACCGGGCTGGATTCTGCCGGGCGCACGGACAAAACCACTCCGCTGCAGAAACCGTCGGATTTCGTCCGCACGGCAGTTTTTGCGATAGCGGTCCAGCGGCGTGGCGAAATTCGCCCCCGCATGACCGCATGACCGCCGTGTTAATAATGATGGCTAGATCTTTTTTGAACGCAGCCCCAAACAGCCAACTACATTTTTTCTTAGTAAAAATAGATAAGCCTTAAAATAATAAAAGAAAAACTTTCTTTTTAATGGAACTAAGAGACGCCCATACTTGGTTCTGAGTTTTTTTTAGTCTTGAAGTACATAAATTACAAATTGTTTACTAAAATTCAAATAATGAATATTACATCATAAACATGGCTTCATTGCGACGGGCGTGCGTTTGGAGAAACGCTGCTGCAGGGCGGCAAAACAAACGGATTGCCGGCTCCGGCTCCGTTTTCTCCCGCCGGACAGAAAAAGCCAACAAATTGTGGCGTTTCGATCCCCGCCTCCCGCTCTCTGGTTCCAATACAACGTCGTCTCCACCTACCCTCTCCGCCCGCCACCGCATCTCTATATATATATGATAAGATAATTACTTTTTTCAATTATATATGAGTTTCCCATTCTTTCATTGATTATTTTAGTGAGAGCCTTGGGCCTAACATACTTGTGCTAAAAGTTAAAAATTGTCAGCATATAATTATAATTTTTTACTATCGAAAAAGCAAAACCACAAAGGTAATGTTAAAATCACATTGTACTGATTATTTATCATCAAATTATATTTATAATTGAGAATTTTATTTATACATCCATATGTTATTGACATATCAAAATCAACAGTGAAGTGCATTTTGAATGGAGCTCAACATGGAAGGGGATTTCGAGGGATCTATTTCATCATCAAATTGACAAGAGAAGTCTGAAAGATATTTTGTGCGGTGGAGATTTTTTTTATTTAAAAAAATTATAGAAGGATTGGGAATGGTCAATCCGTCAAATCAACAAACATTTAGACTCCATTTGGAGGGACTTATTTTGACCGATCAAACGATTACGACCCATATGAAAAACATCCTGATACCACCGTAAATGCTAATAGCATCAATTGTGAGGCCAATATGCGATATTAAGTAAAAAATCTTGACCAAGAAACATGTAACCAGATTTGCTGCTCATACCTTCCAAACAAAATTATATTATTTATGAGAATGGAAATTGAAAGAGACTTGTTTGTTCGAAGAAATAAACAAGTTGTTTGTTCGAAGAAATAAACAAGTTGTTTGTTCGAAGAAATAAACAAGTTGTTTGTTCGAAGAAATAAACAAGTTGTTTGTTCGAAGAAATAAACAAGTTCTTTTAAACGATACAACAATGTAGCAGTTTGGATCTAATAATATAGTGGATTGTGCTTGATGCAATCAGCTCATGTGCGTCAAGTGCACGTTATTTTTTTTTATGTATGTCCATCACCATAGAAATGCGTTACTGAGTTTTAGAAATTTTAATAAGGGGGTCACATATTAATTTTTTCCAAGTACAAAAATTTGAATCCTTTCATCTTATTAGAATTATTTTTTCCTCATTGACCACTTTTTTTAACATATAAATAGTCAAAAATTATTGTCTCTGCGAGAGGAATTAAAGTTCACTAATCATTTTGAGAAATAATAGATGGGTTGTGTCCCTCGAGCCTTCCTCTGAATCCGCCCCTTAGTAGGAATACTGAGATGCGCCGAAGTCGGCGTACATCATTGGATAGAAAGGTGGTCTAGCAAACACATGATCTCCTTCTTTGTCTCCGGTGAAGTTAGAGGCAGGGAAGGAGGGGCGGAGGGGATAGTCACAAATCGAACTGGCAGAGATAGACACTGCCAAGATCACCACTTCCAGGGCGGCAAACGAGACGGAGTGGTCAAGGTGGATGTTGCCGGCAATGGTAGCATTGAGGCATTAAGGCTTCGTTTGATGCGATGGCGGCTGTTGAGAACGTTGTGGTCATGAACTAGTTTATTTTAGGTGATTGTTATCCGCACTGCAGTTTTGGTTATTCGCAAATATTTTTTTCCTAATTTTTCGCGCCTTTTGGAAATACACCCAGATTTCGCGCCTTTTAGAAATACGTCTTGTACATGCATTTTCAGGAAAAGTGTTCAACACGAAAGTTGTAGATCTCGATGAGATCTACAACTTTGGTGTTGAACACTTTTCGTAAAAATGCATGTACAAGACGTATTTCTAAAAGGTGCGAAAAATTTGGAAAAAAAAAAGTACGGATAACCAAAACTGTAGTGCGGATAACACTCACCTTATTTTATGTTCAAGACTAGTTTATTCTTTCATTTTATGTTCAAAACTAATTTATTCATAACCTGTCTTGTCAAACATATATTCTATGATAATGACATTTTTGATTAAATTTATGAAAACAAATAAGCAAACAACATGTTTTAATGGCCTGCTAATAGCTATTAGCGATTTGCTTTTAACACCACTCAAACATAATCATTCAGTAGTCCCTTTCATATATGGATTCTTATGCAGATTTGATTTGTGCATGTTGTTTTGGTGCGGCCCTATCATTAATTACCCCCAACGGCCTCAGCATGGCCTCAGCGTGGGAGCCCATGCCCTAAAAACTGCCGAAGAATCTAGATCTGCTGGTGTAAATGTTTACTGAATTTACTATATTTGACCTACCTATTTTTCTTTTTTATAAAAAATATGGCCATTAATATTTGTATAAAAAGTTGAGTATTTTATTTACAAGTTCTGCAGCTACGGCAGCAGAAAAAGAGAAACACACTTTAATGTTTTGTATGCCTCAATGTCACATCAATGCTTTCAGCATTTATTGTTAGTTTATATTTGAATATATAATTGTTTGGGGGTTTAAGGAGTCTGATTCAGATTTCGGGATATCTGATACCCATTATAATTCTAGGGTTTGCTTATATAACCTCAACTAGAGGTAATTGGGAGGGGGTTTCACTTTGATCATCACCCGAAATGCTTGGAGAATATTTGATCGTTCGAAATATTCCGTGTGATAACAGTATCAAAATAAATCCATGTGAAGTTTCATTTGAAGAAAAAGTTCGTGAAGATGCCTCCATTCATAAATACTGATAATAAAGGTTTTGTTTGGATGGTTTGCCGTAGTTGGAGAGAATAGAGCTGTAGAGATAAAAATAAAGTAATGGACACAAACATAAAATAATGTTTTGGGGAAGAGGGATTTCAAACAATATGATTATTCAAAATACACAAAAAAAATAATGTGTTTAAAAAACACAGCAAAGAAAAAAAGGATTTAGCCACAATAAAAAAAGGGTGTTGTTATTAGCACTGCAGTTTTTGGCTAGTCGCACCGCACTTTCACCTAGGTTTTCGCGCCTTTTGGAAATACGTCTTGTACATGCATTTTTAGAAAAAATGTTCAACACGAAAGTTATAGATCTCGACGAGATCTACAACTTTCGTGTTGATCACTTTTTCTAAAAATGCATGTACAAGACGTATTTCTAAAAGGCGTGAAATTTCCAAAGTACGCATTGTACATGCAATTTTAGGAAAAGTGTTGAACACAAAAGTTGTAGATATCGTCGAGATCTACAACTTTCGTGTTGAACACTTTTTCTAAAAATGCATATACAAGACGTATTTTCAAAAGGCACGAAAACCTAGATGAAAGTGCGGTGCGACTAGTCAAAACTGCAGTGCTAATAACAACGCCCAAAAAAAGGTTTCATTTAATTTCCTTGTTGTTTGAAAGGGAGCTGTGTGAAATGAAATATAAAAAATAAATTATTTGTGAAAAATGAAGTTTATCTTATAAAATTGTTTTGGTAAAACTCTATTGGCATAGTTATTCAAAAAACAGTGCTAAAAAGTGTTTGATAAAAACAAAATTTTGATACTAATTCTATGTTTGAGAAAGCTTATGACGATGAAAAAATTGTTAATTGAAAATTGATGTTTGCATAGAGATTTTATAAAAGCAATGATGAATAAGCAGTCGACTATTTGGATAGTTTGTTCATAAGTGCTTATCTAAATTTTCATACATAAGGGTTCGTCCGTTTGGATGCCTTTTTTCGCACGGGTGCGATTTATTCGTACGAGCGCGTTTTGTTCGCGTGGTCGCGATTTTTTTCGCCCGAGCTTGATTTTTTTTTGTCCGATCTCGATTTTTTTCGCCCGATCTTGGTTTTTTCGCTAAGACATTTTTTTCGCCTGAGCGCGATTTTTTCGCCCGGTCGCAGTTTCTTGGCCCGGTCGCGGTTTTTTTCGCTCGAGCGGTTTTTTGTCCGGGAACATTTTTTTCGCCTGGGCGGGATATTTTTTGCCCGGGCAAGTTTTTTCTCCCGGTAGCGTTTTTTTCGCCCGGTCGTCGTTTTTTTCGCCCGGGCGAAAAAAACGAGCCCGGGCGAAAAAATCTCGCCCGGACGAAAAAATCTCGCACTGGCTATAAATATCACGACCGGTCGAAAAATATCGCGCCCGGGCGAAAAAATGCTCCCGGACGAATAAAACACGGCATGGTTAAAAAATTGTGTCCGGGCAAAACGATCGCGCTAGGTCGAAAAGTTCACGCCCGGGTGAAAAAATTCACGTCCAGTCGAAAAAATTGCGGTCGGGCGAAAAAAATGCGTCCAGTCGAAAAAATCACTCCCTTGCGAAAAAATTTCACCTGGTCGAAAAAATCACACTCGGGTGAGAAATTCTCTCGCGGACGAGAAATTCGTGCCCGGATGAAAAAATCACATTCCGACAAAAAAAACGCGTAAATGACTTTTTAAAAAGATAATCGCTTATGAGAAGCTATAAGCTGGACTCCAGTAGCTTATGAAAAATCAACTTATTATCGATTTTAAAATAAGTGATTTTCTATAAGTTGCACAAACAAACAGCTATAAAACTGCGTTTCCGTTTTAAATAGAAAGTATTCAACAGCATAAGCTGTCCCAAACAGAACCCTAATTAAATTGAGTTTTTGTGATACTGAGATAAAATCAAATGAATTATGAGAAGAAATACAACAGCACGTTGCCACGTAAGATGTTTTTAATGAGAAATGTCGAAAATAAGATTTATGGAACAAAGAAGTGAAGAACACGGTGTTATTTACTATAACAGGTTGACGAGAAAATTGTAATTGAAGAATACAGAAATGTTCTACAAGTAGACAAACAAAATCCATTAAAATCTGGACCATGTTCTCGTCCCGCTGTCCAACTTTATCCTCCATCCCAATCCCTGAAAATTTCCAAGTAAAATCAGAAATACTTGAACCAAGGACATGTGGGGAAAACCAATCCGATCGGACAAATCACGTGCAAAAAGTCGCACTCCCCAAAAGGCTTGAAACAGTCGAGAAGAGGGCATAGTGAAAGTCCACCTAGTGCCAACTACCTTCACCTATTGGGGGGGGAATAGGTGTCTTGCTACATTTTTGCGGAATTAGAATTGTACCTGCACAAATAAACCAAACAGCACAGAGAGACACAGACAAATTATAGTGGTTCCCCGATTTGGGTACGTCCACTCCCCCCTACGACCTATCTCCCAACCAGGGACGACTCGGTCACTTCTCCAACAGGATTGAAATCCAATCCTCACACTAACGGAAGGAACCCTTCCAAAGGAGTCTCCACTCCTACACCACGGGTTGCACCCAACCCTTACAAATAGGAACCAACGTTCCTTTATAACAAAATTGAAAATGGATTGTAAAAATTACAAACTACTTATGGAGATAAAGGTGTCCCTCTTCGATCGACGGTGTGTTCTTGAAGTCGACGAAGAGTCCACGACCGTAGATCTCACTTGGAAAGGATCTTCTCTAGATCGGCGGCGGCAATGAAAGAGGCGGCGATGCTATATAGATCCAAACTTCGTAGCTAAGCCGGCAAGGTCTACCAACGGTTTTTCTTGGATCAATCGTCTCGATTGAATCGGATAGGGAAGGTGTTCCCGATCTACAAATCAAGATACAAAGGTTCTCAAGAAAGACACGTGAGACGCGTTGTATGGCAGAGCTTCTATCGCCGGAGGTTCAGGAAGAAACCACGATCAACGGTAGCGACCACTATCACGAGCGGTGTCAGCGACGGACAGGCTCCGCGATTTAGGTCTCGACGGCGGCTCGGGCTTTCTCCCTCTTTTTTTAATCCGTGTATCTCTCTCTCCGCTGCTCAAGAATACCTATGTATTTATACATTAGGTCATCCAAAATGACCGTTGTGGGCCCCACCAAAAGGAGACCCTAAGTCCGGTTCGAAATAGCCCTGTTAACTTGGACCGGTCTAGAGAATAGCAGAAAATTGCCCAAGTCAAATTTGGCGAGAATCGTAGGTGATTCTCGACGAATCGGCGAGAATCACCTCCGATTCTCGCTGAATTCCACTTAGCCGAATTCTAGCTATATTGATATAGCAAGCCGGAGAGAATCGGCGGGAATCACAATTGATTCTCGCCGAATCGGCGAGAAGGCAAGGTCATTCTCGACGATTCGGCGAGAATCACTTAGTGATTCTCGCCGATTCTGCCTTAGCAGAATTCAGGGCGGCGTCGAGACAGCCGGCTGCAAACGGCGGGAATCAGCCAGTGATTCTCGACGATTCGAATCGGCGAGAATCACTTAGTGATTCTCGACGATTTGTACTTAGACGATTTCTTGTCTTTCTTCCCGTGAGTTGCTTTGACTCATCCTTGCTCCTTGTCTGCTCTTGATCTTTCTTAACCCTGTACTTGAAAGTAAGTACACTCCAATAGAGAGAGTACACGTAAGCCAACACGCTGATCTGCTCAACGAGAGATTACGTTGCACAGACCCGTGTATATTGACCTACTGCACCCTGACATTGGTGTGTACTTAGCGAGGAATAACTGCAAGCACAACTTGAAAGATTTCATCAAATACATTGTGAATTCATCTTAGCTTGACAGGAGGCTTCCTCAAATCCAGGTAATTGTGGATACAATACCCAACAATCTCCTCCTATTTGAAGAAGCCAAAATCCTACTAGCTAAGATTAATTGCACCAATCCAGATAATACATACATTGAATCAAGAGAAAGATAATAAAAGAAACCAGAGCAATATGAGAGTCAATCATCAAATTACACACATATATATATATATATATATATATATATATATATATATATATATATATATATATATATTATATATATATATATATATATATCCACAAAAATTGTTCATATGTTTACAGGATGATAATAATAAGAACATAAGGAGTACAATAGCTAAATTCCTAAATCTCTTTATCCTTAGCTATTTTGTCTTTTAGCTGTTGTGCCAAGTGCTTGCTGCTTTGACATTCAAAGTATTCCTTTGACTTAGGGTAGTATCTGGGAGGGGGAGCTTTATTTGCCACAGTATTGGACCTGAACAAGATGTTTCTTTTGGCTTCAAAGGTCTTGTGCTGCTCCCACTCGTACTGACTGTAGACATCGTTCCTGTTTATCTCCCCCCTTTGTTGCAACAAAAATGTGTCCAAAATGATGCTTCTTGATACTGGGCTCCACCTTTCATTTCGCACCTCTTCCTCCTTCAGTCTGATTCTCTTTTCAGTTGGCGTTTCCTTTGAGGTTCCTTCTTGATTTTTCCTTTTCCCTTTAGCTTTTGCTAGGGTTTCTTGATCAAACCAGCCACTGCGTTCTGCTCTTGCAGCAGCCCTAGCAGCCTTCTTGGCTTCAGCCTCACTCAGTATAACTTCTTCAATACTTGCCTCTTCTTCAGCAGCAGCAGCAGTATGCTCCTCTTGCTCCGGAGGAGCAACGGGAACGTGTATGCCCGAGGCTTGTTGTACTAACCAATGGGCCGTTTCAAACACATACCTATTAGACTGATCGAAGTTTTCGATGATTATCTGTTGAAGCCCGTCCATCTTAGCTTTGTAGTCTTCCTCCCCCTTTTTGGCTTCTACAGCAATTGAGTTTGCGTAAGCGTGCAGGGACTCATCGATATGCTTCACAGTTTTTGAAAATTCATTCAGCAAGGTCTTTTGATCCGCGTTCAGAATCACCACGTTGGCATCAAATTTTTGGATGTTGTTAGCCACAACATGTGCATTCTGATTTACGACAGCCAGATCATCTGTGTTCTTTTTAAGACCTTGCATCAGCAGAGAGACAGCTGTGCCGGCTTCAGTATACTTTTTCTCGAATTTCTTTTCCATAACGTCCAACTTGTGATTGACTTCCACAATGTTCTTTAACATTAGATCCTCAGATTCTTTTACCCTTTGTAGCACTACGTCTTGTGCTTTCACAAACGAGGCCTTCAGCTCATTCACAATTTCTTGAACAATATTGACCATATGATTTGACAGATTGGCTTGCAGTGGATGATCTTCAGGCAAGCCTTGATCTGGCTCTTCAGCAGATGCACTTGGTGAGCTAGACACAATTACTGTGTCCACAGGGGGAATTTGGGCAGCCTCGGTAGGTTTTTCAGGATTTCTTACCGATAGTTGCTGGGAGGACTCCCCCTCCAGTCGAGCACCAGACTCCTCAGGAGCTCGTTCCCTAGATGGAACTTCAGCATCATCCCGATGATCCATCTCTCCACTCCTCTCATTTCCTTCTTCCTCCTCCTTATCATCCATATTCTCATCCTCATCAACAGCAGCGTCCGCATCCAGTTCATCATCCTCCTGAACAGCACCTCCATCTCCCATATCAGTATTGTCCAGGGCCTCCCCATCTTTCTCCACATCCACACTTTCTTCTTGCAGGTTCTCAACTGCATCCCTAGCTATCTGAGAGATATCAGATATGACATCAGCAGGAGCGAGTCGAGGCTCCCCCTCCGTTCCTGCAGTGAGTTTATCAGAAACTTCACCGGGGACAGCCACGGAATGTGCTGGAGTTCTATTGTCCTCGGCCGGAGATTCTTCTTGTTCTACTCCCACGGCAGCTTGCCCTATTCGTCGCTCCCATCTGTCAAATATGCTTGAGTCCATTTTCTTCAAATAATGCAGAGGAACTCCTTTGCTCATATCAAACCTATCTCCGTTCAACTGATTGAGATATAGGCTGATGATTCTTCCAAAACTTGGAGATCTGAGAGTGTCCTTAATCTTCTCAAAGAGCATAGCCCCCCAGTTGAATCTCTTTCGGCAGACTATAACCACAAGAATCTTGAACATGTCAGCTGATATGTGGTCGTGTGAGCCGGGTTTGCATATTAGAACTTTCCCTATGATGTATGACAAGAGCTTCCCCTCCTCATTCATTTCTTTTTTCTTGATTGATCTGGTTCCCCTAGCTAGTCCACAGAATAAAAGAGTCCTGGCTCTATCTTGTTCTTCCAGATAATCCTCGTGATCAGAGATGGAGAGCTGCAAACGTCGAGTCAGTTCCCTTGCAGACATCTTGATCCTAGCACCTACAATCTTACTCTTGAGGACAGTGTCTTCATTCCGAAGTTTCGCGGTTGCAAAGAACTCCATCACCTCCTTATCCAAAATCTTGCAGGGGTGCTCCAGTACAAAGGTGAGTCCAGCCTCTTCAAGCATGATGATGATGTTCCTGAACTCATCTGAGGCATGTGAGAAACCGGTTCGAACCAGCTCACAGCCAGTGACCAGGCCGGCGGAGGTCCTTGGAGCCATTTTAAACCTAAGGAGGGAATCCCAAGTCTACGCCTTGTCAGGAACTCTAGTAGAAAGCTATACTAAGAGTAAGTCACAATAAGGAGGAAGAAGTGGTTACCCAAATGTCGAGAGGGTGTGAAACGACAGTGACGGAGTCGACGGAAGCGATCGACGGCCAACCCTGGACTAGGTCGACGGAATCTGGAACCCTGGACGCGGGAAGTCGTCGGGAAGAGGGAAGGAAGGCGAAGTCGACGGGATTCTTGCGATATGGAAGTCGACGGGTTTCTTGCGGGAAGTCGACGGGATTCTTGCGATAGGCGGAATGTGAAGGGTCGGCGGGAAATCTTCTAAATACCAATCTTCTCAATATATATTTCTCAATATATATATTTCTCAATATATATCTATGGAGGGTTTATCAGCCGGGTTCGACGAGATTCCGACATATATTTCTATATGTCATCTACCGAGGGTTTAGAGGGAGTTTTCCACACAACGTTAGGAGGCATACAAACTTTGTTACACCCTTGACAAATAATTTTGTTAGGAGGCATTTCAATTTTAATGTACCCAAGACAATAACCGAGGCAAGCAAATTTAATAGGTTATTTCTCGATCGAGATGTACACAATATTCTTGATGTCAGTTGTACTTTTTAGTAACTCCCAGACATATCTTCTTAATTTTCAGTGGCTGACTTATGCCTGTTAAGGTTCATTCTCGAATGTACCAGTGTGGATCTATAGATAATTCTTTAATAATGTATCTAAAGATCATTTTACAATTTTAATTTTTCCTTAGGTGTACAAGCATATATGTGTATATCTACACATGACCATTTACTTTCGAGAGAAGGAATTCACAAATTAGTGTGGATATGTAAATATACATATATATATATATGTAAATATCGATGCACTATGGCTCAAATATTGAAACTGATTGCAATTACCTGGGATCATAAGATTTATCATTTAGATCCTCTGCTCAAGGCACACCAGGTGGTCAATTTGAGTGTGCCTGTGTCGATGGCACTGCTCCTACTCCAGATACTTGTTCCAAGTCATTCATGGAACATCTCCTGTCTGGTTCCCATCAGGTTTACGAGAACCTAGACTACCCTGCAAAAGAGAGTTACCTTACCTTAGGAACCCAATAAGTATTGGGTCCTAGGTTCTTGTCAGTATAAAAACTCGAATGCCTTCCCACAGGAATCCTGTCAGGAAGGCAAACTCTACCCAGAGGAGGTGGATATGCCATTGCCCTTGACACAGAGGGGTTGTGCCAACAATCTATGACAAAGTGACCCACCTTACCACAGCACCAACACTTGTGAATGTTGTATCACCGTTTCTGACCTCATCTGGTGACTGAGGTAGTCATGGTCATAGGTCTAAACGGGATAGAGCCGGATCTGCTCACAGAATTGCCTCTTCCACCGTGACACGTGGGAGGGTGGAAGGAATGCATATAGCGAGCGTCATGAGGCCTGGGAGGTGGTGCCTTCCTTTCAGTCAGCACCCTTCCAGAGGCCCCATGAGCACTAACTGCATGACTTCTAACCCCCCTTTCTTGTGTCCTAGGGTGGTGAGAAGCGCAGTGAGAGCTGATACCTGCAGATTCATGCCGAGTTGGGGCTGAGGCCGAGAATACAAAGGGTTCAGAATGAGCCTTAGGTATTCTCTCATGGGTGGCCATGACAGCCCTTGCACTATGGGTGTCTCCACACGAGGGCTGATCATCCTTGCAGTGACCACGGTTGTTCCTGTGGTCATATCTGAAGGCATGATGAGTACCTTCCCTGCCTGGGGTGGGGGGTCTGAATACCGTTTCCCCATTTCTCCATGATTTGATAATTCGGGAGATCCACCCAGTTTCTCCCTTTCTCTTGATAGCTTCTACCTTGGAAAAATTAGATACTATCCTCTTCTCATTCTCTAGACGACTCTCTAGATCTGAGATTTTAGAGTCCTTTACCTTGATGGATTCCAATTGGAGATCCATCAAGGTCTTCAGTCGAGCAATCTCCTGAGCTTGCTCCACAACAAGTAGGTTGCTTTTCTGAAGGGCACACTCAAGGGAATCAGGATTTTCAATCCTTTGATTGAAGCTATCCTTATCCTTTGCATCATTAGATACACAGCCATCATAACTATTCCTGTCTTCAGGAACATCAAGGGAAGAGGGGCAGTAAGATGAAGTTACCTGCTCCTGATTCTGCTGATCAGGGTTGCTGTTGATATCGGCAGAGACAGTTGAGTCAGGCTCATCAGAACTGCTTTGCTCAATTTCTTCTTCAGTCTCTGACAGGGACACTGGAGCCCTGATAATAACAGATTGGTCATTACCTTCATCTTCAGAGGCGAGGACCCCAACATAGGCTTCATCCTCTTGCTGACAACTTGTCCCTGCTTTCTCTGATCCCTCCATGAGGTCCGATACGATTTGCCACAAGGACTTGGCCGTCCTACATTTTTCCAGTCTTGACCGGGAAGGTCCAGACAATACATCAATGATGATTTTATGAATCACTTCATCCAATTGGAATAGAGAGAGTTCAATCTCAGACATCTCAGTAATATTCTTGGGGATTCGGAGATCCTTCCCAGAGTTGGAGGTCTTCATGGGAATGAATGGACCCTCTTCCAAGATGAGTGATGCCCGAGGATCGATAGCCTCCAAGTGAAAAGACACTCTCATCTTCCAGATGGGATAATACTCCTTTGTGCACGTGGGAAGTTTTAACGGAGAGATATCATAATCCAGCTCCATTCTTGTTGACACTGGTGGCAGGATTCTACTCAAGGTGTGAACCTTTTTGATGAGTAACCTCCCTCTGATACCACTTGAAAGTCCACCTAGTGCCAACTACCTTCACCTATGGGGGGGGGGGAATAGGTGTCTTGCTACGTTTTTGCGGAATTAGAATTGTACCTGCACAAATAAACCAAACAACACAGAGAGACACAAGCAAATTATAGTGGTTCCCCGATTTGGGTACGTCCACTCTCGCCCTACGACCTATCTCCCAACCAGGGACGACTCGGTCACTTCTCCAACAGGATTGAAATCCAATCCTCACACTAACGGAAGGAACCCTTCTGAAGGAGTCTCCACTCCTACACCACGGATTGCACCCAACCCTTACAACTAGGAACCAACGTTCCTTTATAACAAAATTGAAAATGGATTGTACAAATTACAAACTACTTATGGAGATAAAGGTGTCCCTCTTCGATCGACGGCGTGTTCTTGAAGTCGACGAAGAGTCCACGACCTTAGATCTCACTTGGAAAGGATCTTCTCTAGATCGGCGGCGACAATGAAAGAGGCGGCGATGCTATATAGATCCAAACTTCGTAGCTAAGCCGGCAAGGTCAACCAACGGTCTTTCTTGGATCAATCGTCTCGATTGAATCGGATAAGGAAGGTGTTCCCGATCTAAAAATCAAGAGACAAAGGTTCTCAAGAAAGACACGTGAGACGCGTTGTATGACAGAGCTTCTGTCGCTAGAGGTTCAGGAAGAAACCACAATCAACGGTAGCGACCACTATCACGAGCGGCATCAGCGACGGACAGGCTCCGCGATTTAGGTCTCGACGGCGGCTCGGGCTTTCTCCCTCTTTTTTTAATCCGTGTATCTCTCTCCGCTGCTCAAGAATACCTATGTATTTATACATTAGGTCATCCAAAATGACCGTTGTGGGCCCAACCAAAAGGAGACCCTAAGTCCGGTTCGAAATAGCCCTGTTAACTTGGACCGGTCCAGAGAATAGCAGAAAATTGCCCAAGTCAAATTCGGCGAGAATCATAGGTGATTCTCGACGAATCGGCGAGAATCACCTCCGATTCTCGCCGAATTCTAGTTATATTGATATAGCAAGCCGGAGAGAATCGGCAGGAATCACAATTGATTCTCGCCGAATCGGCGAGAAGGCAAGGTCATTCTCGCCGATTCGGCGAGAATCACTTAGTGATTCTCGCCGATTCTGCCTTAGCAGAATTCAGGGTGGCGTCGAGACAGCCGACTGCAAACGGCGGGAATCAGCCAGTGATTCTCGACGATTCGGCGAGAATCACGAGTGATTCTCGTCGAATTGGCGAGAATCACTTAGTGATTCTCGACGATTTGTACTTAGACGATTTCTCGTCTTTCTTCCTGTGAGTTGCTTTGACCCATCCTTGCTCCTTGTCTGCTCTTGATCTTTCTTAATCCTGTACTTGAAAGTAAGTACACTCCAATAGAGAGAGTACACGTAAGCCAACACGCTGATCTGCTCAACGAGGGATTACGTTGCACAGACTTGTGTATATTGACCTACTGCACCCTGACATTGGTGTGTACTTAGCGAGGAATAACTACAAGAACAACTTGAAAGATTTCATCAAATACATTGTGAATTCATCTTAGCTTGACAGGAGGCTTCCTCAAATCCAGGTAATTGTGGATACAATACCCAACACATAGCCAAAAATGAACCCGCACAAACTACACACGTAAACGGGGGGCACCTTCACGGAATCTCGATGGAAGGTTCCGCCCGTTTGCGTTTGTTGTTTCCCTTAAAATCTGGACCATGTTCTCGTCCCGCTGTCCAACTTTATCCTCCGTCGGCCACCTCCCACCATCATTTGCCGCCACCGCTGTCGGGCAACTTGCCCGGGCCGCTCGGATTGCCCCGGGGGCACTTTCATCATTTCGCTAAATTTGGGGATCCAGGTGACCGAAACAGAGCGATGTCATTCGTCATCACAAATTTCCCCCTGACGCAATTACCAGCATATTCCTCCAAAAAATTATAAATAGACACACAAGCTTTCATTTGAAAACAATCAACTCAAGAGGCTAAAAAAAGCTCTGAGGTTTTCAGGCGAGGTCATGAATATAGACCGATCATCCGCTCAGGAATTTGCTCTGCTCCCTGTCTAGCGCTAAGGTTCCTTCAAGTTTCCAAGGAATGACTTTCTTCTCCGCGGGATCCCTCACACCAAGGCTCCGAATCAGCAGAAGCGCTTTCATCACGGGAAAAATTTTCCCCGCGTTTAACACAAGGAAAATACATGTGTATTTAAATATCCAAGCCCGCCTCATATTTTACTTTCCCTCCCCTGTTTTTTACTTTCCCTCCCTTCTGACGGTCGCCCCCTTCCGGACTTCTCCCGCCGAAGACAAGCAGATGGATTCCAGCATAAGGAAGCTTATCCGCGAGGATTTTTACTTTCCCTCCCTTCCGACGATCGCCCCCTCCGTGTTTTTCGAAAGAACTGCAAGGAACTTGCGGTACGTTGGTCTGTTCTTCATCTCCGTGCGAAACGACGCTTCTTCCTTCCCTCCCCGGCCGCAATGAAGTCGACGACAAGCTGTAGATTTGTGTGCTCATAACTGTCCTGAATGTAAATAGGACCTGCGATGAAATTCGGCTGTAAAACACAACAGAAACATAACTGGTTAACAAATGGAGGAAAATCCGACTGTAAAATAGAACAGAAATATGGCTGGATAAAAACTGTGAAGAAATCCGACTGTAAAAACAATGCAGAAATGTGACTGGATAAAAACTGTGAAGAACTGCGATTGTAAAAAAGAACAGAAGTGTGGCTGGTTAAAAACTATGAATAACTTCGACTATAAAAACAACAAAAAAATATGGCTGGATAAAAAATGTGAATCATTTCGACTGTAAAAACAACACAAAAATGTGGTTGGATAAAAAATATGAATCATTTCGATTGTAAAAACTGTGAAATGGGGAAGAAAAAAACTAAGAAATCTTAGAAGAAAACCGACTGTAAGAAGAAAATGAAATGAAAATGAAATATACCTCGGGCAACAAAGTCTACGGAGACGACCGGCGGTGGGGAGGAAGGAGAAGCACCGGTAGGGCGGAGATCTGAGAATCACTAGTGGGGAGGAAGGAGCAGCACCGGTAGGGCAGGGATGTGAGTAACGCCGGTGGGGAGGAAGGAATAACACCGGTAGGGCGGAGATCTGTGGAACGCCACTTAGATTTTTCTTAGGTTTTCGGTGCAGGCCGAGGGAATCGTTTCTACCGAAGTCCGGAGAGAAGTGAAACAACCACAAATTCAAAATATGAGGTGGGCCCGGGTATTTAAATACGCATGAATTTTCTCTGCGTTAAACGCACGAAATTTTTTTCCTCCATCATGGCTCTATGTACTTAGAGATTTTTCTCGGTCAGAACCTTCCATCGAGGTTCCGTGAACTTAGCAATTTTCCTAGCCGGAGCGCTTCCATCGAGGCTCTGAGGACTTGATTTCTTTTTCAATCGCAACAGAGAGTTGACATGCCACCCTCCGATGAATCATCTCAAACTCTTGTAAACCTCAATGATATAATGCATTTTGACCCGACATAGATTCAACCATGTGAATTTTCAGCCTTTCTAGGTTTTTCACGTCAAAAAAGCCTTTTGTCATTTGTTACTATTTTTTTGACTGTTTGTGCCCCCGGTCCAATTCCGAGCTAAGGCGGTCCAATTCTCCAGACCGAGGAAAATCGGGTGACCCGCAACAATTCTTTATATTATCTACTTGAAATCCCAATCAATACAATTACCTTAGGATAAACTAGAAATCATAAAATAAAATGCATACGGGATCCAGAAAAAATTGTCAAAAGAGCATTCCCAAGGAGCTTGGGAAATCTTCGTTCTCAAAACAACGCATTAACTTGATAATAGATAATGCATTCTCAAGTTCTCGGAGCGCTCATATCGAGGCTTCGAAGACTTGGTTTCTTTTTCATCATTTTCCCAATGGAGAGATGACATGTAAACCTCCGATGAATCATCTCAAACTCTTGTAAACCTCAACGATATAGTGGATTTTGACCCGACACAGATCCAACCATGTGATTTTTCACCCTTTCTGGGTTTTTTACGTCAAAAAAGCATTTTGTCATTTGCTACAGTTTTTCTTTGACTGTTTGTGCACCCGGTCCAATTTCGAGCTAATGCGGTCCAATTCTTCAGACCGGGGAAAACCGGGTGACCCGCAACAATTCTTTATATTATCTACTTGAAATCCCAATCAACACATTTACCATAGGATCAACTAGAAACCCTAAAATAAAACACATGCTGGATCCGGAAAAAATTCTCAAAAGAGCATTCCCAAGGAGCTTGGGAAATCTTCGTTCTCAAAATAACGCATTAGCTTGATGAAAGATAATGCTCCTTTCCTAATTTCAAAAGGAAGGTTTTTTGAAATTCGTCTAAGCAGAGGAAGGATTTCAGAAGCGTCGTTCGAGCAATTCACGGTTAGAGATGCTGTGTTGTTGTCGATATTTTGGGTAAAATACATCCTCTCCATGATTTTCAACTTTCCAAACATTTTTTCTAAAAAATTTCTTCTCATGAAAGGTGATGGGGTTCCCCCTAGAAAATTTTTGAGACAAGTCAAAGGCATTCGACCAAAGACGCACACGAGAACCAGCCCAAGCAGGTGAACCATGTGCGCAGACTACAACCGCTCAAAGGGGCCAAAAACACTCCCCTAGACGCGCACGGACGACTCGTGCAAGCCCGCGGACAACGCATGCAGCCGACACACCCACACAGCCAGTGCGAGTGTGTGGGCCGGCGGCCACCAGTATCTGTTGAAAATTGAACCGGTGGTTCAACTTCTGAAGGCGAACCGGGTCAACTCCCGCATTCAGAACCACGACATTGAAGGCGCAGGAATGGCGAAAGATGAAGAAGTCAGCTATTCAATGGATGTGGAAGACGATGCAATTATGAATCAGTAAACTAATTTTTAATTAATGTTATCTCTTTGTATTTCTGCAACTATTAAGAGAAATCAGGACAATGAAGTTATGTATAAGTTTTGAATGAATGGAAAATGTTTTGGCTTATCTCTATGCTCCTCCTCATGTCTTCTGTGTTATTCTTATTTGATTTCTAATAGTGGTATCAGAGCTTTTCACGGTTTATGCATATCACACCTTTGTCGATCATGAGCTCATCATCTACCTCTTTCATGTCTATCCCGTCGGCTACTGAAGCGCGTTCGGCAAGTGCACAAATCGCTCAAGTAATATAAAATGGGAGAATATCCCCAAGTATCGATCTTTTGAGCAACACAGAGTGAGTGCGTGATTCAATTGTTTAGAAAATTAGTTATGAAGGTAAAAAGAAAATACAGGGCTTGGTTTTGGGTAGTGAGCGAAAAGAAAACACTAAAAATACTAGTGCGGGTCGCTTTCGCTCCTTTGCAAGGGTGGATGGAAAAGTAGGCTAATGGAGGGAAATGGATGAGGGACGCAAGCACCTCTTCGCAACGCATGCAACTAACAATTGCTAATGCGACACTCACATAATAGATGGGGTGACGAGATGAAATGGAGGCTCTTCTCACATGCATAAACCACAGAGCAAACACATAGACATGTAAGATAGCTTTAACGAAGTTAGGTTTAAACATTTATCCACAGAACACCCAAATAGACAAAGAGAAGTTCACTACAAATGAGAATGAGGGAAGAATTCAACTGATGCACGAAGACTCATCAAAGGTTCACAGTTGGAGTGAAGTGTTGTCAATCCTCCTCCGAGCTCGGGCTTCGAATACCGTCCGGGGTCCAGAAGAGCTGTCATCTTCTTCCACGTTACCCGTCTTCTTCATCAATAGTCTCTGACCACGTTCTTCACCAGAGAACTCTCCGAGTGCAACGAGAAATCCCACAAAATAAGGCTTGGGCGCTTGCGGATGGTGGAGGGGGTTGAGAGGAAACTCTAGCTTGAGATTTGCAAGGAGAATGTGGCTGGAACACCTCGGGATGATGGGCGGTGGTGGAGCGGCAGACTGGCACGAACAGGAGCTCCCCAATGGAGAAAACGAAAGTCGATCAAAAATTGGGCGAAACTTGCAGCTTAAATAGTACTCAGTAAGAAAATAAGTGACACGCAGTCGAACGCACGACCATAAGTTCATTGTGAGATAATTACAACACGGAATCACCCATCTTGGAAGAAGAGCCAACCGTGCGATTTTGAACACGCACGGGCAAAACAGCTCGTGCAAGAACAAAACGCACGAGCGGGGACAGAATGTTGAAAACCAAGGCAAATAAGCAGATCTGTGTTTTCCTTTGTGCACAGTTGAATCCAACAGTGCGTAAAGAAAACGCACGGGTAATAATTTCATAAAATTTTAGACAAAAAGAGTAGGTCGTGCGATTTGATCATGCACGAGCAAAACAACATGTGCGCGAGTAAATCACATGGCCCGGGGCGAGCACCCGAAAATGAAACTGTAGGCATCGCATGATCACGCCAATCGTGCGTGAAGAAAAACGCACGACTATGTGATTCCTACATGAAAGAACTGGATTAGAATGGAGCTCTGCCCACCTGTACAAAAAAACCACATATGGGGCACAGGCCTCCAACACTCACCAAAAACCTAAAAAAAAGCAAAGGAAAGCGATGGGGAGCACTACGTGCTTACCCCCAACAAAGAATTGTGCAATTGCGCACCACAATGGGTCTGAAGCACTTTGTGTACGAACATAGATTAAATGAAATATGAGCAATAATGAGCCTAAAGTGTAGTGCACGTGCGTGAAAACTAGTCAAGATGAGTCCGAAAAATACTATAAATATCAGACTCAACACACCCCCAGACTTAACCATTTGCTCGTCCCGAGCAAATCATCTCTTAGTGGAAAAAGAAAGAACTAGCTGACAAAGCAGTTGCAAGAACAGAGTACCATGCGAAGTCGCATGCTCACGCGCGCAGTAGAAGAAATTTCTAGCTATACATAATGATTTATAATTTCTAAGAGCGTACAAATATATTTTTGCTACACAAAATTTGAATCACGGTGAATCATCCGGTCACACATAGGACGAAAGTAGACTGAATAATGAGTTGAGTATTGCCAAAGACCGGGTCTTGGGCTAACCCCCAAAGAAATCCATCAATGTTGACGGTCATACGCTCGCCAATTCACACTCTCTCCATGACACTAGTTTGACTCAAAGCGCGAATCAATGAGACTTTAAGTTTAAAGTGGGTTTGAGTTTAGGTGAGGTAAACAAATGATAAAAACTACGGCTCACACACCTAATCCCAAATGAGCTAGCATAGAATCTAATCTCGAGCACCACAAAACAAAACACGAGTGCACCACACCCTCAAACTTAGACTTTACTACTTGGGTGTGTGCACCGCCTACTCCACAAACTTTCACACATAATGATTTTCAATCAAACCTTTTTTCTTTTTACAATTTTTATTTCACAATTTTCTTTTACTTTTTATCTTTTCTTTATTTCACTTTTTTTTGAGCATATTCAAAATATATTATCAATAAAGCACATTCACATATCCACATATATAAACATCACATCAACACCTTCATTAGGGCTGATATCGAGTCGAGTTCGAGCGATTTAGGCTCGGCTCAAAATCGAACTTTTCGACTCTTACTCAGCTCGAAATTGGCTCAAACTCGAAATAGATTTTGAGTCGAGCCGGCTCAACACGAAATCGATTCATCTCTAAGCTGACTCGTGTCAATTTCGACTCGGCTCAAAATTATTATTTTTATATAAAAGTTAATTTATTACACATTTGTACATTATACTTATAGTGTTAAATATTTTGTTTAATGAAATATAATTTTTTCTAAAAATTATTTGTACATTGTACTTACATTTGCACCTAAAAAGATTTTGTGGTTGGGCCCAGGGGGGGCTCGATGCCACTGTGCAATAAATTAATTTACTATGCACTGCAGACAGGGGCAGATTCAGAGGGGGGCCCGAGGGACACTGGCCCCCCCATTATTTTTCAAAATATTTAGTGTATTTGAATTCCTCTCGTCGAAGCAATGAAATTTGACTACTTATACGTCAAAAACGGTGGCCAGATGAGGGAGAAACAACACTGCTAAGATGAAAACATTTTAAAAAAATTGTGCACTCCCATTATCAATTTGTGCACTCTCATTATCAATTTGTGCACCCCCATTATCAATTTTCTGGATCCGCCACTGACTGCAGAGTGAAGAAACGGGAAAACAGCCTCAGAGTCGGCGATAATAATTCTATACGTAAAACGCATATAAAGGATCCTACGAAACTGCATTTTCAATATAAAATACAACTGCAACGTAAAATGCAATTGCAAATGGACTGCATTTTCACTGTAAAATGCAGTTGCAATAATAGTTCAAAAAAATCATTTTTGTATAAGTATATTTTCAACTCAAAATATATACATATGACTACTTAAAATGACCATAAAAATACATGGATCAATAATCCATGATTTATTTTGTGAAAAAAAAACAAATATGAATCAAGATTGATTTTCCGCAGGGTTCTATATATGCGTTTCCCGTATTTAAAAATTACGCCAAAATCGGTATGGTGTAATGTGTATCGCCGACTCCCTAGAGGATTTGACAGAAAGCGTGCAAGATAGACTGACAGCGACAGTATCGAGCTTTGCTTTTAAAAATGGAGTGGGCAGATGAGTGATAGAGTTGAAGTTAAAGACTTAAAAGTTAATCAATTAATGGAAAAATATTTTAAAAAACTAATTTTGAATAAATTCAAAATCGAACCGACTCAAATCAATAACGAGTGATTCATATATGGCTCAAAATCGACTCAAAATCAGAAATTGATTTCGAGTCAATTTTGATTCGATTTTTTTATTCCGAGTTTGAATCGAATAAAAACTCAAGCGATTTTCGAGCGACTATCAAATTTCGATTATTATGCTCACCCCTAACCCCCAACATGGAAATATAAAACACTAAAGTACAAATTTGGGTGTGCGGCTAGGATTGGCTTTTTGGCATTGGTAAGATAATAGTGGAGCTGAATCAACGGATGGGTAGGCACAACAGGGCTAACGAGGGTAAGATGATAGGATTCAAGATTAGCTTGGGGCAAAAAATGGCCTACATCACACTCGCGTGCTTGACTAATCCTGTACCCATGCTTCGAGAGTAGCATGTGGCAAGTTCTTAACCACCGAATGAAATTAATCGTCCTCCAGACTCGAGCAATATGATGCTTCCGAACGTCTACACACAATCTTACGCTACCGTTTGATTCACACCAGATTCATAGATTTTGAGTAGAATAAACAATGTTTATGCTAAAAAAAAATATAAACTACAATCATAAAAAGAAACTACATCTATATAAATCTCTAAGTGAGACATGAACACTCGACTAGGAGCACTAAAGGAGTCAATATTTTACTCCGTCTCACAATTACTAAGCCAACACGACGATTTTTAAATCACACAAAAGAGAATGAAAAATGCTCAGCACATGTGAACGGTCAAACACACGCTCGAGTGGGTGCAGTGATGTGCGGTTAATATAACATTATAATGTAAAAAATGAAATAAGAAATTCTTCTAGTATGATGTGAAATGTGCATGTGCACGGGTAACAAACGATATCACTCTCTCCCCCAGACTTGATCTAAACAATACGAGCAAGATAAGCATGAAAAATAAATAATAATGTTAAGGAAGAGGTTACCCATGCTCAGAAGTGAGCTGGGCATACCAGAAGATCGCAGTGAAGAATAACTACCAAACGCCGTCATATCACAAAAAATTTAAATTTAACACATCCGCTTCACCTGTAGACAAAAATCTCCAAACCAAACACTATATATGTGTGTGTGTGTCTATATATGTATGTATAACTCGTAATTCATTGAGATCATAAGTATCCAAGCAGACGGCTATTCGCAGACCATTGGGCGAGCTGGGGCGAGCTGGGGGGAGCTGAGGCGAGCTGGGGGGGAGCTAGGGATAGCTGGGGGGAGCTAGGGCGAGCTGGGGCGAGCTAGGGAGAGCTGGGGCGAGATGGGGGGAGCTGGGGCGAGCTGAGGCGAGCATGGGCGAGCATGGGCTAGCTGGGGCGAGAAGAGGAGAGCTGGGGCGAGCAGAGGCAAGCTTGGGCGAGCTTGGGCGAGCTTGGGCGAGTTTGAGCGAGTAACTCACGAGTATGGGCAAGTAGACCCTTGAAACTCGCTGGCATAAGTTGGATACTCGCCTATCCACCCTAGGATTTCTCTATAAATAGACCCCCAGGGGTACTAAAAATGGACTTTTGGAGGAGGTTGAGGTCCCCAAAGTGGATACTCGTCAAGTCTATGCCTACCTAGTACCTCTCCCAGCCTTTTGGTTGCGGAGGGGAAGTTTCTCCCAAACTTCCGAGTACGTGGTGGGACCTCCCTGCTAGAGGACTTGGGGTGTGTTTATAGATAATTTTCTCTCTCCCGTGATAGCCATTTGATTTATGACGTCGGACCGCATAATCAATAACCTTAGACTGTCTTGATCCAAATTCTGGATTAGGGATTTGTATATATGTATGTATGTATATATAGATATGTATACACGCACACACGCACGCGCGCACGCGTATGCGCACACACGTGCGTATGTATAGATATATATACATGCACACACGTATGTATAAATATATATACACGCACGTATGTATAGATATATATACACGCACACACACACATATGTATAGATATATACACACGCACACACGTATGTATAGATATATATACACGCACGTATGTATAGATATATATATATATACACACGCACACACACACACACACACACACACACACACGCACTAGATTCATAGATTTTGAGTAGAATAAACAATGCATACGCTAAAAGAAAAATATAAACTACACGCATAAAAAGAAACTACATCTACACAAATCTCTAAGTGAGATGTGAACACTCGACTAGGAGCACTAAAAGAGTCAATATTTTCCTCTGTTTCACAATTGCTACGACAACACGACGATTTTTAAATCGCACAAAAGAGAATGAAAAATGCTCAGCACATGCAAACGATCAAGCACACACTCGAGTGGATGCAGTAATGTGCAGTAAATATAAACATGATAATGTAAAAAATGAAATAAGAAATTCTTCTAGTAAGATGTGCATGTGCACGAGTAGCAAACGATATCACTCTCTCCCCCAGACTTGATCTAGACAATACAAGCAAGATAAGCAGGATAAATTAAAAATAGCGTTAAGGAAGAGGTTACCCATGCTCAGAAATGAGCTGAGCATACCCGAAGATCGCAGTGAAGAATAACTACCAAACGCCACCATATCACAGAAAATTTAAATTCAACACATATGCTTCACCCGCGGATAAAAATCTCCAAACCAAACACTATATGTGTGTTTGTGTGTGTATGTTTCTCTATATATATGTATATATATATATATGTATATATATATGTGTGTGTGTGTGTGTGTGTGTGTGTGTGTGTGTATAACTCTTAATTCGTTGAGATCAGAAGTATCCGAGCTGACGGCTATTCAGAGACCATTGGGCAAGCTTGGGCGAGCAAAGGCGAGCTTGGGCGAGTAGACCCTTGGAACTTGGAACTCGCTGGCAGAAGCTGGATACTCGCCTATCCCCCCAAAGATTTCTCTATAAATAGACCCTCAGGGGTACTAGAAATGGACTTTTGGAGGAGTTTGAGATCCCCCAAGTGGATACTCGCCAAGTCCATGCCTTCCTAGTACCTCTCCCAGCATTTTGGTTGTGGAGGGGAAGTTTCTCCCAAACTTCCGGGTACGCTGTGGGACCTCCTTGCTGGAGCACTTGGGGTGTGATTATAGATAGTTTTCTCTCTCCCGCGATAGACATTTGATTTATGACGTCAGACTGCACAATCAGTAACCTTAAGCTGCCTTAATCCGAATTTTGGAGTAGGAATTTTCCCGGCTTCAACAATATGTATATATATATATGTGTGTGTGTGTGTGTGTGTGTATATATATATATATATGTATGTATATATATATATACACCCACACACATATATATATATATATATCTATATATATATCTATATATATGTACATATACACATATATATAGATGAATATACACATATATATATACATATATATATATATATATATACACACACACATATATATACACACACACACATATATATATATACATACACGTATATATATATATATATACATATATATACACACACACAGACACACACACATAGATGCACACACACATAGACGCACACACACACACATACACACACACACAGACACAGACACAGATACGGACACAGACACAGACACCGACACAGACACAGACACAGACACAGTCACAGACACAGACACACACACACAGACACAACCACAGACACAGACACACATACACACAGACACAGACACACATACACACATACACACAGACACAGACACAGATACACAAAAAAGCAGTCGTCCATGGGGGACCCCGTGCAGGGAGACATTTGTTGTGGGGGAGAAATTTTTTGTGGGGGTGACATTTGTCGTGGGGAGCGACATTGGTCGTGGGGGGCGACATTTATTTTGGGGCCGACAATTGTCGTGGTAGGTGATATTGCTCGGGGGTGGCAACAATTGTCGGGGACGGAGACATTGCTTGTTAGCGGTGACATTAGTCGGGAGCGACGACATTAGTTGGGGGTGGCAACATTGGTCGTGGGCTGCGACATTGGTGTTGGGGGTGACATTTGTCAGGGGCGGCGACATTGGTCGTGGACTGCGACGTTGGTCGTGGGGGGGGGGGGGCGACATTGGTCAAGGACGACAACATTGGTCATGGGCACTAAAAGTTGCAATAAGTATGAAGTAGCATGTTAACAGTAATAAGTTGGACATAATTAAATAATAGAGAGAATAAAATTTAGATATGAGAAAGAAAGAGTAGCTTGGTCTGCGGTGACAGCAAATTCATGAATACTCTATAAGACAATACATTGGGATCATCCTGTATCAAAAAAATTAAATCCAATAAGAGAAAAATTGGAAGAACAACTGGTGTAATAAATCTAAATAATTTGACCATAGCTTTTATTCGTAAGTAATCGCTAATAAAAACCATTGATCTCATTGCAATGTTCCAGAGGAATGCTAATGAGGATGAAGATGATCAAACTTCATTCAAAAAAAAATGAAAGCATGAATAACTACATCATGTAGCTAAGACTTACAAATAGAAGATAAGAAATTTAAAATTACATAACATAATAATGGTAAATTATTAGGTTAGAGCTTCTATTTTAAGACTGTTTTAATACCTTCACTTGAAGTACTATCTATGAAAGTCAATATGGGAATGAGCTTCCATGACCTGTATAAACTCACTACATCATTTCCAACCTTTAACAACACTTGAAAACTGTTGCCTAAAACTGCAAAGTGTTGCCAAAACATCAAAAATTGCATGCTCTTTAGGTAAACCTATAGATGTGTGTGAATGACAATATCCAAATGTGAATGAAGAAATATGATGCACTGACGCATGTTAACCTAGATTTCTACAATTACACCACCTAAAATTTACAATAGATGTATGTCATTGTGATTTCCACTGAAAATGTACATCTCGTCCTTCAGTACAACTACTACATGCAAAAATAGATTTGTTTAGTACATAGGCACAAGAAAATAAGTAGCTTGCAGCATAAAAATAATCTAAATTTTAAGCATAGATATCAAGTAACCTCATATCAGGGTTTTGGTTGTTGTCCAGATATTAGAGGTGTGACCCAATTATCATAAACACCAATAGCACCGAATGAAAGTTAGGAAATTAACCAAAAAGTTTTATGGCCTGTTGGGCTGGGCAAAGTAAAAGTCAGTGAGAAAAATGATCCAATGTTAAACTGTGAAGTAAGATGGGTTATCATTTCCATAATAACATCATGCAACATATTATCTATTGAGTAGGGATGAGAATCATAATATGAATATTAATCTTACTTTCAACCTCATCGAGGATGCCATCCTCAGAGAAAATGTCAATAAAAAAATGTTTTAAAAAATCAATAGCTCTTAAATTTGTATATATTTTTTAGATCTAAATATACAAACCAAGAAGAAAATCGGCATAAAGAGGTGGAACCAAGAACTGCCATTAACCAAGAAGAAAATGCCACTAAAAGTATATCTAAAAAATTGATAGCTCTTAAATATGTATCAATTTATTAGATTTATATATACAAACCAAGAAGAGAATCGACATCAGTGAAAAATATAATAACCTCAGGTAAATTACTTAGGTAGGGCTTAGATCCTCCCAATGAAAAATATATATCACTCAGCTCCAACAAATTTTTAAGAAGCCGTCAGCCATAAGGCGTGGAAAGAAGCAATGGATCGAGGGATATCCTTAGTAGAAAAGAACCATATTTGGAGCCTAGTACCCAGACCCAAAAACAAACCTGAAATTGGTTTAAAATGGGTGTTCAAGCTTAAGAGTAATGAAAGTGGAGAAATTTTTAAACACAAAGCCTAGATTGTCGCCATGGGGTACAATAAGTAACTTTGGAGGGATTTTGTGGAGATGTTTGCCTGGTTGCTAGGATGGATACAATCTGATTACTGATAACCATTGTTGTAAACAATCACCATCCCATCTTCCAATTAGATGTAAAGTCAACCTTTTTCAATGAGGTTCTTAATGTAGAGGTCTACGTCGAACAACCTGATGACTATGTGAAAGAAGAGAGAAAGACAAGATGTATCATTTACACAAAGCTCTTCACGGGCTTAAACGTGTCCCTCGTGCTTGGCATGAGAACATCACTGCCTAACTGAACTTGGAAAGTTTCAAAACAAGCAAGTATGAGCCCTCCTTATTCATCAAAAATGAATCTGATGGAAGTAAGACCTTCATCTCCCTATATGTAGATGACTTGATAATAAATTCATCTGCCTCTATTAACAAGTGATGAGATAGCCAATAATTGCAGGAGAAATCACGAACGCAAACAATGACAATTTATAATATAATTTATAAATCAATTACAATGGAGAAAAAAGTGAAGAAATAACCGTCCGGTGAAAAGCACGCGGATGCGCCGGACACGCACGATCTGCAGGAAATGGAAGATCTGGGACTGCAATCCGACTAACGGACACACAAGGTTCACCGAACCTTCAACGTCAACTTCCGACGTTCAACTGCAACCACCGCCACCACCGGAGAGAAACTCCAAGTTCGGACCCGGACCTTGCCACGAACAAGTAGCCCGTCCTCAACACAAACTTTTTCTCTCCACAGCCCCCACAAATAGCCAGGTTAAAACAACCCCGTCTCCGTCTTCCTTCCACGGCAACGGCCGACTGGACTCAGACGGCGACAACGATGGCGGGCTGCCATCCTCTTCACGTCAGCGACGACAAACACCGGCGGCTGCCTTCCTCCAGCGGCGACTCCGGCAAGAGATCCCAAGGCAGCAGCTTCCTGCACCAAGCCGAGAGAGAGAGAGAGGGGCGGGTGGCTCGGGTTCGGTTGTCTTTGGGAGAGGGCTGTAGCGGCGGTTTTATAATGCGAGAGAGGGGGGCTGCGGTTACCATTCATGGGAGAGAGAGAAAGGAATATAATAATGGGTATATTATATTCCCATTACCACCTCCCAAATAAAACCACGGAGCACATTCCAATTTGAAAACTGTTTTATTTGGACAGATTTCAAAAACAGTTTTTAATTTGGACATATTTCAAAAACAGCACAAAAAAAGTTGCAACCTCAAATACTGCGTTGCAACATGTTTTCTGCTCCTAATGCGCCCGACCCATTTGAACCGGGTATGAGCCAAACCCAACAAACACCACCTTGGCTCATATCCTGGTTCCGCCACCACCTGCACGAAGCATCATCTGCACTGGGCACCAACTGCGCAAAGCAACCGTTCTGCACGAAGCACCAGTCTGCACGAAGCACCACCTCAAGAACTTAAGGAGTCAGCCGACCTGCTCCAGTCGACTCATCCCTGCTCGGGCTCAACTCCTGAATGTCAACGCAACTGGATCGCTGAATTTGACTCGCCTAGTCAGACTACTAGAAGGGCGATCCCCTGCACCACCTCAACCATCCACACCGTCGGCCGCAGAAATCATGGGCGCACCACCTCGCATCGTGGTCCCCATCAGCCGGTACAGACTATCGCGCTGTATATCTTGCATGAGCACGGTGCGCCCTCGCCTCACCGTCAGAACTCCACCTCTCAATGCAAACATGCACCCACTGGTGTCCAATCTGCCCAACGAAATCAGATTCCTGCGTAACTTCGGTACAAGGTGTACCTACTCAAGTCTACGCACAGCTCCACCATGCATCCGCAAGTTCACCATCCCAATCCCTGTGACCTCACATGCTGAGCCGTCACCCAGAAAGACCGACCCAGACATCACCTCCAGTGAACTGAACATCGCCGCATCTGAGCAAATGTGCTGCGAGGCACCAGAATCCAAAATCCAGCTATCAGAGTCACTCTGAATCTCAGTGATGCAATAAAATCTGTCATCTCCTTCCAGGTCGAGTGTCACCATGCCCGCATCTTGGACATCCTTCGAAGTTCCAAAACTTCCTGCACGCTGCGGACAATTTCTCCTAATATGACCAACCTGTCTGCAGTGGTAACACATCACTGCCTTCTTTGACGCCGACCGAGCTCGTGTACTGCTCGATCCTCTGTCAAAACTCCTCCCGCGTTCATGTGCTACCAAGATCTGGTCACCCCTAGGAGTGGGGTCCTTTAATATCTGACTGGATAACAGCGCCGACGTGACTTCTTCCATCCCCACCGTATCCTTCCCATACAGGAGCGTAGTCACCATATGCTTGTATGACGCTGAGAGAGAGGTAAGAAGCAAGAGGGCTTTGTCTTCTTCCTCTACCTTCGAGCCAACCACATGCAATTGGCTTAGAAGACCGTTGAACATATTGAAGTGTTCCTGAAGGTTGCCACCTTCATGCATCTTCAGCGCATAGAGGCGCTGCTTCAACAACAATCTTGTCGTCACGGATTTTGCCAAGTACAGTCGCTCAAGCTTTTCCCAAAGCTCGACTGCCGTCTCTTCAGTCCCAATGTTGAAGAGCACCTGGTAAGCAACACACATCCTGATTGTGCTCGTGGCCTTTTCGTCAAGATCCTTCCATTCCTCATCTTTCACCACAATGGATAATTTGTCGCGCCCCCCGCAAGAATCGAATAAAACCTTGTTGAACCAACATATCCTTAACTCGAATCTTCCATAGGCTAAAATTCCCACTACCATCAAACTTCTCCACTGAAAATCTGTCCAAAACTGCGTTCTTCCCTGCCATGACTGTCCCTGACAAACTAGAAGACCTGATTTGTTCAAAGGTCGGATCTGAAAGAGTGGGAAGAGGACCTAGTCATTCACCACCGCAGTCAAACCCTTCCTAGAATGTCCAATCACGGTCATCTACCGAACCTTCCTCTGATACCACTTGATGGGATAGCCAATAATTGCAGGAGAAATCATGAACGCAAACAATGACAATTTATAATATAATTTATAAATCAATTACAATGGAGAAACAAGTTAAGAAATAACCGTCCGGTGAAAAGCACGCGGATGCGACGGACACGCACGATCCACAGGAAATAGAAGATCTGGGACTGCAATCCGACTAATGGACGCACAAGGTTCACCGAACCTTCAACGTCAACGTCCGACGTTCAACCACAACCACCGCCACCACCGGAGAGAAACTCCAAGTTCGGACCCGGACCTTGCCACGAACAAGTAGCCCATCCTCAACACAAACTTTTTCTCTCCACAGCCCCCACAAATAGCAGGGTTAAAACAGCCCCGTCTCCGTCTTCCTTCCACGACAATGGCCGACTGTACTCAGACGGTGACGGCGATGGCGGGCTTCCCTCCTTTTCATGTCAGCAACGACAAAAACCGACGGCTGCCTTCCTCCAGCGGCGACTCCGGCAAGAGATCCCAAGGCAGCAGCTTCCTGCACCAAGCCGAGGGAGAGAGAGAGGGGCGGGTGGCTCGGGTTCGGTTGTCTTTAAGAGAGGGCTGCAGCGGCGATTTTATAATGCGAGAGAGGGGGGCTGCAGTTACCATTCATGGGAGAGAGAGAAGAATATAATAATGAGTATATTATATTCCCATTACCACCTCCCAAATAAAACCACCGGACAACATTCCAAATTGAAAACTGTTTTATTTGGACAGATTTCAAAAACAGTTTTTAATTTGAACAGATTTAGAAAAAAACACAAAAAAGGTTGCAACCTCAAATACTGCGTTGCAACCTGTTTTCTGCTACTAATACGCCTGACCCATTTGAACCGGGTATGAGCCAAACCCAACAATAAGTTCAGAGAAAAGGTAAGGGAGAAATATAAGATGACGAATTTGGGACAAATGAAGTTCTTTCTCAGCATTCAGGTGGAGCAAGCACCTGGAATAATCTTTCTCTTATAGGAAAGACATGCCACATATCTACTTACAAGATATAAACTTGAAAACTGTAATCCCTGTGTAACTACTATATGCAAAGGGGACAAATTGAAGAAATCTGTAGAAGGAGATGAGAAAGTAGACGAGGCTCCCTACCGAAGCTTAGTAGGATCTTTGATCTATTTACCTGCACTCGACCGGACATTGAAAATGCAATTAATCAGGTCGCTAGATATGTGAGCGCTCCATCAAAACTACATCTCAATGCCTCCAAACGCATTCTCTGATACGTGCAAGGGACAAAGCACTTTGAGTTGCACTATTCTCAGAGCTCCTCACCATCCCTAATCAGATTCTGCGATGCTGACTAGGGTGGATCACTGGATGGTAGGAAGAGTACAACTGGATGCCACTTCTTCTATGAAGATTTCCCTATCTCATGGAAATCTTACAAACAACCCACTGTTGCTCTATCCACCACAGAAAGCAGAATACATGTCCCTCAACTCTACTATCTGTGAGGTGATTTGGCTCTAGAGGCTTGTTAAAGAGCTTCTGCATGAGGAAAGGAAGGAGTTTGTGGTCAACTGCGACATCTCAGCTATTTCTCTCGCTAACAACCCTGTGATGCACAATCAGAGTAAACACATTGATATCCTATATCACTTCATAAGGGAGCAGATAGAGAAGAAGGATGTGAAGCTTCAACACTGTGGATCAGAATCGCAACTTGTCGATATTCTTACCACGCTACTTGTAAGAATGCATTTTCTATAAATGAGATCTAACCTACTGGTTAAAGCACCCTCGGTCCAAGAGGGGATGTTGAAAATTTAACCAGTGGTTCAACTTCTGAAGGCGAACCAAGTCAACTCCTACATTCAGAACCACAACATTGAAGGCGCGGGAATGAAGAAATACAAAGCAATCGTCTATTCAATGGATGTTGAAGAAGATGCAATTATGTATCTGTAAACTGTTTTTTAATTAATATTCACTTTGTATTCCTGCAACTATGAGATAAATTAGAACGATGAAGTTATGTACGAGTTTTGAATGAATGAAAAATTCTTTGGCTTATCTCTTTGTTCCTCCTCCAGTCCTCTATATTATTCTTATTTGAATTCTAACAGTCGCTGGCCGCCTCCGTCGTAGCCTCTGGCGCCTCCGGCTGCCACCGAGCAACTTGCCCAGGCCGCCCAAGCCGCCCGAGGGGCATATACGTATTTTCCCTAAAATTGGTGATACAAGTGACCATGACAGAGCAACGCCATTCGTCAGCACAAAATCTATCCCGACGAAATTACCAGCATATTCCTCCGGAAAACTATAAATAGTCCTCCAAGCCTCATTTGAAAGCAAGCAACTCCAGAGGATAGAAAGAGCTTTAGCATTTTCTGACGAGTACGTGGAACATAGATCATTCCTCCACTTGGAATTCACTCTGCTCCCTCTCTAGGACATCAAGTGTGCAGCGTTCAACATTACAAGGACATGGACATTTTTCTCTGAAGAGTGCTTCATCCAAGTCCCGAAGACTTAGTGAATCCTCAGCTTCATTAGATGCTCTTATGAGAGCATCATGGACTTAATTATTTTATATTATTCTTGTAGTCCAAGCTTTGTAATGGAGAGGTGACATGTCAACCTTCGAGAAAATTGCCAACTCTTGTAAACTCAACGAAATAGTCGAATTTGGCCCAACACAATTCTGACCATGTAGTATTCACCTTTTTCGGGTTTTCCACATTAAAAACCTCGTCATTTATTGTTTCTTTTCATTGACTGTTTGCACGTCTGGTCCAATTCTGAGCTAAGACGATACGATTCTCTGGACTGAGGAAAAACCGGGTGACCCGAAACAGTTTGACACCGTCGATGGGAAGGTGTTCCCAAAAGCTCTAAAGAATTTCAAGATAATAATGCATAAGCATCTCTAACAACCTGCAATGAAAAAAGGAGGCGGGCACACCGCCAACCAACCTGCTTACAAGAAGCCTAGTGATCAAGCATCCAATGACTCGCCCATTAGCCATACGTCATGCCTCGAGGAGGTAATCGTCGTGCTAGTGTATTCTATAAAGGGATTTAGGGGCCTCTAAGACCTAGGGGGCATACCCCTGGAAGGCGGCTAGGAATCATTTCTCTTAACCCACCGATCACTCAGTGGAGTGGTCCGTGCTATGCGCTACGCATGGGCTCGGGGCGCACCGGCCGTAGGAGGCATCACTCCTAGCAAGGCACCCACCAATAAGAACAAGACAATGAGGGTAGGAAGAAGTAAAGGAATCTTAGCCTGACGTTCGAAAAATACAACGGTCACCCCGACAGAACCTCACAGGCTAGGGGCAAAAACACTTCGCCCAACTCAACTCCACTTACATAGAGATTCTGCCCTCAAAAACCACCCTCAACTTCGAAGGCCCAAGACTCCCATGTAATGCCTCCCCTGTAATGACCATATAATATGAGACTGATTAGAGCCCCACAACATATAGACTCCATAGCTTTAACATTATAAAATGATATAAAAACTACCCATCTCAAAACTCAGAAAACAAGACAGCAGAAACACACAACAAACAAGAAGTTATACACACCCGTAGGAGTACGAAACGACCTTAAGGCCTTATAACAATCAAATGCCAAAAACTGAATCAACAACAAATAGAGAAACGTGCCTTAGCACTCCTAGGCTACCTCGACATGCAAGCCAGATTACAATTAACGGAGCATAACATTCAACAACTCATAAGAAAATACAAGAGGGTACACTTCATGAGGCTTAGGCCTTTTTGGCCGGCGAGTTTGCTCTAGCTTGCGATCCTTTCCCTGTAAAATTTGTTGTAACGTGGGTCAGCAAAGGCTGACCTCAACTATGTAACCAACACATCTCCTCCTGACCATCCCTAGTGGACCCCGGGGCACTCCATCACCCTGCTGGTCAGCACTTCGTATGAAAATGTACATAAATATAGAGAGTAAAGTAACAGGTTTGGATATATCATACAACAAATACATTTCTAGGTTGAACATTTAACAAAAGAGGCCTAACTTGCAGCATGTATGCAATCCTGAGTTTCACCCAAGGCATCCTATAATGTATATAATTATAGCATATCATCACGCATCATCACATCACATCATATGAGTACTTCCATTTTTCCCCATCGGCGTTCAAGCCGCACACGGAACTTTTGCATAGGCCCCACCCGCTCATGGGTCTCAAAACCTAGGCTTGCCTGCAAGCTCTAACTCTCACGCCAGTTCCATCACACAAACAAACCGATACTAAAAACCCTTCCTTGACCCCACCCGCTCGTGGGCTTTATCGCCCAGGCTTGTCCAAAGCTTGACATTCTCGTCAGTTTCACGGAAGGGGACTCGTCTTGCCGGGACACTCTCCATATATGACTTTGCAATGTCATGGGCTTGCTAGCCGAACACAAAGACAAAGCCGTGCCTTCGCAATATCAATCAATCACATCAATTCCTCCCTAACTCACCATTCGTTCTTACACGAAAAAGAGGGCAAACATCACAAATGACATCTTGCCGCAATCGAATTTCTAGCAAAATCTCTATAGTGCTCGTCATGCAACATCACCGAATCAGACTACCGGTCGTGATTACGGCTTCACCCACAATGCCTAATCCACTAACAAAGCGGATTTCTAATGCAACATCATGTCGGGGCCGGAATCAATCGACCTGATGGCTTCTCTTGAACCATGGAGACCCGTACCCCTCTCATTTGAGAGATCTGGTGCCTAAATGCTTGAAAGAAAGCAAAAACAAAATGGATGCCAAGCACACATCCTAAAAACCGAGAGGAAAAATGTCGTTATCTTACGAATCCTCTTCCTAGCCATGGAGATCATGGTTTTCACGGATGAAAGTGTGCACCTTCAACTCCTCTCTACGGATCTGGCCTCAGATCGACGAATGGAGCTTCGAAGCTTCGTCAATGGCGGAAGATGCTCTTCTTCTTCCTCCTCCAAACACTCCCAAAACCATAACTCTCACCCAAGGATGAGAAGAATTAGGGGAAAGAGTTCTTTTGCCCTACTTAAAGTTTGGGTATGGAGGATTCTGGGGCATTGGATTGATTTCTAAGAAGACCGGACGACCAATTTCACTAGTTATGAAACTGCTTTCGCCTGCTACCACCGGGGGTCGCTACCTACCGCGCCGCAGTAGCTCACAGAGCCGCCTACCTCTTTAGAATGCCCCTCTACCTCCTGCGGTAGCGATACGGCCACGTGGTAACCTCTCAATGCCTTCATCTCAACGCTTTCATCTCAACACTTTCATCTCGATGAAAAGGGGATAGCGCCGAGCGGTAGATAACTAACGCCGCACACTACCACTCGATGCTTCATCTCGACGCTCCGGTCTCGACGAAAGAAGGCTACCGCCGCGCGGTAGCTCCCAGAACCTCAAGTTCTATAAAACTTGGGTGTTACAACTCGTCCCCCTTAAAAGAATTTCATCCTCGAAATTTAGCATGCACTCAAACACCAAGCATACCTGATGCAAAAAGTTCAAGAAATTCTTCCCGCATTGCTTGCTCACATTCCCAAGAGAATTCGTCTTGCCCGCAGTTATCCCAACGCACTTTCACGAGCTTAACCTCTTTATTCCACAACTGCCAAACTTCTGAATCCTCTATGCCAATCGGGCAGACTCTCATCCTCAAGTCTTCTTCCATCGACACTGCTGCCAATTCTACCACAACATTTGTCTCCATCAAAGCTTTACTTAAAACCGAGACATGGAATACATCGTGTAATCCATTCAGCTCTGTGGATAATGCCAACCGGTAGGCTGCTTCTACGATTCATTACGTAACTTCGAACGACCCTAGAAATCTCGGACTCAGCTTCTTGAGTCGGCGAATCCGTAAAACGCCTTTGACTGGTTTAATATTTAGATAGACCCAGTCGCCAACGGCGAATTCCACATTCCCATGGCGCGCATTGAAATACTTCGCCAACTGATCTTGAGCAATCTTCATGCGCTCCTGAATTATACGCACCAACTCACAAGCATCAACTAAAACTTCCTTTCCCAAAAGTTTAGTGTCTCCCGCCTCTATCTAAGACATCAGTGTCTAACACTGCCTTCCATACAAAGGCTCGTATGACGCCATCTTGATACTCGCTTGGAAACTATTGTCGTAGGCAAATTTTACCATGAAAAGGTGATCTTCCCACTTCTTCCCAAAATAAAGGGTACACATTCTCAGCATATCCTCCATCATACGATTTGTCCTTTGCGTTTGACCATCAGTTTGAGGATGGAACACCGTACTAATCTTGATCTTGGTGCCCAGACTCTTCTGTACTAGTCTCCAGTCCTTGGATGTAAACTGTTTGTCACGATCACTAACAATGCTCTTTGAAATCCCGTGCAACCACACAATATTACGAACATACAATTCCACAAGCTTCTGCACGCTATCCTCCTTCTGATTCGAAATGAAGTGAGCCACTTTGGTTAAACGATCCACAGTCACCCAAATCGCATCGTTACCCTGTTGCAAATGAGGTAAGCCATGCACAAAATCCATAAAGATGTCATCAAATTTCCACTCAGGGATGAGAAGGGGCTTCAGGAAACCTCCCAACTTCTAACACTCAGCCTTCACTAAGGCATAGGTTTGGTACTGACTCACGTACAAAGCTACAACCCGCTTCAACCCAGGCCAACACAAGGATTTCGTCATATCCAAGTACATCTTTGTACTGCCCGGGTGAATGGAGTACTTCGTGAAATGGGCCTCAAACATCAACTCCTCACGGAGCTTTCCGAACTATCGTACACATACCCTTCCATCCTTCTTTAAGATCCCACCAAACATTTCCCAGGAACCACCCTCGCCTTTTTGAGCATCCACCACAAATGGCTAGAACTCTGCATCCACACTGGTCGCTTCCCGGATACGATCGAATAAGTCACTTTGCAACTCGATCCAATTCAACCGAGCTATGTTGACTCGCCTCTTGTTACACAATCAATGCCAAGGGATTCAAAGTCCCGCACCAACTGCTCATCGTGAGCTTTAATCCAATTCCCTTGTCTAGAATATCTTCTACTCAAGGCATCGACCACCACATTGGCCTTGCCTGACATATACTGAATCGCCACGTCGTAGTCCCCAAAGAACTCGACCCACCCGCGCTACCGCATATTTTAGTCTTTTTGATCCAAAAGATACTTTAGGCTTTTGCGGTCTGTGAAGATCTCCACCTTCACACCATACATATAGTGCCGCCACAACTTTAACATAAAAATTAATGTCGCTAGCTCCAAGTAATGGAAGGGGTAATTCCTCTCATGAGGTTTCAACTGTCTAGACCCAAAGGCTTTCAAACATTGCCATATTGTACTAACTGTTGGGTATTGTATCCACAATAACCTAGATTTGTATGAAGTCACCCTTGAACTAAGATGAATTAAGTTTGTATTTGATACTCTTTTCAAGTTGAGTGCTTGCAGATTATAATTACCAAGTGTAGACCAATGTCAGTCTATAATGAGTCACCAAACACAGGACCATACAATATAATCCCTCATTGTGTGATCTATTGTATTGACTCATGTGTAGCCTCTCTATTGGGACACACTTCTGTTTCAAGTACTAAAGATATGGAAGAAACTATGGGTTGCTGATCTCCAATAAGAAGAATTAGAATCTTGTTAAGAAATTTTGCTAAGTCAAATTCTCGAGAGGTTCTAAGTCTAATACTCGAGAAGCAAAAGTCATTACTCGAGAAGTCCAAACTTTGTCTCGAGAAGCAGAAGTCATTACTCGAGAAGGCAAAGCTTTGTCTCGAGAAAGCAGAAGTTATTACTCAAGAAGGCCAAGCTTTGTCTCGAGAAAGCAGAAGTCATTACTTGAGAAGCCGAAGTTATTTCTCGAGAAGTCTAAATTCTTCTCGAGAAGTCCAGTCAGCTCTCGAGAAGTCATTACCTATTTCTCGAGTAACAGAAATTATTTCTTGAGTAAAAGCCTTTTCTTTATCAAGAAGCCAGAACTTATTTTTAGTGTTTTCCTTAAGTACTTCTTCTCGAGAACCTTATACCTCTTCTAGAGAAACAGAAGATGTTCTCGAGAAGACAATCCTTCACTCGAGAAATAAAGTTCAATTCTTTGAATTTTTCGTTAAGTCCCGACGGAAGTAATTTCAAATTGATCTCGTTTCTTATTGGTCCACGTATTCTGTCATTAATGATTATGACTGTTAGACAAGTCCTATAAAAGGTCTTATCATAATAGACTAACCCTAACAAGAAAATTAAGTATTCTAAATCGCATATTTTTCATTCTAAATCGGGAAGCGCCGTCGCTGTTCATCGTCTTCTTCGCCGCTGACCTTCTCCAATCCATGAGATTTAGAATAAGAAGGTTTCAACAGATCAAGACTTTCAACACCGACAGATCTATTCCTTGATCGTGCTGATCCTAAGTTTTCAAATCTAGAGATTTCACCTTTATCTTCTTCGATCAGTTTCTGATAGAGCTTCAAATTTTAAGAAGAAAGAAGGGCGAATACTCAGATCTGAAATATTTCTGTTTGTATATTTTCTATAAAACACTTTATTCTTGTAGGAGATTTTTCTCCTAGTTGTAGGAGCTTTGTTCTCCGAGTTTTTTGTAGGAGTGTTTTGACTCCGAGTTGTAGGGGCGTTGCTCCGAGTTGTAGGATTGTTTTCCAGTCCGAGCTAATAGTGAAGTAGACGAGTCTAGCGTGGTGCTAGATCGATGAGGTGGAGAGTGGACGTACCAAAGGTTGGGGAACCACTATAAATCTTGTGTTTTCTATGGCTTGCTTGTTTATTTTCTGCGCTCCATCGTTACAAGTTTTTATCCACAAAAAAGACGCAGACCTCACCTATTCACCCCCTCTAGGTGATTTAGGTAGACAACTAAAAACATTAGTTGGTTTTAGAGGGAGGTTGTTCATCAAAAAGGTTAGCACCTTGTACAGATCTGATCCTAGTTGTCTTAAGAGGATACAAGCATGGACAGAGCCCAGGATTTTGCTAAGCTTCCCTTATGCACAAAGACTAACTTTCCCATGTGGAAAGAAAGAATAAAATTCTTCATGAAAGTTGTGGATCCAAGGATCTTTATGATAGTGGAAGAAGGACCCTATGTTTCAATGACAGCCTCCACCATTAACCCAACAAGGCAAGTTCCAAAGAAGCTTATGGATCTTAACAAATATGAGATTGCACTTGTCTCTTTAAACAAGAAATCCAAGAATATCATTGCAAGTGCAGTCGATGATTCTATGTTGCAGAATATGATTCACTGCCAATCGGCCAAGGAAATGTGGCAGTCTCTCATCGTCCTGATGGAAGGTACTGAAGAGGTAAGGGATGACAGAAGATCCCTCCTAAATCAGAAATATGAAGCATTCAGACAAGGTATCAAGGATTATATTGCATATACTTTTGAAAGCTTCTTTAAGATTTTCAATGGCCTAAGAGTCTATGGCCGGGTCTTCACTAATGGAGAACTGAATGACAAATTTCTGAGATCCCTAACTAAGGAATGAGACAACAAAGTCTGTGCAATCTGGGAGTTTGGTAAGCTGGGAGAGACTGACCCTCAGAATCTCTTTGGAAAGCTTATGTCGTATGAGCTCCAAATAAACTCAAGAAAAGCTGAAGAGAAAAGCCGGTCTTCATCCAAGGAGAATTTTGTCGCTTCAAAGGCAGACATCTCGAGGAATTCAAAAGCTGCATCTTCTGCTCCCGCATAGGAAGAGAGTGAAGAAGAAGCTTCAGAGCTAAGTACCTCGGGCTCAGAGCTATCTGAAGGAGAGTTTTCTCTTCTTTCAAGGCAGTTCAAAAAGTTCTTGAACAAGAAGTAATAGTGGAGAGGCAAAGATGCCTCGTCCAGAAGATCACGTTATGATGGTGATCGTCACAAGAAAGGCTCAAGTAGCCAAGACAGGTATCACTCAAAACCGAACAAACATATTTCTTCTGACATTTTTTGTTATTGTTGAAATAAGCCAGGACACGTCATAGCTGATTGCCCTCACAAGAATAAGGAGGGTGGAAGAAGAGAGGAGAAGAAATCTTCTTATAATAAGAAGAAAACTAAAAGAAGCCTGGTAGCCAAGAAGGCCAAGACCCTCAGCAACACAGATTCATCTGAGTCAGTGATTATGAGGAAGCCTACTTTGGGCTTATGACACATAAAGTTGAACAAGAAGAACCCCAGTTCACTGGGAAGGTAAACTCTCACACCCCTCTCTCAGAATCAGATGCTTCTGACCATGATCATGAGGACTGTTCTTCTGATGATGAATCTTAACTCATGACTCAATACACAGAGTTAATCAAGGCTTACGACAAATGTCTAAGAGTTGCAAGAACTCAAGCTAAGGAGATTAAATCTCTTAAGGCTGAGGTCAGCACTCTGAGGGAGGAATTCATAATGATGGACTCACTCAGAAAGGATTTCCTTGGTGCGATGGAAGAATATAATAAAACTCTCGAGCACCTGAATCTGAAGGAGAAAATCATTCAAAAGATGGAAGAATAACTTGCTGCTGAAAAGAAACATGTTGAAAGTTTCTCAAAACCCAAGATAGTCCTTCCACTTGTGGCTAAATTCTCTTCTCAGGGTAAAGGAGCTGGCTTAGGCCATGTGGCTGCCCCTAATAAATCTTCTAGGAGAAATAAAGCCCAAAGAAGAAATAAGGCTGCCAAGAAAGCTCTAGCCAAGGATAAGGGGAAAGCTCCTCAAGACCAATCTTCATTTAAAAAGGTTATCTTTCCAACAAATGAGTTTGATCTTTATTCCTCCTACAGTCACTTTGCTAGACCTACTTATGTAGAGCCCAAGTCTCGGTACCAAGGATGGACCCGTCCCCGGAACTTTGGTGAAAGTGTCTTCAAGGCACCTTATGAGGAGATCACTCTTCAGAGCTACGACCCTTATAGTCATGGTCATAACATCAAAGAAGCTCCAAAAGTTAAACCCATTGTGGAAAAGTCTCTTAAGGAGAAGAAGTCATGTGAGTGGCATCATCACGAAACTTCTACCTCCAAGTCTGCTGCCCCTACTAGACCACACTCTCAAAAGGCCAAGTAGGAGAACTTTAGGAAAATATACAATAGGTTTGACTGTTGGTGTTGCGACAAAGTTGGTCACTTTCCTATATATTGCTGGTTTAACCCCAGATATTATATAACTCCTCAATTTAATAATGTGAGAAAGACCACTCATAATGTTAACACACGTTGGGTGAGTATGCTAACTAGAGACCAAGGACCCAAACAGGTTTGGGTTTCTAAGACAAGTTGATTCTACTTTTGTAGGAATGTCCAAAGGCCACCACAAATCCTATCTGGTATTTGGACAGTGGATGCTCTCGGCATATGACCGGGACTAGAAGCCTACTCCAAAATTATTCTCCAGTCATGAATGGCCAAAGGTCATCTTTGGAGGTTCTGACAGATGGATTACAAAAGGCTACGATATGATTACTAATGGTAGTGTATCCTTCTCAGATGTGGCTTATGTTGAAGGATTGGAACACAATCTTATAAGCATAAGACAGCTCTGTGATAAAGCATACATAGTAGAATTTCATGCAGACAAGTGTTTGATAAAATCGGTCGATAACTTAGAAATGATTCTATCAGGCACTCGTAGTAGGAATATATTTTGTTTAAATTTTATTTACATAGACTCTTCTATGCCAGTGTGCTTTTTGGAAAAAGATAGTGCGTCTCTTAGTGACCAATGACACAAGAGATTAGCACATATAAATTACAAAACTATTAATAAATTATTTTCTCTTAATTTAGTACATGATGCACCCAACATTAAGTGCATTAAAGATAGACTTTGTCACGCATGTGTAAAAGACAAGCAAACAAGGACTACTTTTAAAAGCATTAGTGGCAAAGACTCTAACAGGTGTTTACACCTACTTTATATGGACTTGTTCGGTCCACTGCAAATTAGAAGTTTGGGAGGTAAGGATTATACATTGGTTATTATTAATGATTACTCTCGCTTTGCGAGGGAGTTTTTTCTAAAACACAAGTCAGATACTGAAAGTCTTTAATTTCAAGGATATCTAAATCACCTAGAGGGGGGGGGGGGTGAATAGGTTATTGGTCTCTTTATTAGTTCTTTTCTTTTCTTTTTGTTTGCTGCTTGAGTGGTAGGTTAATTTCTGCTTTCAAGATGATTTACTCAGCACAAAATAACAACACAACAAAGCACATAGATATTTATAGTGGTTCCACAACTGGGTACATTCACTTTCCCTCCTACCTATCCAACTGTCTTGTTTGACTAGGAACTTCTCCAAAATGCTCCAAGGAGCTTACAACTTAGGCCCTCAACCTTACACTCAGGTTCTCTTATGAACCCTACCTCAGAACCATAAAGGTTCCTACATCAGTGCCCTATAGTGCTCCTACAGCTCAATGGTCCTCAAACTACCTACCTCAGCCTTATCTCTAAGGCCTACAACTCAGGCTTTTCATCCCTATAATTTCAGGCACTAGGCCCTACTCTTAGAGTGCTGCAACACTCCTACAGCTCAGATCCAGAAGGATCCTACAGGATGGAAATGGATTGATGTGGTTCTTGATTGATCACAAGAGGAATTCATCTGCGACAATCAGCCTTATGTGAGTTAGATTCAGCCCCCCCACTATGACACTAGGAGAGTTTTCCTGTGTCAACTTTACTAGACTGAGTGCACCTCAGTCCCAACTACTCTACGTCAACAAGTTTATGCCCTTGAGCTGGAAGAAACTTGCAGAAAACTATTCTGCCTCTTTCTGAACTGAACCAAAGATTCAACTCTCTCTTCTTCACAACAATAATTATGTAGAAGCTTTGGCTTATGCTGGAAGCAACTAGCAGATCAATTTCTCTGCTCCCTTCTGAACTGAGCTGACTGCTCAGCATCAACTTCTCCTTCACAGCTCCTCAAGAGTATGTTCTTTTAGAAAGTATTGGTTGGATCTGTGAAGCTCCTACAACAAGGGTTGGCTCTTATTGTTACCTCTTTCTCAGAGAATCACCCTGATCTTCCTTGCTGGTGTAGATGAAGATGGCACCAGCAAACTTGCCGTTGAAGATCTTGATCTCAATAGCTAACTTGCTCTTTTTCTTTCTGACTTGAGCTTCCTGTTCTTTAGCTCCACAACAATGCCAGAAAGGAAGAACCACTATCACTTCTTTTTAATAATTGAGACTCAACGTCTCTTTTAGTAGTGGGTCCCACACTTTTAATGTTGGCTGCAATTTTGCTTTAATGCCAACTGTCGTACAGTAGGTCTACGACAAACTTTGTCGCGTACTGTAGTCATCCCGCGACTTATTTGAAATATGTTGACTTGTTGACTTGCTGACGTCACCAGCTGTGGACTTAGCCAAAAATCAAGCAACATTAGCATAGGCGTTTAGTGAGTAAGCATCACTCAACTCCAAAACACTTGGACAAATTTACTGTCTCTTGGCGTTGAGTGAGTAACCTTCACTCAATGCCAAACTTCTTAGAATATATATCTATTTCTAAGCATTAAGAGCATTGAGTGAACAACCCTCACTCAATGCCATGTGCCTTAGCCAAATATCTGCTTCTTCAACAACTGAAGCGTTGAGAGCATTGAGAGCATTGAGTGAGCATGCCTCACTCAATGCTATTTGCTTTTAACTCATTTCGGCATAAAGGCATTGAGAGTGTTTAGTGAGCACGCCTCACTCAACACTTTTTGCCTTAGCCAATTTTCTGTGTTTAAAACTACTGGGCTTGGACTGTCTTACTTTGAATTGAGTTCGACGAATGGTAAACTGTGCTTGACAAACTTTGAACTCAGTTCGACGAAATATTAACGAGCTCGACGAACTAAGATACTCAAGCTCTGAACTTAGCTTGATGAAAGGTGAGCTGAGCTCGATAAACTCTGAACTCAGTTCGACGAATTCTGAACTTAGTTCAACCAGTTCAACTTACAGCCTTTTTGCTAAATGACGTTGAGTGTGTCTTCATCACTCAATGCCAAAACACTAAGCCAACTTTCTCTTTAGTAGCATGGCGTTGAGTGAGTTGGCTTCACTCAACGCCTGTGGACTTGGCCACATTTCAGCTCATTCCAAATTCAGGCTTTTACTACTTTAGCCTATCTCACAGCCTTTTACTGTATGGCATTGAGTGAGTTGACTTCACTCAATGCCTGTGGACTTGACCATTTTCTCAGCTTGCCACTGCCTTGGATTTAATTGTATAGGATTCACTCAGCGCTATAAGCTATCTGGCGTTGAGTGACTAATCTTCACTCAACGCCTATGGACTTAAAAAGTTATTTTTCTTTCCACTACTTAGGTAAGAACTTACATGTCTTAGCCACTTAGGCTACCTATCCCATCATAGCTTATCAGGAAAAACTGCAATCATTCACCTTAAACACAAGTTAGATCACAACATGTGTATACATTGTTTTGCTTGCTCTTCTTCAAATTAAGGACATTAAGATCAATGAACCCAACAATCTCCCCCTATTTGAAGAAGTCAAAACCTAAGCCAATGTATACACTAACATACTTATGTTATAAATATTTAAAACATATCATCACAGCATAGTTCAGATAAATCATATACATTTCAAATGATGTAGCAGATAAGTCAAAAACATAGCAAATGATGAGTTAGACAGATCATGATTATAACAAAAGGTTGTTCTATTTAATCATATAGGGAATAAATGTTTGAGCAATATAAATACAGTGTTTCATCCCTAGCCCTGTAAGCAGAACCTGAAACATTTTAAGTTCCAGGTTCCCTTATCATAATTTCACTCCCTCTAGATCTCTTTGCCGGCTTGTCTTCAGCTCCAACTATCTTCTTTCCTTTCTTATCGGCTTCATAAATATCCTTAGCCTTAGTAGTTCCAGCTTCAGCTTTATCCTTTTATCTCTCAAAATAACTGAAAGGCTTGGGGAAGTATTTAGATGGTTCTACAGCATCAGGAGTGAGAAGATTTGCCCTTTTGTTCCTCCAGAAAATCCTTCTCTTTGTATCTCTCTTTTCCATCTTATCCCATTCAGTCTTGCTGTACCATTTACCTCTGTCTGATCTCTTATTCTTGACCTGGACTCTGGGCTCCACTGCTCGAAATCAGGCCTCTGTTCTATTTCTTCTCTATATCTCTTTTTCCATAGCTTGTACTCCTCTTTAGCATCACCAGTGATTCTTTCTTTGACCTGTAGTGACCGATCTACTGTGGGGCTAAAGGAAGGATTCTGAGCACCAGTAGTCTTCTCTTCCCACTGAGCATTAGCACTGTCACCTTCTTTAATGTACTGAACATATTCTTGATTGTCTTGAACTTGGGCTTCACTGCTATACATCTTGTTCAAAACATCTTGTACATGGTCAGACATCATTGGGATGTTATTATATTGCAGTGGATCCATTCCCAATTAGCCTCTCACAACATTTGTGGCCCAGAACATATTCTTAGTATTTGTTCTGATGATATTTCTCTCTCCCTTTTTGACTTCTTCAATTACTTGAGTAGTCTGGGAGGTGCTAGCTTTGCCTCTTTCCCCATCCCGGTAGTTAACTCTAGCATTTACTTGATTTTTAACTTCTAATATGTGGTCATCAAGCATCTTGGTGCAAGCATCCATCTTAGTGAAGATTTCAGTGTTTTGTCTTTCTCAGAATTTTATCATTCTCATGAATGGTCATAGAGTTCTTAGCCTGAATATTTTGATTCTCAACGATAATAGCAATATTCTGGCTTGACACATCCAGTTTCTCCATGGTGTAATCTACAGCAGGAGCAACTCTTGTAAAGAATTTTACTGTTTCTCCTTTCAGCAGATTCAGTTCAAACCTTATAGATTTGATCTCAGTTGCAAGATCATTTCTAACATCTTTGAGGGCTTCATCCACATAGTTTTCCAATGCCCTTCTTTGTTCATCTAGCAAACCTTTTAGCTGGGCCATGAAGGTAGGTGGCAACTGATCAAATCTGGTAGATGTGCCCTTATCCAAGGCTTCAGTTTCTCCTTATACAAGCTTTCTCCCTGTTCCTTGAGCTGTGCCACTCTTGTGCTGTTCGGTTTCTGGATGTGGTGAGGAGTGTGCTTTCTCATCACTGTCTTCCTCTTCCTCAGATTTTGATGACACTAGATTATGTATCTCATGACCAGGGCAATTAGAAGGTTTCTCCCCCTCAACCTAAGTAGTGGAAAGACAGATAATTGTCTAAGTCCACAGGCATTGAGTGAAGATCAGTCACTCAATGCCAGATGGCTTATAACACTGAATGAATCCTATACATTCAAAGCCAAGGCTGTGGAAAGCTGAGAAAATGGACAAGTCCATAGGTGTTGAGTGAAGTCAACTCACTCAACGACATACATCAAAAGGATGTGAGATAGGCTAAAGCAGTAAAAGCCTGAATTTAGAATGAGCTGAAATGTGGCCAAGTCCACAGGCGTTGAGTGAAGTCTACTCACTCAATGCCATGCTACTAAAGAGAAAGTTGGCTAAGTGTTTTGGCATTGAGTGATGAACACACACTCAACTCCATTCAACAAAAAAGATTTAAGTTGAACTGGTTGAACTAAATTCAGAATTCATCTAACTGAGTTCAGAGTTCGTCGAGCTCAACTCACCTTTCGTCAATCTAAGTTCAGAGCTTGAATCTCTGAGTTTGTCGAGCTCAGTTGAGATTTCGTCGAACTGAGTTCAAAGATCTTCGAGCTCAGTTCACCATTCATCGAACTCAGTTCAAAGTAAGACAGTCTAAGCCCAGTGGTTTTAAATACAGAAAATTGGCTAAGGCAAAAAGCGTTGAGTGAGGCGTGCTCACTCAATGCTCTCAACGCCTTTATGCAGAAATGAGTTAAAAGCAAATAACATTGAGTGAGGCATGCTCACTCAACGCTCTCAACACTTCAGTTGCTGAAGAAGCAGATATTTGGCTAAGGCAGATGGCGTTGAGTGAGGGTTGTTTATTCAATGATCTCAACGCCTAGAAACAGATTTATATTCTAAGAAGTTTGGCTTTGAGTGAAGGTTACTCACTCAACACCAAGAGATAGTAAATTTGTCCAAGTGTTTTTGTACAACCCCGTATTCGCGGAGTGAGGATCCCAAGCAAGGTGTAAGGCCTGCTTATAGGTTGTAAGCTTTTGAGCTATTTTTCACTCTAAGGGGCCAATTTTGGCTTGACCTTGAGGATATACTAGTAAGGGGAGGGAAAATTTCCTCCCCCCTTGCCCCCTTCTTTGAGGGTCGGGTGCGATAAGTTGGCCGGCCCCCCCCCCGACGGGATAAAGGGCGAGGTGGGGGCAGCGGGGTCGACTGGAGACTAAGGTCTCATACCCCCTGCCCCTTAGCCCCGAGTAGGGGTGAGACCGGCCGGCCAGGCAGGTTCTCGCCTGTGAGGCCAACTCGTCGGGCGAGACCGTCGGCGGCCAGCTCGCCGGGCAAGACCGCCGGCCAGGCGGGTTCTCGCCCGCGCGGCCAGCTCGCCGGGCGAGACCGCCGGCTAGGCGGGTTCTCGCCCGCGAGGCCAGCTCGCCGGGCGAGACCGCCGGCTAGGCGGGTTCTTGCCTGCGAGGCCAGCTCGTCGGGCGAGACCGCCGGCCAGGCGGGTTCTCGCCCGCGCGGCAAGCTCGCCCGGCGAGACCGCCGGCCAGGCGGGTTTTCGCCTGCGAGGCTAGCTCGCCGGGCGAGACCGCCGGCTAGGCGGGTTTTCGCCCGCGCGGCCAGCTCGCCGGGAGAGACTGCCGGCAAGGTGGGTTCTCGCCCGCGAGGCCAGCTCGCCAGGCAGGACCGTCGGCCAGGCGGGTTCTCGCCCGCGAGGCCAGCTCGCCGGGCGAGACCACCAACCAGGCGGTTTCTCGCCCGCGAGGCCAGCTCGCTGGGCGAGACCGTCGGCCAGGCGGGTTCATGCCTGCGAGACCAGCTCGCGGGGGGAGACCGGCCGGCTAGACCCTCACTCGCACGGCCAGTTCCCTCGCCTTGGGTGTCCGGGGGGGGGGTTTCCTCCTCTCGCCCTTGGATCTCTTTGGGACGTGCTTTTACCCTTTTACCCCCGGGGTGGAATTTCCCTCTTTGCCCCCCGGTGTGGAGGTTTTCTATTGGCTCGAGGCATATTTGCCTTAGGGGCATTTTGGTCATTTTGACCCCAAGACTTGGAAAAACTATAAATAGACCTCCTAGGGTGCCTTTGGAGAGGAGGAATCTTTTGGCCTCTTCCTCCCTAGGTAGCTTCTTGGTAGAGTAGAAAGTGCTCTCCAAGTCGCCCATCTCAGCTATTTGGTGAGGGAGGGGAAGTGTTCTAGCAACCTTCTGGGTGTGTGGTGGGACCTCCACGCTAGAGCCATGGGTCTATTCCTAGTTTCCTTAGCCTTTGGTCCGTGACATCCCCCCGAGTGTAGTAGGTGTGAGGTCACCCCTCTTTTGGGACCCTGAACTCCATAGAGGCAAAATTTTGGCTTCAACATTTTTGTGCGATGAGCGTGGAGAGTGACCAGCACAGAAGATCCGGGAGAGTGTCATGGCTGGAGATCAGGGAGGTAGTGATGACCTCGGTGGTCTCCCCAACCCAGGACCTTCGTAGGAAGGGAAGAGTTCATGGCTTCCATCTCGGGCATCATGGAGATGTTGCGAAGCATTGCCCCTCGGGCTGGCAGCTCAGCCCCCACCCCCCAGGGACTGGCTCCCAGAGATCTCAATGAGCTGCCCCCAGGGATCTGAGCGAGATCACCCCAGTAGGGGGAGAAGGAAGTGCCCTAGGGAGGCGACCTGGGAAGGAGAGGATGGGAGAGGGGGTCGAGCGAGACCTCCCTTGCCGGGAGCTGTTCCCCAGCCCGTCGAGTGCTCTCCCCTTAGGCGACCAAGTCGCGCTAGTAGAGACCGAGACCACCCCTCAGGGGGTCACCCTTCAGCGAGCTGATCATTTCAGCTCCCGTTCCCGAGGGGTTCAGGGAACTTGACAAGGCATACTTTACCGGGAAGGATGACCCAATCCAGCACCTGTAGTGGTTTGAGGATGCCGTCTCCATCATGCCAATGACGGACGCCTTCAAGTTTCGTCTATTTGCGACCACCTTGAAAGAGAAGGCGAGGGAATAATTCCATCAACTCCCTCCAAGGTCTATCTTCGGGTTCGAAGACTTGAGCCGAAGCTTTCAGCTTCGCTTCTCCACCTCCAAGAAGAGGAAGAAAGGTCCCGAGTCCCTCTTCCTGATAAAGCAAAGGGCCGAGGAGTCGCTGGCCCACTATGTTGACAGATTCCAGGAGGAGGTCCTTAATATCCAAGAGGTGCCAGGGTATGCCCTCCAGATGACGTTCATGGTGGGGTTGCGCGAAGGGTTCTTCAAGATGAGCTTGACCCGGAAGACCCCCCTTTCCTTCGAGGAGCTGATGGAAAGGGCGGTAGAGGAGATAGCCATGGAGTCAGCCAACCCGGTCTTTGTGAAGAAGTTGGAAAAGTTGACGGAGGTGAAGTTCCAGAGACAGGAGGGTCCAGAGCCAGGCTGGAGGCAGCAGGGAGGACCTGCCCATGGTCCAGGAAGAGCTCTCATCCAGGATTGGGGGAACTTTCAGGGGGGGGCCAAGGTAGGTTCAACTTCAAGAGGCAAGCCCCAAGACAGCTCCTGCCCCCACCCCATCAAGCAATGACGATTGGTCTAAGGGAGAGGAGGAATCGCAGGGGGAGAGGGAGAGGCAGAGTAGAGTTACCATACTGCGACTTCCACAAGTTGGAGGGTCACGCTACGGCTACCTGCCCCGAGTTCCTGGAAGTGAGGAGGACGAGAGCTCCAGCCCAGTAGTAGCTGGAGCGGATCGAAGCTCTGCCCCAAGGAGGTGGAGGGGATGATGTATGCGAGGACCGGGTCGATATAGGATCCCGAGGAGGTCTAGCTGTGATCCACGGGGGAGTGGGGATCGAAGCCTCTCGAAAGGAAAGTCTCCATGTGATGTACCGTCGGAGCGTTGCCTCGACGTCCCAGACCCCTCCCCTGAAGGAAAAGATCATCTTCTCGTCAAAAGACATGCCGGAGTATGAGGACCCATTCTGCGATGCCCTGGTCATCCAGACAGACGTCGAAGGCTTCACCGTATCCCGGATCTTGGTTGACAACGGAAGCTCGGTCAACGTCATTTTCAAGAAAGCGTTCGAGGGGATGAAGGTGGAGCCAAGGAGGGTGGTGGCGTCAGATGGACCTCTATTTTGATTCTCAGGGGAGAGAAAGGAGGTGGAAGGTGGAGTCAGACTCCAGGTGAAGTTAGGGGGGACCTCAAGAAACTGAAGGTTTGTCATTGTTGACGCTCCAAACAGCTACACCGCCATCTTTGGAAGGCCCCTAATCAGCGCCTTCCGGTGTGTTCCCTCATCCTTCCACCAATGCCTCAAGTTCAACTCAGAAGGGATTCAGGTCAGGATCAAGTGAGACTCCAGGATAGCGAGGCAGTGCTACGTCACGGCTGTCAACACCATCTCTTGGTTGGCTAAAGCGGAGGAGATGGAGAAGATCATGGAGAGCCTGAGCAGGATGGAGGTATCCAGTGGGAAGTAATCAGATGGAAACAACCAAGCCCGGACCCCCTGAAGAAGCCTCGCCTCGGCGGAGTGTAGAATTCAGGTGACATGCCCTGTCCCCAAGCCCCCCAAGAGGATCTCCTCATGCCAGGCTATCACTAGCTGGATGGGTCGATGGTACCTCAGGGAGGCCAAGTTCCTTAGCCCCGAGATGATTCCGCTGCCAGGCTCTCACTAGCTGGCAGGACAGGTTGATCTCTCGTGGGAGCCAAACTTCTTTTAGCTCCAAGATGATTCCGCTGCCAGGCTCTCACTAGCTGGCAGGGCAGGTTGATCTCTCGTGGAGCCCAAGTTCCTTTAGCTCCGAGATGATTCTGCTGCCAGGCTCTCACTAGTTGGCAGGGCAGGTTGATCTCTCGTGGAGCCCAAGTTCTTTTAGCTCCGAGATGATTCTGCTGCCAGGCTCTCACTAGTTGGCAGAGCAGGTTGATTTCTCGTGGATCCCAAGTTCTTTTAGCTCTAAGATGATTCCGCTGCCAGGCTCTCACTAGTTGGCAGAGCAGGTTGATCTCTCGTGGAGCCCAAGTTCTTTTAGCTCCGAGATGATTTCGCTGCCAGGCTCTCACTAGCTAGTAGGGCAGGTTGATCTCTCGTGGAGCCCAAGTTTCTTTAGCTCCGAGATGATTCCGCTGCCAAGCTCTCACTAGTTGGCAGGGAAGGTTGATCTCTCGTGGAGGCCAAGTTCTTTTAGCTCCGAGATTATTCCGCTGCCAGGCTCTCACTAGTTGGCAGGGTAGGTTGATCTCTCGTGGAGCCCAAGTTCTTTTAGCTCCGAGATGATTCCGCTGCCAGGCTCTCACTAGTTGGCAGGACAGGTTGATCTCTCGTGGGAGCCAAACTTCTTTTAGCTCCGAGATGATTCCGCTGCCAGGCTTTCACTAGCTGGCAGAGCAGGTTGATCTCTCGTGGAAGCCAAGTTCCTTAGCTCTGAGATGATTCCGCTGCCAGACTCTCACTAGTTGGCAGGGCAGGTTGATCTCTCGTGGAGCCCAAGTTCTTTTAGCTCCGAGATGATTCCGCTGCCAGGCTCTCACTAGTTGGCAGAGAAGGTTGATCTCTCATGGAGCCCAAGTTCTTTTAGCTCCGAGATTATTCCTCTACCAGGCTCTCACTAGTTGGCAGAGCAGGTTGATCTCTCGAGGGAGCCAAACTTATTTAGCTCCGAGATGATTCCGCTACCAGGCTCTCATTAGCTAGCAGGGTAGGTTGATCTCTCGCGGAGCCCAAGTTCCTTTAGCTCCGAGATGATTCCGCTGCCAGGCTCTAACTAGTTGGCAGGGCAGGTTGATCTCTCGTGGATCCCAAGTTTTTTAAGCTCCGAGATGATTATTCTGTCAGGCTCTCACTAGTTGGCAGAGCAGGTTGATCTCTCGTGGAGCCCAAGTTCTTTTAGCTCTGAGATGATTTCGCTGCCAGGCTCTCACTAGTTGGTAGAGCAGGTTGATCTCTCGTGGAGCCCAAGTTCTTTTATCTCCGAGATGATTCCGCTGCCAGACTCTCACTAGCTTGCAGGGTAGGTTGATATCTCGTGGAGCCCAAGTTTCTTTAGCTCCGAGATGATTCCGCTGCCAGGCTCTCACTGGCTGGCAGGGTAGGTTGATCTCTCGTGGAGCCCAAGTTCTTTTAGCTCCGAGATGATTCCGCTGCCAGACTCTCACTAGTTGGCAGGGTAGGTTGATCTCTCGTGGAGCCCAAGTTTTTTTAGCTCTGAGATAATTCCACTGCCAGGCTCTCACTAGCTGGCAGGGTAGGTTGATCTCTTGTGGAAGCCAAGTTCCTTAGCTCTGAGATGATTCTGCTGCCAGGCTCTCACTAGCTGGCAGGGCAGGTTGATCTCTCGTGGAGCCCAAGTCTTCTAGCTCCGAGATGGTTCCGCTGTCAGGCTCTCACTAGCTGGCAGGGCAGGTCGATCTATTATGGAAGCCAAGTCCTTAGCTCCGAGATGATTCCGATGTCAGGCTCTCACTAGCTGGCAGGGTAGGTTGATCTCTCGTGGAGCCCAAGTTCCTTTAGCTCCGAGATGATTTCGCTGCCAGGCTCTCACTAGTTGGCAGGGCAGGTTGATCTCTCGTGGAGCCCAAGTTCTTTTAGCTCCGAGATGATTCCACTACCAGGCTCTCACTAGTTGGCAGAGCAGGTTGATCTCTCGTGGAGCCCAAGTTCTTTTAGCTCCGAGATGATTCCGCTGCCAGGATCTAACTAGTTGGCAGAGCAGGCTGATCTCTCGTGGAGCCCAAGTTATTTTAGCTTCGAGATGATTCCACTGCCAGGCTCTCACAAGCTGGTAGGGAAGGTTGATCTCTCGTGGAGCCCAAGTTTCTTTAGCTCCGAGATGATTCCGCTGCCAGGCTCTCACTAGCTGGCAGGGCAGGTTGATCTCTCGTGGAGCCCAAGTTCTTTTAACTCCGAGATGATTCCGCTGCCAGGCTCTCACTATTTGGCAGGGAAGGTTGATCTCTCGTGGAGCCCAAGTTCTTTTAGCTCCGAGATGATTCCGCTGCCAGGCTCTCACTAGCTGGCAGGGCAGGTTGATCTCTCGTGGAAGCCAAGTTCCTTAGCTCTAAGATGATTCCACTGCTAGGCTCTCACTAGCTGGCAGGGCAGGTTGATCTCTCGTGGAGCCCAAGTCTTATAGCTTTGAGATGGTTCTACTGCCAGGCTCTCACTAGTTGGCAGTGCAGGTCGATCTCTCGTGGAAGCCCAGTCCTTAGCTCCGAGATGATTCCGCTATCAGGCTCTCACTAGCTGGCAGAGCAGGTTGATCTCTCGTGGAGGTTGACCTTTTACCCTGAGGGGGTCTCTCCACCCAGGCTCTCATCAGCTGGCATGGCAGGTTGACCCCCCAGGAGGTTAAGTGCTTTTTTATCCCGAGTAGGTCTCGCCACCCAGGCTCTCATCAACTGGCATGGCAGGATGACCCCTCGGAAGAGGCCTCATAGTCTTTCGACACCGTGAGAGCATCTACACTCAGCGAATACGTTGGGTTTGATGTTTCTTTCTGAGCTTGTGCCAATCTCGAAAAGAGCGGGGATTATGTACAACCCCGTATTCGCGGAGTGAGGATCCTAAGCAAGACGTAAGGCCTGCTTATAGATTTTAAGCTTTTGAGCTATTTTGCACTCAAAGGGGCCAATTTTGGCTTGACCTTGAGGATATACTAGTAGGGGGAGGAAAAATTTGTCTCCCCCTTGCCCCCTTCTTTGAGGGTCGGGTGCGGCAAGTTGGCCGGCACCCCCCGACGGGATAAAGGGCGAGGTGGGGGAAGCGGGGTCGACTGGAGACCAAGGTCTCGTCCCCCCTACCCCTTAGCCCCGAGCAGGGAAAAGACCGGCCGGCCAGGCGGGTTCTCGCCGTGAGGCCAGCTCGCCGGGCGAGACTGCCGACGATCTTCGAGCTGAGGGTCGTTCATCTGGAGTGAACAAAGAGATCTGCTCTACTAAGACTAACTTAGACCTAGACTTTGACCCTGGCTATATAAGTGGGTCAAACCATCTAGGAGTGAACCTAGCCAAATCAAACATGGGGTTCCAACAACCTTCTAACAAATATGACCAAGAAAGTTCTTATGGTCACTGGGAGAGGGGTCGTTCATCTGGAGTGAACAAAGATGTTCACTGTCATGATGAAAGTTTTGGCAAGGTGTGTGCAATCAAGGCTGCCAATGAGAAATTTCAAATGGCCCAATCTGGACAATTTTCTTTGGTGCTTCTGCACCGACTCTCAATAATGTTGCTACAGCCAAGGCTCAGAATCTGACAGCAAAGGTTCTGACTAAGGGTAAGTCTAAGAATCAAGCTGATCTGGGCATACCTGAAGCCATCAGAAGCATGCTTTCTAAAAGAAGCTAGCTGCTGCTGGCACTTAGGGCAGACCAAATCAGCCAGCTATAAGACTTACCTTCAGTCAAATTCTGGCTGAAAGAAATCAGAAAAAGACTGCAACACATCTTCCTCCTATCCAGGATGCAGCTCATCAAACAACATGGCCTTCACAGAAAATAAGATATAACATACATGAGTGTTGGTGTTATGGTAAGATAGGGAACTTTGTCGTTGACTGCTGGCACAATCCCAATATGGCCAGAGCTAGGGTCAGTCCACCAGTCAGAAATTCTGTAGGTGGACATGTTCAGTTTCATGCTAACATGCACCTAGGACCCAATTGATATTGGGGTCCTAAGGTAAGTAATTTGTATATTACAGGATAGTTCAAGGTATCCTACTGTGTCTAGTGGCACAAGAGACTAGCCTATTTGAATTACAAGACTATTATCAAGCTCTTCAGTCAAGGGCTAGTTTGGAATGGCCCCAATGTGAAGTGCTCTAAGGAGGGGATTGTTCTGCTTGCCAAAGGGTAAGTAAACAAAATTCTCCTTCAAGGGTATTGGGACCAAAGACTCTGTGAAGTGCTTATACCTCTTGCACTTGGACCTATTTGGTCCAATGCCAATTCGCAGTCTTGGTAGGAAATTCAACACCCTTGTGGTAGTTGATGACTATTCCAAGTTTACTTGGGTGTTCTTTCTTAAGAAGAAGGATAAAACCCTTGATGTCTTCATGAGATTTTTCAAGCAAATTCAGAATGAGCTTGGCTATTCTGTGGTCAAAATCAGAAGTGACCATGGGATAGAATTCCAGTCTGATAGCATGATAAAGTTCTGTGAAGTGCATGAGATTCATCAAGAATTCTCCTCTCCTAGAACATCCCAGCAAAATGGGATAGTTGAGAGGAAAAATAGGACTCTCATAGAGGCCGGTAGAACACTGTTGAGTGACACATCTCTCCCAGAATACTTCTGGGCTGAGGCAGTAAATACTGCATGTCATGTCCTCAATAGAGCCTCTATCACCAAAAGCCACAAGAAGACTCCCTATGAGATCTTAAAGGGCAGGAAACCAAATCTGGGCTATCTCAGAATCTTCGGTAGTAAATGCTTTGTGCTTCACAATGGCAAATCCTATGTGACTAAGTGTAAGACCCCTTTTTTTCTCTTTTCAAAGCCGGGGTCTTAGCCCAGAATTGCCGCTTTGCGGTGGCACCGACTCACGGGAAGGTCGCCACTACAAAACGCCAATTCTGCCGGCCCTTTTCGATCGCAGAATAGTAGAATAATAAAGTAAGAGCAAGTCCACAATAATCACATGTATATAAATAAATCTCCGCGAAGGGAGTGTCCACAATATATCAGAGTACTGAAACTACAGGCTTATGCCTGGTACATGTAATCCTCACTACAAGTCACTCGCGGAAGCAAACTAAAACTAAGCGTCACCGTAACTGTCACTGAACCGAGAGCACCCAAGCTGGACTGGCCCAACTCCACCGACTCTGTACTCTGCTGGTACTGCATCGCCGGGTGCTTCTTCCTTTTCGACCTGCCGTCGCCGCCTCGCGATCCACGTCTGCGTCTACGTCTTCGGCCTCCTGGCTGCTGAGCTGGTGGGGTCCCACCCATCAAGGGGCATTTGACCCGTGTGTGTCCCGGCTGGTGACAATGGTAACACGGTCGCGGGGCCAGCTCTGTCAGAAACTGCAATAGCGGTGACCCTTCCATATGGTATACCTAAAATGTTGTGGTTCGAAAACCGTTAGTCATAAAGATTAAGCCCTATCATCCCCTACCCCTTCCCCCATGGCTCCTAGGTACCGAGCGGGGAGGAAGAAAGGGAAGGACATGAAGGTGGAGATTAAACCAAATAAACAGGTGACGATGGACCTAACTAGCAAGTTATAATGGGTGAACAGTATAAATGTTGTAAAAGGTAGAGCAATTATTAAGTAGCAATTTGTATAAAAATGCAGCTAGAGAACAGTAAGTAATCAAACAAGTAAATAAGTATGAAACCTTAACTTATATGAATGCCCATACAAACTTATAAGTTAAGGGGTCTTCTGCAAGGCTCCCATCGTATAAAAAGTCCCATACCGATTTATACATTGGGGTGTCGGTTGTATGCAAATATGAATGTAGTGATATGCTATGCCATGATTCATGCAGGTGCAACTCACGCACACGACTCTATGCGCACAGACCTTTAGTTCCCCCTGTTCGGGCAGCTAGCTTCACTCCCAAGAACCTCCGTAGTGGCAAACGGAGACAGTGGGTCGGGCCCCCCCCCCACTCCTAGGCGGGTAACCACACTACCAGGCCTAGCCCTTCCGTACGCCCCTAGAAGAACACAACCTAGAGTATCCGCGTACTGTGCTGGCTGTACACACCAGGCTTTTCGCCGAGTCATCGTACCGCTGTCGGTGTGATCGATCGCCTAGTACCGATGACCCACCACTTTTATTCTGTACTCCAACCCTCGAGCCCGCGGCCCCCCGGACAGTCCCGTCCGTGCATCTACCTTCAGAGCTACTGTCTGAATGGCAACAAGTCCTATTATTCTACTTTCCTAGCTATCGGGGAGTGTAAATGTGCGACCCTAGTTATACTAGTTGCTCTTTTAATTTATTATTCCTATGGTTTACGTTAGCCCAGGACTGCCCCCGGTATACCCCGTGAAGGGCTCTCAAGGGGCACTAGAAACCAAGACGGCGGCATTACGGCCCGAAGTTCCCTTTCACAAGGCACTTATTATTTTTGGTTGACCTCCCTTAACCCGATCCTTTTTAGTTACTTTAGTTCTAACCCTAGAGTATTAAGACTCTTCCTCTTCTTCCCGGGGTGGACGATCTTTCGTCGTTCCCGTACTCCCTTATCCTAACCAGTCTCACACTCCACTTATCCTGACTTCCAATGATGAACTCAATCTTAATTTGCCCTACCAACCATCAACTACCAAAATTCCATGGCTTACTATATGCAGACCATCCTAAGCTATAAGAGGTACACAAGTGGAGGTACACCAAATTATCTTCCAAATCTCCTATAATATTTACTGGAGGTCTACCATATCATAATTTGTCTAAATCCATAAACGTATAATTTTCCTAATTAATCCGATATTTATTTAATTTTCTCAAAGGACGGGCCATGGGTCATTTTAAACATGAACTACATGATCTTCCTAAGTAATGGTTACTCAAAAATCATGATCATTAAATAACAGCAAGATAACCTCAAATACAAATTCTCAGAATTTTATGGAAAGTATTTAACCTCTAAATAATTTATTCAGTATAATCACGTTAATTCTACGTAATGAAGGAAGTACTGAAATTATTCATCTAAAAATTATAGAAAAATCACTAGTCAGTAGTATGATATATAAAAGTTCTTTGTGCAGAGAATCATAATTTTATTAGCTTGCTAATCACCACTAAAGATTTAATCAAATAATCAAGGTAAAACATACTTAATGAAGCAAGCATTAGAATTAATCTTCCAAAAATCCCATAAAAATTCACAGAGATTTAAAATCATAATAAACGTTCTCTACTTAAATTTCATCAATTTCCAAGGAGTATGTATTCCATAACAAATTTTCTAAGCAAATCATACAACTACTAAGTCATTAAAGGAAGTATCCAAAATAATGAACATAAAATTCATAGAAAAATATCCAGAGCTTGTACCATCCCTATAATTCACTCTCCCCAAATCTCACAACTTTTCAATGTGATTTAGTGTCATTTCCTATCTCTACAAGTTTTGCACCCTAAACTAGGGTTAGGTTTTTAGATATCCCAACGGTCTCCAAATCTACTAAGATTTCATCCAGAGAACTATATTGGCCCTATGGTTCTCTTCACCCAATTTCGGGTCAATCCAAGGTCATTTGACCACATGACCTTCACAAACCACCAAGATCCATCCTTAGGGTTTGGCCTTGGTCCTTAGGGCAAACTTACCCCGATCCACCTCAAACTCCATGAGGGGGTGCTAGAGAATATTACTAGCCAGTGGTAAAAATCTCAGCCTCTGTTGAGGTGATCTGACCACTCGAATTTCAAAAGTGCACTTTTAACCTAAGACCCCTTATTAGGGCAAAACTTAGGGTTTGTTCATTTCTAATCCAAACCATCTCCAAATGAGATGAAAAATTATACAGAACCTTATGATGAACCCAGGGACCACTCACCAAAATTTGGGAGGGTTTGGAAATTATTTAACTATCTAATTAAATTCGGCTAGGATTATTGAATTTTTCTAAAAACTATAGAAAAATATTCTCCAAAAATTCTCATTTTTGGATAGCACCTAGATATAGATAATATTAGGCCACACCCCAAATTTCAGGTCATTTTGATGACTGGATTGGAGTGGGGAATCTTTCTAAGGTCAAGACAGCCCTCTGGATAGACCTCACCAAAAAGGGGGCTGTGGTCCAACCAGGATTCCAAATTGAGTGAAATCAATTTTGAATAAAACTAGACTTCAAGGGCTACATTTGATATGTTGACCACTTTTCCTGTAGGAGCTTCTAGGTATTTTTCCCAAATTATATAACATGACAGATAAATTCATTCAGAAATTGTTTTAAAAATACAATCCAATTTTCATGGCACTGTTCATCTTCTTCAACAGCCCGAACCAGAGGCCTGAAGACCTAATTTCATGTAGCTTTTCCAAGCTATTTCCCGGCCATCCAGCCATCTCCCTGGCCGGCCACCACCACCACCACCTCCGTTGAGGCGAGGGCTATCGTCGGGCGGCGGCACGGCCGCCGGAGAGGCGGTTTCCGGCGAACCCGCCACCATGAAATTTTCGGAAAACCACGGAAACGCTCACCCGATCCGGCTCTTTTGAGCCCGATATCTCTCTTAATTATTTCTAAGATCTATCCATAGAAGAAAGAGTAGAGGAGGACCTTATTCATGGTTTGACGGCGAGATGGACGTTGGACTGCCATGGCGCGGCGGTGGCGTCGTCGGAATTCTTCTACAGCACAGTAGGAGACTCGAAACTTCAGGTAAGGGCTGGGAAACTTCATCTCTGAGTCTAGGGAGCCCTTTTTTTAAAGGGAAGAAAGGAGGGAGGGGAAAGGTTGAAACGTTCACGGCCATTAATATTTCTCTCATCAACGTTTCAGTTATGATGCAGAGAATTTAATTGCTGGAAACGAAGAGACGTTTGCCAGGTGGCGAGTACCTATTGGACTAACATTTCCTTATTTATTTAACTAATTAGGGACTGAAACGGCCCATAAATACTCCTGGTGTAACCTCCCATAATCCGAATTGATTACAACGTCGATTACCGAAATTTCCAGTCTGGCTGACGTTTCGGCCTTGGTCACGGGCGTGACACATAGGTCACGGGCGTGACAGGCCCGGGTAGCCAATTCTGGGTTCGACGATCGTCGAACTGAAATCGACAATCGTCGAGCGTGGTCACGCCCAATGTCACGGGCATGACAGGGTGGGTCACGGGCGTGACATGCCTGGTGACTAGTTCTGGTTCGACGACGTCGAACTGAAATCGACGATCGTCGAGCGTGTCACGCCCTATGTCACGGGCATGACATTGTTGGTCACGGGCGTGACATGCCCGTGAGGCCAATTTTGGGTCGACGAACGTCGAGCTGAAATCGACGATCGTCGAACATGGTCACGCCCTATGTCACGGGCGTGACATTGGGGGTCACGGGCGTGACAGGGTCAAGGTAATTTCCGCGCTCGGCGATCGTCGCGCTGAGATCGACGATCGCCGAAGGGGTCACGCCCTTGGTCACGGGCGTGACACCTCGGTCACGGGCGTGACAGGGCCGGGTTGAAAATTCTGCGCCCGACGATCGTCTCCTTGAGATCGACGATCGTCGAATGAGTCACGCCCCAGGTCACGGGCGTGACGGGTCGGTCACGGGCGTGACCAACCTGTAACCCGAAATCTTGGTCGATTTATTTCGGTTTTTGGGCTTCCTAGGGTTCTATCACGACCAACCGACTCCTAGGGGTCTAGCCGGAAATGGGACGTTACAAATCCCAATAAACAAAACAAAGATTTCGTCCCCGAAATCAAGGTTAAGCCTACGGGACTCTAATCGGGAAAAGGAAGCTTGTAACATCCCATGAAAGTTGAAAGATCTACATCCCTGCGTTACATTTGCAGTGTGCAGTTTTGATTCTAAGAACCATTCGTCCAATTGACTAGGTATATATCCCAATAAAAAAAAGATTAGCCCCTATCCTTGAAAATTTCAGTCCTACTGGTTTAAAAAAACAGGAACACAAATTGGTTGTCCAGAGGGGTTGTGAGGTATACATGACCGAAAAATTCTGGATACTTCTGTCGCATCAAGTCCTGTGGCTCCCATGTATGCTCCTCCTGTCCATGATTGTTCCACAAAACCCTGACTAACGGAACCTTCTTCCGTCGCAAGGCCCGTACTGTCGTGTCATCGATCTTGCTAGGCTCTAAGTTGACTGACCGATTCAACACAATCGTATTGGGCACCCCGTGCTAACGAACAGCTACTCACCATTCTTATGAAACACCCAGAAGAGTTTTCTTTCGGGTCGAGGTGACGCCAACTACCTCGTCCAGTCTATCCTCGACGCTCCCTTTACCATTGTGCCTGGGGTGGGGACGACGAAACCCGTGCATGAAATCTCCAATTATACCTTCGTACTTCCATTATATCTCGGGCAGTGGCTGTAATAGTTTCCCAAAAATTCTTTCACTTAGCCTTCAACAACTGAAGGACCTCACCGTGCATCACAAAATCCATGACACTTTTATTCACTCCAGGGGGTAGATGCTCTGAGATACACCACACTTCCGGTAATTTAATTTCTCATTTGTGTGTGTAGGCAACAGATCTATAAAATCTCCACACGATGATTGTCCTATTCCTTCGAGTACGCCCGAAATCAATCAATTCAACCTTACGGGTTATATTTAAGGTATCCGTCTTTCAATATATTGTTTGCTCACATCGTGTAGTTTCCTAGAGTCATCGTACTTCCGATGATATAACATAGCGATCTAGTCTTATCTTTGCCCGAACAACGTCGAATTATGTCAAATTCAATCTCACTATTCCTAAATTCGGGCTAAGAAAACCTAAGTCAATCCTATTTGCCCAATAAACAAAAGTTTAGCCCCCAATAAACAAAAGATAAGCCCCTACCTACCTTGGGCTAAGCATCTTTTATATTACCATGTTATCTCCGTCCCAGTTGGGTGCACAATCCCTAGGGCATCAATCTTCGACTTGGGGTTCCACCCTGAAATTCGTCGATATACCCCGTACTTCAAGCACTTTGAGTCACATTTTCGACAACCTTGTCCGAGTCAAGATGTTCCCAATCCCAAATGGGTATCTTCTGAACTTGTATTCCTATCCGACCCTCAGTGTTTGTCTCGGTGGTTGCCTCCAAATAATTCTTGTCACAGGCATGCGGGATAAAACAGCTTTTCTTCTACCATTCTGTTAATAGATCATTGGCCTCAATTCTCCTTAAGGTCGTCCTACCGGTTTGAGTAATCGTTGATTGGGATAGGAGGGACACCTGAGTTTTCATCTTAGGTAGTCATTCTCGTGCTAAACTCCTCCTTCATTCTCTTTGGGTATCTCCTTACCTTAACCAAATTCATACCCAAGGTCTATTTTGAACTAGGGCATACTATAGATTGTCCTGGTTAATCACGAGTCCTAGTTGGTTGAGTCTAAATCGTAGACTAGAGAATTATGTGAAATGTTCTCTGCCGCCGGAGGTGTTCCCTGCTGGGGGCAGGGTAGGCCACAGGCTACAAAGAAGGATTCTAATTAACGATGAAGTGGACTTTCACATGTGATTTCCCTTATGGGCACACCACTGCTTCCGCTGCTTAGTTTGTCCCCAAACTAAACTCGAGCGGGGGTGACCCAGGGTTAGTGGACTGCTACTTTTCCGATCGAGGTTTCCCTCTGATACCACTTGTAAGACCCCCTTTTTTTTTTCAAACCCGGGGTCTTAGCCCAGAATTGCCGCTTTGCGGTGGCACCGACTCACGGGAAGGTCGCCACTACAAAACGCCAATTCTGCCGGCCCTTTTCGATCGCAGAATAGTAGTATAATAAAGTAAGAGCAAGTCCACAATAATCACATGTATATAAATAAATCTCCACGAAGGGAGTGTCCACATAATATCAGAGTACTGAAACTACAGGCTTATGCCTGGTACATGTAATCCTCACTACAAGTCACTCGCGGAAGCAAACTAAAACTAAGCGTCACCGTAACTGTCACTGAACCGAGAGCACCCAAGCTGGACTGGCCCAACTCCACCGACTCTGTACTCTGCTGGTACTGCATCGCCGGGTGCTTCTTCCTTTTCGACCTGCCGTCGCCGCCTCGCGATCCACGTCTGCGTCTACGTCTTCGGCCTCCTGGCTGCTGAGCTGGTGGGGTCCCACCAATCAAGGGGCATTTGACCCGTGTGTGTCCCGGCTGGTGACAATGGTAACACGGTCGCAGGGCCAGCTCTGTCAGAAACTGCAATAGCGGTGACCCTTCCATATGGTATACCTAAAATGTTGTGGTTCGAAAACCGTTAGTCATAAAGATTAAGCCCTATCATCCCCTACCCCTTCCCCCATGGCTCCTAGGTACCGAGCGGGGAGGAAGAAAGGGAAGGACATGAAGGTGGAGATTAAACCAAATAAACAGGTGACGATGGACCTAACTAGCAAGTTATAATGGGTGAACAGTATAAATGTTGTAATAGGTAGAGCAATTATAAAGTAGCAATTTGTATAAAAATGCAGCTAGAGAACAGTAAGTGAACAAACAAGTAAATAAGTATGAAACCTTAACTTATATGAATGCCCATACAAACTTATAAGTTAAGGGGTCTTCTGCAAGGCTCCCATCGTATAAAAAGTCCCATACCGATTTATACGTTGGGGTGTCGGTTGTATGCAAATATGAATGTAGTGATATGCTATTCCATGATTCATGCAGGTGCAACTCACGCACACGACTCTATGTGCACAGACCTTTAGTTCCCCTGTTCGGGCAGCTAGCTTCACTCCCAGGAACCTCCGTAGTGGCAAACGGAGACAGTGGGTTGGGCCCCACACTCCTAGGCGAGTAACCAAACTACCAGGCCTAGCCCTTCCGTACGCCCCTAGAAGAACACAACCTAGAGTATCCGCGTACTGTGCTGGCTGTACACACCAGGCTTTTCGCCGAGTCATCGTACCGCTGTCGGTGTGATCGATCGCCTAGTACCGATGACCCACCACTTTTATTCTGTACTCCAACCCTCGAGCCCGCGGCCCCCTGGACAGTCCCGTCCGTGCATCTACCTTCAGAGCTACTGTCTGAATGGCAACAAGTCCTATTATTCTACTTTCCTAGCTATAGGGGAGTGTAAATGTGCGACCCTAGTTATACTAGTTGCTCTTTTAATTTATTATTCCTATGGTTTACGTTAGCCCAGGACTGCCCCCGGTATACCCCGTGAAGGGCTCTCAAGGGGCACTAGGAACCAAGACGGCGGCATTACGGCCCGAAGTTCCCTTTCGCAAGGCACTTATTATTATTGGTTGACCTCCCTTAACCCGATCCTTTTTAGTTACTTTAGTTCTAACCCTAGAGTATTAAGACTCTTCCTCTTCTTCCCGGGGTGGACGATCTTTCGTCGTTCCCGTACTCCCTTATCCTAACCAGTCTCACACTCCACTTATCCTGACTTCCAATGATGAACTCAATCTTAATTTGCCCTACCAACCATCAACTACCAAAATTCCATGGCTTACTATATGCAGACCATCCTAAGCTATAAGAGGTACACAAGTGGAGGTACACCAAATTATCTTCCAAATCTCCTATAATATTTACTGGAGGTCTACCATATCATAATTTGTCTAAATCCATAAACGTATAATTTTCCTAATTAATTCGATATTTATTTAATTTTCTCAAAGGACGGGCCATGGGTCATTTTAAACATGAACTACATGATCTTCCTAAGTAATGGTTACTCAAAAATCATGATCATTAAATAACAGCAAGATAACCTCAAATACAAATTCTCAGAATTTTATGGAAAGTATTTAACCTCTAAATAATTTATTCAGTATAATCACGTTAATTCTACGTAATGAAGGAAGTACTGAAATTATTCATCTAAAAATTATAGAAAAATCACTAGTCAGTAGTATGATATATAAAAGATCTTTGTGCAGAGAATCATAATTTTATTAGCTTGCTAATCACCACTAAAGATTTAATCAAATAATCAAGGTAAAACATACTTAATGAAGCAAGCCTTAGAATTAATCTTCCAAAAATCCCATAAAAATTCACAGAGATTTAAAATCATAATAAATGTTCTCTACTTAAATTTCATCAATTTCCAAGAAGTATGTATTCCATAACAAATTTTCTAAGCAAATCATACAACTACTAAGTCATTAAAGGAAGTATCCAAAATAATGAACATAAAATTCATAGAAAAATATCCAGAGCTTGTACCATCCCTATAATTCACTCTCCCCAAATCTCACCACTTTTCAATGTGATTTAGTGTCATTTCCTATCTCTACAAGTTTTGCACCCTAAACTAGGGTTAGGTTTTTAGATATCCCAACGGTCTCCAAATCTACTAAGATTTCATCCAGAGAACTATATTGTCCCTATGGTTCTCTTCACCCAATTTCGGGTCAATCCAAGGTCATTTGACCACATGACCTTCACAAACCACCAAGATCCATCCTTAGGGTTTGGCCTTGGTCCTTAGGGCAAACTTACCCCGATCCACCTCAAACTCTATGAGGGGGTGCTAGAGAATATTACTAGCCAGTGGTAAAAATCTCAGCCTCTGTTGAGGTGATCTGACCACTCGAATTTCAAAAGTGCACTTTTAACCTAAGACCCCTTATTAGGGCAAAACTTAGGGTTTGTTCATTTCTAATCCAAACCATCTCCAAATGAGATGAAAAATTATACAGAACCTTATGGAGAACCCAGGGACCACTCACCAAAATTTGGGAGGGTTTGGAAATTATTTAACTATCTAATTAAATTCGGCTAGGATTATTGAATTTTTCTAAAAACTATAGAAAAATATTCTCCAAAAATTCTCATTTTTGGATAGCACCTAGATATAGGTAATATTAGGCCACACCCCAAATTTCAGGTCATTTTGATGACTGGATTGGAGTGGGGAATCTTTCTAAGGTCAAGACAGCCCTCTGGATAGACCTCACCAAAAAGGGGGCTGTGGTCCAACCAGGATTCCAAATTGAGTGAAATCAATTTTGAATAACACTAGACTTCAAGGGCTACATTTGATATGTTGACCACCTTTCCTGTAGGAGCCTCTAGGTATTTATCCCAAATTATATAACATGACAGATAAATTCATTCAGAAATTGTTTTAAAAATACAATCCAATTTTCATGGCACTGTTCATCTTCTTCAACAGCCCGAACCAGAGGCCTGAAGACCTAATTTCCTGTAGCTTTTCCAAGCTATTTCCCGGCCATCCAGCCATCTCCCTGGCCGGCCACCACCACCACCACCTCCGTTGAGGCGAGGGCTATCGTCGGGCGGCGGCACGGCCGCCGGAGAGGCGGTTTCCGGCGAACCCGCCACCATGAAATTTTCGGAAAACCACGGAAACGCTCAGCCGATACGGCTCTTTTGAGCCCGATATCTCTCCTAATGATTTCTAAGATCTATCCATAGAAGAAAGAGTAGAGGAGGACCTTATTCATGGTTTGACGGCGAGATGGACGTTGGACTGTCATGGCGCGGCGGTGGCGTCGTCGGAATTCTTCTACAGCACAGTAGGAGACTCGAAACTTCAGGTAAGGGCTGGGAAACTTCATCTCTGAGTCTAGGGAGCCCTTTTTTTTAAAGGGAAGAAAGGAGGGAGGGGAAAGGTTGAAACGTTCACGACCATTAATATTTCTCTCATCAACGTTTCAGTTATGATGCAGAGAATTTAATTGCTAGAAACGAAGAGACGTTTGCCAGGTGGCGAGTACCTATTGGACTAACATTTCCTTATTTATTTAACTAATTAGGGACTGAAACGGCCCATAAATACTCCTGGTGTAACCTCCCATAATCCGAATTGATTACAACGTCGATTACCGAAATTTCCAGTCTGGCTGACGTTTCGGCCTTGGTCACGGGCGTGACACATAGGTCACGGGCGTGACAGGCCCGGGTAGCCAATTCTGGGTTCGACGATCGTCGAACTGAAATCGACGATCGTCGAGCGTGGTCACGCCCAATGTCACGGGCGTGACAGTGTGGGTCACGGGCGTGACATGCCTGGTGACTAGTTCTGGTTCGACGACGTCGAACTGAAATCAACGATCGTCGAGCGTGTCACGCCCTATGTCACGGGCATGACATTGTTGGTCACGGGCGTGACATGCCCGTGAGGCCAATTTTGGGTTGACGAACGTCGAGCTGAAATCGACGATCGTCGAACATGGTCACGCCCTATGTCACGGGCGTGACATTGGGGGTCACGGGCGTGACAGGGTCAAGGTAATTTCCACGCTCGGCGATCGTCGCACTGAGATCGATGATCGCCGAAGGGGTCACGCCCTTAGTCACGGGCATGACACCTCGGTCACGGGCGTGACAGGGCCGGGTTGAAAATTCTGCGCCCGACGATCGTCTCCTTGAGATCGACGATCGTCGAATGAGTCACGCCCTAGGTCACGGGGGTGACGGGTCGGTCACGGGCGTGACCAACCCGTAACCCGAAATCTTGGTCGATTTATTTCGATTTTTGGGCTTCCTAGGGTTCTATCATAACCAACCGACTCCTAGGGGTCTAGCCGGAAATGGGATGTTACACTAAGTTTGCTGCCAAATCCTATGATAGAATATTTGTTGGGTACAACAATCATAAAAAGCATATAGGATCTACAAGTTGAAATGCCAAGTTATAGAAGAATCAGTTCATGTAGTCTTTGATGAGTCTACAATGATTGACAATGGACTGCCTAGTTCCTCTTATAGTACTGCAGGTACAGAACATATGATGGACAAGCTGACCATCAAGGAAGCATCACCAGCCATCTAAGATGATATGGATTCTCCAGAAGATCTACCTGACACACTAGGAGAGGATGAAGATCAACAAGAAGATGCCCATGTTGCTGAAAGAAGATTGCCACCTGCAGTCAGACATATGAGAGATCATCCAGCACACTAGATTATTGATGAGGCAAATCATGGAGTAATGACAAGGAGCAGAAGTCAGAACACAGCCATGTATTCAAGCTTTCTATCCCAAGTGGAGCCCAAGAAGTTTGAAGAGGCCAACATAGACCAGCATTGGATTGGAGCTATGCAGGAGGAAATGAACCAGTTCAAGAGGTACAGGGCCTAGAAGCTGGTTCCCAGACCTCATGGTCATAATTTCATTGGAGTCAAGTGGATCTACAGAAACAAGCTTGATGAAAATGGCATCATAATTAAGAATAAGGCCAGACTAGTAGCTAAGGGGTACATGCAAGAAGAAGGGATTGATTTTGATCAAACCTTTGCCCCTGTAGCAAGATTGGAGGCCATCAGGTTATTCCTTGTATATGCAACACACAAGGGATTCAAGGTCTACCAAATGGATGTGAAGTCAGCCTTCCTAAATGGTGACTTAAAAGAAAAAGTCTATATTAAGCAGCCTCCAGGTTTTGTAGTTCCTAACACACTTGATTTTGTTTATAGACTTAGGAAAACTCTATATGGGCTGAAGCAAGCCCCTAGAGCATGATATGAGACATTGTCTAGTTTCCTCATTGAGAACAAATTCTCAAGGGGGAAAATAGACAAGACCCTATTCCTAAGGGAATCTAAGGGTAAGATCATCCTAGTCCATATCTATATAGATGACATCATCTTTGGATCTACTGATGACAACCTCTGCAAAAAGTTTGCTAAACTCATGCAGGGGAAGTTTGAGATGAGGAGTATAGGTGAACTTAAGTTCTTCTTGGGCCTCCAAGTAAGATAAATTGATGATGGCTTGTCCATATCCCAGTCTAAGTTCACTAGGGTTTTAATCAAGAAATTTGGCATGGAGAATTCCTCCACCATGAGAACTCCCATGGGGTTAAGTATGCCTGTAGGCAAAGATGAAGCAGGGAAACTTGTTGATGAAACTTTGTATAGAGGGATAATTGGCTCCCTTCTATATTTGACTGTAAGTAGGCCAGACATCATGTATTCTACATGTGTTTGTGCTAGTTATCAGGCTTGCCCTAAAAAATCTCACTACTCTGCAGCTAAGAGAATCTTGAAGCATCCTAAGGGCACTCCAGATCTTGGCCTTTGGTACCCTAGGAATGGAGAGTTTTAACTAACTGGCTATTCAGATGCAGATTTTGCAGGCTGCAAAGTGGATAGGAAGAGCACATATGATACCTGTCAGTTCTTGGGAGGGAGACTGGTATCTTAAAGCAGCAAGAAACAAACTAGTGTAGCAATATCAACTGCAGAGTCAGAGTACATCTCAGGAGGAAGGTGTTGTGCTCAGTTGCTGTGGATTTAGCACCAGATTCAAGACTACAACCTCCAGATAAGTAGAACTCCTTTATTCTGTGATTCTACTAGTGCAATCTCTATTGCTAGGAATCCTATCTCCCATAGCAGGACTAAGCACATAGAGATTATATATCATTTCATTAGGGAGCATATGGGATGTGAAGACATCGCCCTTGAGTTTGTTCTAACAGACAAGCAAGTGGCTGACATCTTCACTAAGCCACTAGATGAAGCAAAGTTTAACAACTTGAAATTTGAGTTGGGTATGTTAAACTTAGTATAGCTTCAGTTGCTCCTCACCTCTAGTTGCAAACTATTTGGCTTTATGCAGATAAGATGGTCCTTTAAAGAAATGAAGATTCTCAAATTGAGGGGGAGCATCTCAAGCAAGCTACCTAATTGAGGGGGAGTAGCTATTTGCTGCAGTCAAAAAGGGGGAGAGGATAAGATGATTAGATGATCAGATAAGCAAGACAACAACAATTCAGGGGAAGCTGATGGAAGATGTTGTAATGTATTCTGTAAACAGGGAAGTGTGGTAACTCTAGATCACTTCTCAATTATTTAGTTTTCTTTTAGTATGCCTTGTGCTGCATGGTTATGTGTATGTCATTGTCTTTTCTTTAAGAGTTTTTGACTTCCTCAAATAGGGGGAGATTGTTGTGTCCATTGCCCACAATGTCCTGGATTTGAGTGAAGTCAATATTATCAATGACATACACATGTTTGTAGATGATTATGATAGGTCAGGTAGCCTAAGTGGCTATGTCAGGTAAACACTTACCTATGGTGTGGGATGATAGAAAACTGTTTAAGTCCACAAGCATTGAGTAAAGATCAATCACTCAACGCCAGATGGCTTATCGCACTAAGTGGAGCCTATACAGTCAAAGCCAAGGCATTGGCAAGCTGAGAAAATGGCTAAGTCCACAGGCATTGAGTTAAGTCAACTCACTCAACGCCATACAACAAAAGGCTGTGAGATAAGCTACGACAGTAAAATCCTGAAGTTGGAATGAGCTAAAATATGGCTAAGTCCACAGGCGTTGAGTGAAGTCAACTCACTCAATGCCATGCTACTGAATAAGTAGAAAATTGGCTAAGGCAGGAAGCGTTGAGTGATGCATGTTCACTCAACGCTCTCAACGCTTATGGTACTGAATAAGCAGAAAAATTGATTAAGGCAAAATTATTGAGTTTAGGTTACTGACTCAATACTGTCAACGCCTAGTGAAGATAGAATTTTGTCGAAGGAGTTTGGCGTTGAGTAATGCTTCGTAACTCAACGCTAAACAGCTGAAAGCTGCTAAAGCAAGATTGGCGTTGAGTGGAGCTAAATCACTCAATTCCTAGAATCAGATTTATATTCTAAGTAGTTTGGCATTGAGTGAAGGTTACTCACTCAATGCTAAGAGATAGTGAATCTGTCTATGTGTTTTGGCATTGAGTGATACTTACTCACTCAACGCCTATTTTCTGATGCTCGATTTTGGCTAAGTCCATAGGTACCGACATCAGCAAAATCGACAAAGTCAACTAAGGTCAAATCAGACATGGGGAAGCTACACTACTAGACAAAACTTGTCATGAAGCTATTGTATGTCTTCTTCCATTAAAGCAAGGCACAGCTGGAAGCTGTAGGTGGGGCCCACCGATCTCTAAGATCCATTGATCGGCAAACTATAAAAGGAAGAGATAGGGTTAGGACAAAGATAACTTTTAGGGCATACTTTATTCAAAAAAAAAGAGCAGCCATCTTCATCTTCCTCGCCATTGCTGCTAGTGAAAAAGCTTGAAGCTCTCCAGCAAGAAAAGTTTAGTTAGTTGTGCAAGTCTCCAACTGTCATAGCATATTCAGAATCTGTTCTGAAAAAAGAAGAACCTTCATCTTTTGGCAGGTTTAGTGGGCTGTTTGAAGACTCAAGATCAAAAGACCTTTAGCCTTCACCAGCTAGTTCAGAAGTTTTCTTCTGAGTTCCTCCAGCAAATCCTTTCCCTGTTGTGAGGAGAGTAGGAGCAGAAAGTTTTCTTTTCAAGTGGTTGACCCAGAAATTTCTCTGTGTCAAAGTTAATTAAACTATTACTCTTTGTAGGATCCTTCTGGATCTGATATGTAGGACCTTTGGGTCTGGGGTAGGGCAAATTTTCCTGAGCTGTAGGAGAGTGAATCTCTCTGAGGTAGGTGAGTATTACTCACTGAGAAGTAGGGCAATATTTCCTGAACTATAGGAGAGTGTATCTCTCTAAGCCGTAGGAGCAAGCTTGCTCTGAGGTAGGGCTATCCTCCATAGCCTAAGTGGTAGGGCTTAAGTGCCTAACGTAGGTGATACTTGTATCACTGAGTGTAGGCCTTTGTGGCTGAGGTGTAAGTCTTGGAGGAGACTGAGAGATCCTGAGGGATCTGTGGTGTTAGCTCCTTGGAGCATTGGTTTGGAGAAGTGCCTTGACTAACATGAAGTTAGCAAGGCGGGAGGAGAGTGGATGTACCCATAATTTTGGGGAATCACTATAAAATACTTGTGTGCTTTTTTGTGTTTGCTTTTGTTTTCTTAATTACAGGTGCTAAGGACAAGCTCTAGATCACTAGAAGCTGAAAGCTTAAAGAAACAATCAAGTGATTTAAAAAGACTCTCAAAAGACCTAAGCAGACCAATTCACCCCCTAGGTTGCTAGCTACCATGAAATTAAGGACTTTTAAGAGTACTTGTATTTTAAGGACTCAACATGGATATCTACCATGATTTTCAAATGAGCTGCTTCCCTCTCTTTTACACATAGGAAGGATGAAGCTTCATCCAGCCGGGAAGCAGTCTTCTGTAGGGAGGCTATTTCCTCTGCTTATTTCTTAAAAGGCAACTTGCTTTCCTTTAAAGCTTTCAGAAGGGCAGCATGATTGTCAATCAATTGATTGATATCATCATCTGTCAAAGGACCCTCATCATCACTAGTTGAGGAGACATCATAGTGTTTACAGGATTCATATCTAGACTCTAAGGATGAGCTAGATGGGGAATGTACCTTATTTTGACTAGGCTGATCTTGACAAGATTCTACTTTTGGGGTAGCTATTTGTCCATGGAATCTGCATTCCCCTTCTTCAGCTTCATCCACCTCTGTGTCACACTCTGAATGTGATAGAGGGGCCCTGATTCTTGCTCTTGCATCTGGAAGGACTTTGTCATCACCAAGAGCAGCCAATAGCCCAATGCTGATCTTGTCCTCTCTGCAGATTTGCTTCTCCATATAGTTTCTCATCTTATGGTTCATCCTTGAACACATAAGTTTAAAATTTTAGCTATCCTTGGAGGTCAACTCAAACTGTTAGGTCCTTTTTGAGCAACCTCCCTCTGATACTACTTGAAAGTCTTTAATTTCAAGGTTAGCTAAATCACCTAGAGGGGGGGTGAATAGGTTATTTGTCTCTTTTTGAGCAACCTCCCTCTGATACCACTAGGATTGGACTGTCTTACTTTGAACTGAGATCGAAGAATGGTGAACTGAGCTCGACGAACTTTGAACTCAATTCGAAAAAATCTAAACTGAGCTCGACGAACTCAGAGACTCAAGCTCTGAACTTAGCTCGACGAAAGGTGAGCTGAGCTCGACGAACTCTGAACTCGTTTTGACGAATTCTGAACTTAGTTCAACCAGTTCAACTTACAGCCTTTTTGCTGAATGGCGTTGAGTGTGTCTTCATCACTCAATGCCAAAACACTTAGCCAAATTTCTCTTTAGTAGCATGGCATTGAGTGAATTGACTTCACTCAACGCCTATGGACTTGGCCATATTTTAGCTCATTCAAAATTCAGGCTTTTACTGCTTTAGCCTATCTCACAACCTTTTACTGCATGACATTGAGTGAGTTGACTTCACTTAATGCCTGTGGACTTGGCCATTTTCTCAGCTTGCCACTGCCTTGGCTTTGACTGTATAGGCTTCACTCATCGCTATAAGCCATCTGGCATTGAGTGACTGATCTTCACTCAATGCCTGTGGACTTAGACAGTTATCTATATTTCTACTACTTAGGTAAGAACTTACCTGTCTTAGCCACTTAGGTTACCTATCCCATCATAGCTTATCAATACAAACTGCAATCATTCACCTTAAATACAAGTTAGATCATAACATGTGTATACATTATTTTGCTGGCCCATCTTCAAATTCAGGACATTAGGATCAATGTACCTAATAGATACTTTTGATATCCTTATTAATTTTGTCAGGCAAGTTCAGAATGAATACAACTGCTCCGTTGTCAAAATAAGAAGTTACAATGGAACAGAGTTCAAGTCTGGGGCCATTACAGAATTCTGTGAAAGTCTTGGTATCTTTCATGAGTTTTTCTCTCCTCGTACTCCTCAATAGAATGGAGTTACTGAGAGAAGGAATAGAACACTCATCGAGGCTTACAAAACCATGTTGAGTGATGCCTCACTACTGGAATATTTTTGGGCTGAAGCTGTCAACACTGCATGCCACGTGCAAAATCGAGCACTCATAAACAAGAACCATAATAAGACACCTTACGAACTACTAAAGGGCAGGAAACTGACTATTTCATATTTTAGAATCTTTGGTAGTACATGCTTTGTCCTTAACAATGGGAAGTATCACACAACTAAATTTAGTGAAAAGAGCTTTGAAGGTATTTTCGTAGGTTATAGTAGCCATAGTAAGACATATAGGAATTTTAATAAGAAAACCCTGGTTGTAGAAGAATCTATTAATGTTATATTTGATGAGACGAGCTTGCTGCAAGACAGCTCTTCTAGTGTGTTTATTGAAGATGCAGGTTCAAGACTAAAGGAATTAAACTTGGATGAGCTGGCCGAAGAAAAAGCTCAAAAGTTCATCAAGATCACCACTCTAACCCCAATATGAAAGGATGATCACCATGATGAAGATGTCATACAAGTTGATGAAGTCACTCCAGTGACAGGGAAAGCTCCAGATGCAATAACCCTAGAGCTCAGACACTTGAAGGATCATCCAATTGATCAAATCATAGGAGATCCCCAGGATGGTGTCAGAACTTGTAGAGGTTCAACTAATGAAAACCTATATTTAAGTTTCCTCTCGCAGGTTGAACCAAAGAAGTTTGAGAAAGCAAACTCAAGCGCATATTGGATAATGGCAATGGAAGAAGAACAGAATAAATTCAAGCATTGCCAAGTCTGGAAGCTTGTTCCAAGACCCAAAGGTAAGAACGTTATCGGAACAAAGTGGGTCTACAGGAACAAGATGGACGAAGATGGAACAATTATAAAGAACAAGGCCAGACTCGTCGCCAAGGGATACAGGCAAGAAGAAGGAATCTACTTCGATCAGACGTATGCTCCAGTGGCAAGGTTGGAGGCAATCAGGTTGTTCCTAGCATATGCAGTACTTAGGGCCTGTTTGGGAAGTCTTTTCAGAAAGGAGAAGGAGTGGTAGCAAAAGGATGGTAGGAAAAGAAGCTTTTGGAAAATGTCTATTAGAAAAGGAGAACTGTTTGGGTGAACTTCTTTTGCAGAGCTTTTCAAAAAGGAGAAGCACTTTATAAACCGTTTGACAAATCTCCGTTGCGGTAACTTTTTTTATTAAAAATACTCGTCCGGGTAAAAAAACGCAATTATTTCGCCGGGGCAGGTTTTTTTCGCCCGAGACCAAATTTTTCGTTCAGAAGCGATTTTTTTCGTCGGGGCGCGGTTTTTTCGCACGGGCGCGAATTTTTCGTCCGGGCGCAATATTTTCGCCCGAGCGCCAATTTTTCGATCGGGCCCTATATTTTCGCCCGGGCAACAATTTTTCAGTCGGATGCCAATTTTGCGGACGGACGTTAATTTTTCGAACGAGCGCGAATTTTCCGGACGGACACGAATTTTTCGGACGAGCGCAAATTTTTCGGACGAGCGCGAATTTTTCAGACAAGCACGAATTTTTCGGACGGGCACGAATTTTTCGACTAGGCGAGAAAATTTCGCCCGTGCGGAATTTTTTGCACGAACGAGAATTTTTCGCACTGACGCGATATTTCGCTCAAAAGCGAGAAAACTTGCATTCGAGCGGAAAAAATAGCGTCCAGGTGAAAAAAATACACGATCGGGCAAAAAATAACGTTGAGGCTAAAAATTCGCCCACGTTTGAAAAAATTGCGCCCGGGCAGAAAAAATGTCTCGGGGCAAAAAAACGTGCTCCGACAAAAAATATCGCTCACGAGCGAAAAATTCGCGTCCAGCTGAAAAAATCGAGACTAGGCGAAAAAATCACGTCTGGGCGAAAAAAATTGCCCACGGCCGAAAAAATCACGAACGAGCGAAAAAATCACGTCAAGGCCAAAAATTCACGTCTGAGCGAAAAATTCGCTCCCGGGCGCGTTCGGCGATAAAATCGCGTCCGGGCAACAAAAACGTGTCAGGGCAAAAAAATATCGTTAACGGGCAAAAAATTCGTGCCCGACCAAAAAATTCCCGACCGGGTGAAAAAACAGGGCCCGGGCCAAAAATTCGCTCCTCGCGAAAAAACCGCGTTTAGGCAAAAAAATTGCACCCGGGCGAAAAAATTGCTCTCTGTCGAAAAAAACAAGCTCTGATGAAAAATATCGCTCTCGAGCGAAAAAATCGCTCCCGGGCGAAAAAAATAGTGCTCGGGCGAAAAACCTCTTCTGGGCAAAAAAATCGCGCTCGTGCGAAAAAATCGCGCCCGGGCGAAAAAATTGCACCCGGGAGAAAAAATCGTCCCGGAGCGAAAAAATCACGCCCGCGCGAAAATACCACCTCCGGGAGAAAAAAACACGCCCGGGTGCAAAAATCGCCCACGGGCGAAAAAATCGCGCGAGGGCGAAAAAATCACGTCGGTGCAAAAAAATCGCGTCCGGGTGAAAAATCGCGCTAGTGCAAAAAATCACGCCCGGGTGAAAAAAAAAGTCCGTCCAGGCAAAAAATCGTATGGGGCGAAAAAAAATCGTGCACCGGAAAAAAATCGCACCCGGATGAAAAAAACGCACACAGGCGAAAAAATCACGTCCGGACGAAAAATCGGTCAGGGCGAAAAAAACACGCTCGGGCGAAAAAAACTCACCCGGGCGAAAAACCCAACGCCCGGACGAAAAAACCTGCGCCCGGGCGAAAAATGTGCGCCCGGGCGAAAAATTCGCGCCCGGGCGAAAAATTCGCGCCCGGGCGAAAAATTCGCGCCCGGGCGAAAAATTCGCGCCCGGGCGAAAAATTCGCCCCCGGGCGAAAAATTTGCGCCAGGACAAATTTTTTGCGCCGGGCAAAAAAATTATGCCGGGAAAAAAAATCACGTCAAGACAAAAAAATCAAGTTGTACATTTTTTTAAGAGAAGTGTTTTTGTATGCGGAAGTGCTTTACGAAAAGGTTGAAAAGTAGGTGAGACGTGACTTTTCCAAAAGCTGAGAAAATGGAGTTTTTCGCGGTAGCTTTTCCCACCGATAGACAATCCAAACGGTCTCTTAAGTGTGGTGGCGTTTTCCAGAAAACGAAAAGGAGCTAAAAAGCCCTACCAAACAGACCCTTAAAGGCTTCACTGTTTATCAGATGGACGTGAAGTCAGCCTTCCTTAATGACGACATAAAGGAAGAAGTGTGTGTGGAACAACCTCCAGGTTTTGTTGATTCTAACCATCACGAGCACATTTATCTTTTATTTAATGATTTATATGGTTTTAAACAAGCTCCTCGAGCTTGGTATGAGACATTGTCTAACTTTCTTCTTGAGAACAAGTTCACAAGAGAAATGATAAATAAGACTTTATTTCTTAGGAAAATTAAAGGCAAGATTTTGCTAGTGCAAATCTATGTCGATGACATCATATTTGGCTTTACTGACGAAAACCTTTGCAAAAAGTTTTTCAAACTTATGCAAGGGAAGTTTGAAATGAGAATTATGGGAGAGCAGAAGTATTTCTTAAGACTTCTGGTGAAACAATCTGAAGATGGAATTTTCATCTCTCAAACAAATTCACCAAGGAGTTAATTAAGAAATTCGGAATGGAGAACGCAACCTCTATGAGGACTCCAATGGGTTCAACTATGTCTCTGGACAAGGATGAGAAAGGGAAACCTTTTGATGAAACCAAGTACAGAAGCATAATTGGATCCTTGCTCTATCTTATTGCTAGTAGACCGTACATAATGTTTTAAACATGTGTGTGTGCTAGATTTCAAGTGAACTCTAAGGAATCTCACTACGCTGCTGCAAAGTGGATTTTCAAATACCTTAAAGGTACACCAAATCTTGGCTTATGATATCCAAGAAGTAATGATAGCGAACTGATAGGTTTTTCAGTTGTAGATTTTGTAGGAAGCAAAGATGACAGGAAAAACACTTCCGGGACTTGTCAATTCCTAGGAATAAGGCTTATCTCCTAGAGCAGCAAGAAGTAGAATTGTGTCGCAATTTCAACAGTCGAGTCAGAATATATTTTTGCAGGCAGTTGTTCTACACAACTGCTATGGATAAAGAACAAATTTGAAGACTAAAATATAAAGTTTAAGAAAATTCCGATGTTTTGCGACTCCTCTAGTGCAATTGCAATCGTCAACAACCCAGTCTCTCACAGCAGGACAAAACACATAGAGCTAAAGTACCATTTTATCAGGGAGCATGTGGAGCATGTGGAGCATGGAGACATCAATCTCCAGTATGTTCTAAATGACAAGCAGGTTGTATACATTTTCATGAAGCAACTGGACGAGGCCAAGTTCTCGTTCTTCAAAACATAACTTGGCATGCTCAACAAGGAAGAATGAAGAAAAAGGTCTCACAGCAAAGTTCAAGAATCGGGATACACTTCAAAAATCAAGAAAATTTTATCTCTGGACTTCACTTCTCGAGAAGATGCTTATTACTCAAGTACTCAGATCTCTACTCGAGAACCACAGTTGATTCCTGAGAAATATTTCTCGAGTACTTATTTGATTCTCGAGAACTTCAGATTTGCTTCTCGAGAAAGAATTTCTCTACTCGAGAACAATTTCTTCTTCTCGAGAACTTTTGTGTCTCCTCTCGAGAAATGACTTGTCTCTTGAGAAATCTGATGTCGATTTTCTTTCTCAAGTTCAAATTTTTGATATTGGCACCCGAACACTCCTACCGCCATATTTTCATGTATTTTATTATTATTATTTCCTTAATCATCACGATTTAAGATTTATATAAATTGATTAAGTTCGAAAAACCTAAAAATCCCGAATCTCAAATCTTTTCTCGAGAACAAGAAACCTTTCGTCTTCTCTGTCACTACCGTTCTCTTGATGCTATTTCAGTTTTTATCTTAGAAGGCAAGATATCTGTTCATCTATCTCTATCGATGGCTCCTCCGTCGAAAGTTGGTAATGGCAGTGAGCTAGTTTCTACAGGAATTGCCGAACTCTCTGACGATTTCCGCAATGTTCAATTGCTACTAGAAGCCACCAGTCTGTCTTTCATTTTGGAACATTCATGTAAGATTCTGCTTCCTGAAGTCGAGGAATTCCTCCAGAATGCCAAAATAAAGAGAAATGGGAAGATTCTCAAAAGCAAGGTTTGCGGACTCAAGATCAAGCTGACCGCCCCAATCGTCTCCAAGCTCCTTCGGCTGCCTATCATCGATGAGGAAGATGACCTATTTGTCAAAGATTATGATCGCACCTGCATATTCTGTGGTGTCTCTGTTGCTGTGTGCACTATTTGCCACCCTTATCTTAATGCAGAGAGCAAGTTGCTTGTGGACATTCTCGGAAAAGTCCTTATGTGCCGCACCAGTTCGATCAACTTCATCACAAATGATTTATTTGACATGATGACTGCTGTAATCTGCAGGAAGAAATTTCAGTGGGGTATGATGATTTTTAACAAAATCAAAGACAGTATCAAGGCACCAAATTTTGGTAGAATAGTTTCTCTTCTCCTTCATGAGCTCAAGCCAGAAATTTTTGATCCATTTCTCAATTCAGAGATGGGAACTCAAGATTCAAAATCCTGGACAAGCTGCCAAAGCCCATGATCTCCAAGTGGATGAGGACAGGACTCCATCTTCCCCTTTACATCAAGTAGCTGTCACATTAGGTGCAGTTGCTGTAACACCCCTATCCGTCACATATCATATAGGAGTAGTTCGGTCGGGGCCAGACGCCATATACCACAGACAGACCAAAGGGTTACTAAATGAACCATCCTTCTAATAACACACGTCCTACACAGAGCACATTCTAACGAAAGCATTTTAAATATTGCAAAGAAAAGAACCCAAGCCACAACATGAATGTCCACTAAATACCCAAAGTAGGAATGAGCATACAAATACACAAGTACTTGGCCTTATGGCCTTACATGAGTTTACTTTAAACAAATAGTGTCTTCCAAACATCGGCACGCAGGCCGGTCACATATGAGAATAAAAGTAAACATTCACATTGGCCTTCGAGGGCCGGCTCAACAACGAGGGCTTCAGCCCACTATTTGCCACTAAGCTTCGCAGTACCTGCAATTAACATTCCACCGCAGCGGTGGCAAATAAAAGCAACGGTCAGCTAAAGCTGACCAAATTATAACGACCCCACCTCGGATTTGGGGTGGCAGTGCTCCTTCCCTGCATTTTATTAGCATAGCCAAAAAATATAGTGAAAGTAAAACAACAACACACTTCACCACAGGTGTAGGCACGGATAACCACACACCCCGTGCTCTCAGGGCACTTACTCGGTGAACCCGGTAAAATCCGTGGTCTCACCACCACCACCAGGATGGCAAACCTCGTGAGCATTATAGTCTTTTCGGCCTAATCCTAAGACCCGCTTTAACTGAACCACATAAAGCAGGTACGGTTCCACCGAACCCGTTGCTCACACCACCACGTCAATTTAAGCCATAGGTGCGGGTCAAGCTTCCCCGAGTCCCAAATCGATCACACCAATTTTACATAACTAGGGTTGTTCACGAACCAAATCGAATCGAATATCTCTTCAATCGAATCCAAATTTCACATATAATGCAGAGATTCGGATTCAGATTCGTTCGAATATTCAGATTCGGATTCGATAGGAAATGTTGGATTCGAATTCGGGTTCGAATTAAGATTCGAATTCGGATTCGAACATGGATTCGAATTCGAATTCGATTTTTTCTATTAGGAATAATTAAATATATATAATTTTATTTAAGTAATTTTACTATTCGCGAATACTTCGAATAGTGATAAACTTATTCGGATTCGGATTCGAAAATTATTCGAATACGAATTTGGATTCGAATTCGAAAATTACGAATATTTATCGAATCTTCACGAATCGAATCTCGAATTATTCAGGAACTATACTATTTATTAACAGCCCTATACATAACCCAGTTATATGCAAGTTGGCTCCCAGGCCCCCAAGATGGCAGAATCACGCTTCTGCCTAGTTTTCAGGGTGCACCTTTGAGTTAATCCCCAAGGCTCCCTGTTGCAATCTACCATGTTGAAAACCTGAAAAGAAAACGACATGGAGTCTTCTCTGGCACTACAAGCATAATGAAAACATCACCGATCCAGAACAACTTGTCCGGGTAGGCTTCACACATAATTCCTATGTTTGTACTTCGATTCCGGACCCTATATATAAAACAACGAGGACTATTCATGTCCACCTAAAAGAAAACCTCACACTCACTGCACACTCAAGAGAGCGGATTTCCTATGCAAAAAGGGAGAGGACTTCACATGTACAAAAAGAGAATCATTACCCTTGAGGTTCGCTTTGGCGCCATGGAGATCTACACTGATGAAAAGCACCGTAATGGCCTCTCCTCCGTAGATCTGGACTCGGCTTGCGATTTGGGGCTCTGAAGTTCCTTCGGTGGCCGGATTTCTCCTTCTCCTTCTTCCTTGTTCTCCCCTCTCTCTAAAGCTTTTAGAAAGAGAAAGCTTAAAGAGGAATGAGGGTTTCAAACCCTATTCCCGGCCTTATATCAGCAAGGACAGATCTGGGCCATTAGATCCCAATAGAAGGAAACGAACGGCCATGATTCACACTTAAAATCAATTTCCTGGGCCGAACACGGCTTGCGACACACCCATGTCCAAGGCCGTGTTCCACACTCACCGTGAACCAGAAAATACAGAACAGGACACGACCGCTGACACGGCTTGGGACACGCCCGTATCAACCATGGACACGCCCGTGTCAACAATGGACACGCCCGTGTCATAGGCCGTGTGCCTCTATCGATGCTGAAACCATCGCATCCCCAACAGGACAGAACCATGTGACACGCCCGTGTCACAGGAAATATGCCAGACACACCTTTGGACACGCCCGTGTCCCAGGCCATGTAACTCACTCGACACAACCCGACTAACAGCCCGAGCAGGAAATGGCCCTGGACACGCCCGTGTCTCAGGCAGTGTTCTTGACCTCCAAGGATCGTCAACTGCATTTCGTCGACCACTTGGAAAATCGTCAAACTTGTAGCAGGAGACGGCCATGGACACGCCCGTGTCCAAGGCCGTGTGACCCTTATTAGGCCCCAGATTGGACTTAAGATGCTACCAGGATCATTTCTGAGTTTTGGGGCGTTATAGTTGCTGAGGGGGAGCCTGCTCCTGCAATCCCAAAGATAAGTCAGCCTGCTCTTCCTTCAGATGTTTCTCCACTTGCTGCTATATCTTCAGAAGTTTTTGGTCATGCTGAAGAAATGCTTACTGATGACCAAGTAAATGATCAAGTTAAATCTACAAAAGATGACATCAACAGGATGATAGAAGAACTCACCTCCAAAGAAACTATCTCCCATCTGCTTGAATAAACTCCATCTCAATAAGAACATCCATCTTAGCAAGAAAATCCTTCTCAGCCAGAACATCCATCTCAACCAAAATCTTCTCCTGAACTAGTTGAACCACCTCTCCCAAGTCTCCATTTCAACATTCCATCTTTCATTGATAAAGCTACTGAAGCTGAAATTACACCTGCTATAAGAAAACAGACTTCCACTTCTACTGTTCGCATTTAAGAAGTCATTCCCTGGACAGCTCCTATCCTACCTCCTCCAGCTGTAGTAATTCCTGAAGATACCCTTCTAAATAAAATTGAATCTTTGTTAGCCCAGCTGAGAATTTATTTTAACAACTCTCTTAAAGTGGTCACAAACAAAATAACTGCTCTAGAGAAAGAGATGAGCAGAGGCTTTGCTGAAATTCATCACAATACTGATTCCATCAAACACCTGTTCCAAATAGGTGGGAAAGCCTTAGACGACATAATTACTAGCGTTGGTCATGTCATGGACCAATCAGTTATTTTGGCAAACAATCAGATTTAGCTGGAAAAGAATGCTCAAGAGCACAATTTCAAGACATGTGAAGAAGTTGGCAAGTTCAAGGATGATACCATCATCACCCTATCTGTAGAAGTCAGAAAGGGGGAGAAATTAGTCAAGGAATATCTAGAGAAATCTGATAGTACAATGAAAACTCTTTGGGAAGGAAAGCTAACAGAGATACATGCTGATGTTCAAACCCAAATTGATGGTGTCAAATTTAATACCTATGATACATCAGTTTGGATGCATAACCAAATATTTCCTGAATTTTAAGTTGATCCAAATATTGTTTCTCATCATCTCAATCCTACTGCCCATCATCCTTCTGCCCAACAACCCTCCTTCTCTCACAGATCTGAACATTATGATGCTCCACCTCCTGAAACTTATGTTCAAGTATGGAATTCTGAACAAGCTGACGTGCCTCCTCAATTACCTCCTGATGTGTAAAGTCCAAAAAGAAGAAAGTATGGTGATGGTGCTTCTACAAGCAGATCCACACCTATGCCAGAACATGCTGTAAGAGAACATGCTAAAGTTTGGAGCCCCACTTCTAAGTTAATCATTCTAGATTCTTTAAGATTAGTTATGGAATTTAGAGAAAACAAGGATAACTACTACTCTCACTCTGAATGGGAACAATATGAGAAGTCTATGACTCAGAGAAGGCTTCATGACAGGAAGTATAGTCGTGAAGACCCCTCTGCTCCTCCCAGGCTAGCCAAATATTTTCTGAAGCCATTCATGTATTTCTAGAGAAAGGAAGAAATTCACCAGAGATAGCAACAACAGCAGACCAAGAAGTAACAGAAGAAGATCAGAAGTTTCTTTATAAGATTTTGTGGAATTGGAATTTTCTTGGACAATATCTATAAATATAAATCTTTTAATTTTGATGATCTGATTTTTCTATAACATAGCATTTCTCATTATTACTTTGTTTACTAGTTATTTTATTTATTTATCTTAATTAATTCACCTTAGTGTATAGAGTTCTGACTTATATAAATAGGGGGAGATTATTGGGTATTATATCCACAATAACCTAGATTTGTATGAAGTCACCCTTGAACTAAGATGAATTAAGTTTGTATTTGATACTCTTTTCAAGTTGAGTGCTTACAGGTTATAATTGCCAAGTGTAGACCAATATCAGTCTACAATGAGTCACCAAACACAGGACCATACAATGTAATCCCTCATTGTATGATCTATGGTGTTGAATTATGTGTATCATCTCTATTTGGACATACTTCTATTTCAAGTAATAAAGATATGGAAGAAACTATGGGTTGCTGATCCTTAAGAACAAGAATTAAAATCTTGTTAAGAAATTTTGCTAATTCAAATTCTCGAGAGGTTCTAAGTTTAGTACTCGAGAAGCAGAAGTCATTACTCGAGAAGGCCAAGCATTGTCTCGAGAAGCATAAGTTATTACTCGAGAAGGCCAAGCTTTGTCTCGAGAAAGCAGAAGTTATTACTCGAGAAGGCCAAACTTTATCTCGATAAAGCAGAAGTCATTACTTGAGAAGCCGAAGTTATTTCTCGACAAGTCTATATTGTTCTCGAGAAGTCCAATCAGCTCTCGAGAAGTCATTACCTATTTCTCGAGTAATATAAATTATTTCTCGAGTAAAAGTATTTTCTTTCTCGAGAAGCCAGAACTTATTTTCAGTGTTTTCCTTAAGTTCTTCTTCTCGAGAACCTTATACCTCTTCTCGAGAAACAGAAGTTGTTCTCGAGAAGTCAATCCTTCACTGGAGAAATGAAGTTCAATTCTTTGAATTTTTCGTTAAGTCCCAACATAAGTAATTTTAAATTGATCTCGTTTCTTATTGGTGCCACGTATTCTGTCATTAATGATTATGACCGTTAGGCAATTCCTTTAAAAGGTCTTATCATAATCGACTAACCCTAACAAGAAAATTAAGTAATCTAAATCACATATTTTTCATTCTAAATCGGGAAGCGCCGCTGCTGTTCATCGTCTTCTTTGCCGCTGACCTTCTTCGATCCAAGAGATTCAGAACAAGAAGGTTTCAACAGATCAAGACTTTCAACATCGACAGATCTATTCCTTGATCGTGCTGATCCTAAGTTTTCAAATCTAGAGATTTCACCTTTGTCTTCTTTGATAAGTTTCTGATAGAGCTTCAAATTTTAAGAAGGAAGAAGGGCGAATACTCAGATCTGAAATATTTCTATTTGTATATTTTCTGTAAAACACTTTATTCTTGTAGGAGATTTTTCTTCGAGTTGTAGGAGCTTTGTTCTCCGAGTTTATTGTAAGAGTGTTTTGACTCTGAGTTGTAGGGGCGTTGCTCCGAGTTGTAGGATTGTTTTCCAATCTGAGCAAATAGTGAAGTAGCCGAGTCTAGCGTGGTGCTAGATCGAAGAGGTGGAGAGTGGACGTACCCAAGGTTGGGGAACCACTATAAATCTTGTGTTTTTTGTGGCTTGCTTGTTTATTTTCTGCGCTCCGTCGTTACAAGTTTTTATTCCGCAAAAAGACGCAGACCTCACCTATTCACCCCCTCTAGGTGATTTAGGTAGACAACTAAAAACATCACTAACACGCAACCCAAATCGCAAACCACCATGTCGCTGAAATTCTAAAATCCTTCAGTCCCTTTAGGAAGACTTAGGATTGTAGCCGACATCAACCATTCCTTCAAGATGCCAAACGCTTGGTTGCACTCCTGAGTCCACACAAACTTTTGGTCCTTACAAGTAAGAGAAGTAAGGGCAGAGCTATCCACGAGAAGTTTTCCACAAAACCTTTTATAGTACCTGGCTAGTCCAAAGAAAATTCTGACTTCTGCTACGGTTCTTAGAACTGCCAATACCTAATAACCTTAACTTTCGCCAAATCCACCGCCACTCCATCACCACTAATCACATGTACCAAAAATGCCACCTCTCTAACCATAACTCACACTTCGAGAATTAGCATAGAGTTGGTTCTCTCTCAAAACCTGCAAGACCACTCTCAAGTGCGTCTCATGCTCCGCCTCTGATTTTGAGTTTACCAAAATATCATCGACGAAGACCAGCACAAATGAGTCCAAGTACTCCTAAATTACCCAGTTCATCAAATCTATGAACACTGATGGTGCGTTCGTCGACTTGAATGACATTATCGAGAACTTGAAGTGGTCATACCTTATACCAAATGCTGTCTTGGGTATGTTCTCATCTCGAATTCGCAACTGGTTATACCCTGACTTCAAGTCCAAATTAGAGTACACCACCGAACCTACCAACTGGTCGAACAAGTCATCTATCTGTGGAATCAGATACTTATTCTTGACGGTTAGTTTATTCAGCTCACGGCAGTCTAATACATACTGCAATCTTTCTTCTTTACAAACAACACCGATGTGCTCTACAATGAAGAGCTTGGTCTAATATACCCCTGCTCCAACATCTCCTGCAGTTGTACCTTAAGCTCGCCCAACTCCTTCGGTGCCATCCTAAAAGGAGTACAAGACACCGACCTAGCTTCTAGCACTAACTCAATCGAGAAATTGATCTCCCGTCGAGGAGGTGCTCAAGGAAGCTCCTCAGGAAACACATCCTTGAATTCTGCCACCATCGACACTTCTCTAATTGAAAACTTAGAAAGGTGAACTTCCAACAATCCTACGAATGCTACTCCTCCCTAGTTAACTACCCGCACTAATTACATGACCAAAATCAGGGAGCAGGCCACTCCGCTAAGGCCCTCAAACTTGACTTCTTCCTTTCCCTCGCTCCTTAGGGTCACCATCTTAGATAGGCAGTCAAAACTGGCACGTTGCTCTACAAGCCAGTCCATCCCCAAGAACACATTAAACTCGACTAATGGTAGGACTGCCACTACCAACACGAAGTCAATTCCGTCTAGATTCCAACCAATGCGCCCTTTTATCCTGGTAGTCATGAATGACCCATTGGGCATACACACCCTATGCTCTGTGTCCGCCAAATAGGGCTCGACCACAATTCTCCGAATAAATATTTCCGCAAGAAAGGAGTGTGAAGCTCCCATGTCGAACAACACCCTAGCGGGGTAACCACAAACTAGTACGAAGCCTAGTACACATACAATACACATAAAAGGTCTCCTTGCCCAACAACCACTCTCTTAGCTAACGACACTTCCTGTCTGGCTCCTCCACCCGGTATGACCGGTGTCACTTTTGGTGTAACGAGAGTCGTTACGTGAGCAACATGGGTTACAACCTGCGTTTTTGCTATAGCTTGGGCCACTACCATTGCCTCTGCTAGCATACGACAAAAATTGGTCTGGGTTACACCCATGCCCATAGGACCCGGAGTAGTAGCACTGCTCATCGAAGGCTCCTCTTGCAGCTTCGACGTCCCCGCCTCGTCGCTTGCACCCTTAGCAAAAGCAAGGTAAAACAAGAATCAGTTTCCATTCACAAAACTTTGACACAAGGGCACTCATGGTCCCACAATACTTCTATGTAGATAACTTATTTATGCGATATGATTACGTCAAATCAACTACTAACCTTATCCCTGACATTAACCCGGCTCTAATACAAAAATGTAATGCCTCCCCTGTAATGACCATATAATATGGGTCCGGCTAGGGCCCCACAATATATAGACTCCACAGCTTTAGCATTATAAAATGATATAAAGAACTACCTATCTCAAAACTCAGAAAACAAGACAGTGAAAACACACAACAAACTAGAAGTTATCCACAACCATAGGAGTCTGAAATGGCCTTAAGGCCTTACAACAATCAAACGTAAAAAACTGAATCAATAACAAATAGAGAAACGTGCCTTAACACTCCTAGGATACCTCGACATGCAAGCCAGATTACAGTTCATGGAGCTTAACATTCAACAACTCATAAGCAAATACAAGAGGGTACACTTCATAAGGATTAGGCCTTTTTGCCTGGCGAGCTTGCTCCAGCTTGCGATCCTTGCCCTGTAAAATTTTTTGTAACGTGGTTATTGGGAATTGTGCCCTTCAATGTTCCTTAGGATTTGAAGAGGCATCACCAATCATGCTAAGGTGCATAATATATTTGATGTATGATTGAGTTATTGCATGCAGGTTATCCTTGATTGGATAGGTGAACAAGAAGATAAAGCTGGAAGTTAAATAATTTGACTAAGGCATAACCGCTGAGACAGCTGAGACAGCTGAGAAGAATGTCTCCGTATAACCACTGAGACAGCTGAGAAGCTCAACACATATCGTTGAGAGAAGTGTTGGTCTTAGCTAAACCTCTAAGATAGTAGATAGTCTCGGCTGTGAGAAGAAACCACTGAGACAGTTGAGAAGGAACCATTGAGACAAAGGCAACAAAAATTTTCTAAGTCCAAAAAGTGGAATTCGTCGAGCTCAGCTCACAGATCGTTGAGCTCAAGTTGAAGGTTGAAGATTCATAGTTCATCGACCTGAGCCCGCCTTTCGTCGAGCTCAAGTTGAAGGTTGAAGTTTCAGCATTCGTCGAGCTCAGCTCACAGATCGTCGAGCTCAGGTTAAAGGTTGAAGATTCAGAGTTCATCGACCTGAGCCCGCCTTTCGTCGAGCTCAAGTTAAAGTTGAAGATTTTGGAGTTTGTCGATCTCAGGTCGACGATTGTCAAGCCCAGTCAAAATACTTCATGCCATTACGGGAAAGCTACAGTAGCACCAAAAACTACTATTTGTCTTCTTCTGAGGGAGGTGATGCTCACCGTACTTGACTGGGCCCACATTCAATTTGTTCCATTGATTCAAATCAACAGATATAAAAGGAAGATAAGAAAAGAAGATTAGGGTTAACGAAAAACAAGAACGAAAGCAGAAAATGAAAAAGAGGCGGCTGGACTTCATCTTCTTCGACAAGCTTGAAAGCAAAGTCCAGCAGTGAAAGCAAGAAGATAAAGATAGCTGAAGCTTCTTCCAGTTTAGCAGGATTGTTCCTTGAAAAACAAGTTGGCCGATTCAATAGATCAACAAGAGAAGATAGCTGTGCGAAGGGATGTAAGCCTTCAACAGTAGATAGCTGCTCACTTATACAGTAAAGAAGAAGTTGACTATAGAAGTAGACTCATCCCTTTTACAGCAAGTGGGCTGGACTGATATCTACTCAGTCAAGCAAGTTAGACTCAGAGATTTATCTCTGAGTTAGTATTTCAATTTTACTTGATTATTTCTTGTAGGATTCAATTTATCTGAATATGAGTGTAGGCCACTTTGAGCCTGAATGGTAGGTGACTAATTAGTCACTGAGGTAGGTGCCCTGCTGGGGTACTGAGGTAGGATCCAAGTGTGGATCTGAGCTGTAGGGTTTAATTACCTGAGGTAGGAGAGTGCTTCTCTCTGAGGTAGGATCCAAGTATGGATCTGAGGTAGGGCTGTCCTCCCAGCCTGAGTGTAGGGCCTAGTGCCTAAGGTAGGTGACTTGTGATTCATTGAGCTGTAGGTGACAAGTGTGTCACTGAGTTGTAGGCCTTAGAGGAGGCTGAGTTGTAGGTTCCTGGAAGGGAACTGAGGTAGGTACCTGGATAGGTACTGAGTTGTAGGAGTGTTGCAGCACTCTGAGAGTAGGGCTGTATGCCTGAAGTTGTAGAGCCGAGAATCCTGAGCTGTAGGCCTTAGAAATAAGGCTGAGGTTGGTGGTTAGTGGACCACTGAGCTGTAGGAGCAGTACAGGGCTCTGAGGTAGGAACCCTTGTGGTTCTGAGTTTGGATTCTGAAAAGAATCTGTGTGTAAGGCTGAGGGCCTGAGGTGTAAGCTCTGAGTAGCATATTAGTGGAGTTTGTGCATAGTCTAACAAATTAGTTGGATATGTGGGAGGGAAAGTGGATGTACCCAATTAGGGAACCATTATAAATACTTGTGTGCTTACTATATTGCTTGTTTTTTCTTGTATTGCAGGTAATTAGGACAAGCTCTAGATCACGAAACTTATAAACAGTAAAAAGGCTTATGTAATTTCAAAGACCTATTCACCCCCTAGGTGACTAGCTAACCTTTAAGTAATAACTTTCAAGTGATATCAGAGGGAGGTTACTCAAAAAGTATTTAACAATCTGAGCATACCTCCAAAGTTAGCTAGAAGATATAATCATGGGGTCAGGAATGAACTATAAGGAGCTAGGGGCCATGAAACTGCCAATCTGTAGGAAGGAAGGATTTGGCCTCTAGAAGCAAAGGGTCAGACTATTCATGGAAGCATCTGACCCTAAGATCTATATAACAGTAGTGGAAGGTCCTTTTGTCCCCACAAAGGCTTCCACCATAGATCCAACTGTGAGAGTGCCTAAGGCATATACAGAGATGGATAGAGATGAGGTGATTCTGTCTATCATGGACAAAAGGGCACAAAATATCATAGCTAGTGCCATTGATGACTCAACCTTCCAGAATCTAGTGCACCGAAAGACCTCCAAGGAAATGTGGGACACACTTATGGTCTACATGGAAAGCTCTAATGAAGTTAGAAATGATAGGAAGTCCTTGCTCAACCATGAGTATGAGACTTTCAGATAAAGCAAATATGAAAAGGTGGCTGACTGCTTTGAGAGGTTCTTTAGGATAATCAATGAACTAAGAACAAATGGTAGGGTCTTCAACAACTATGAGTTGAATGACAAGTTCCTTAAATCTCTCACTAGAGACTGGGATACCAAGATTTGTGCCATTAGGGAAATGGCTAAGTTGGCAGACACTCCTCCACCAACACTCTTTGGAAAGCTGCTGTCCTATGAAATGCAGCTGGCTGCTAGACAAGAAGAGGAGAAGGAAAGTCAATCCAAGACCAAGGATAAGACAGTGGCCCTCAAGGCAGAAGCCCTAAGAAGAAGCAGAAGAAAGACTCCTTCTCCACCAAGGAGAGAAGCTGAGACAAGCTCGGAATTGTCTGAGAATAATTCCTCAGACAACCATATGTCTGACGAAGAGTTTACAGTCTTCTCTAGGAAGCTTCAGAAGTTCACGAAGAATAAACACTTGGAGAACAGAACATCATCATCATCCCATCACAAGAGATCCTCCAAGAAGGACAGGTATGACACTAACTCCAATAAACAGATTTCATCTAAAGTCATTTGTTATTTTTGCAGCAAGGCTGGACATGTCATTGCTGACTGCCCAGTCAAGAACAAGGAAGAGGATGAGAAGAAGAAGAAGAAGCATCACCATCACCACAAGGACAATAAGAAGGAGAAGTCTTTTGTGGCTAAGAAGGAGAGAAGCTGGACAGATTCTTCCTCCTCAGAATCTGAAGATGAAGAGGAAGAAGCCTATATAGGGCTGATATCTATTACTGCAGATCCAGAAGAAGAAGAGGAATATCTTGTTGTCAGGATAGGAATCAGAGCCCCTCTGTCACACTCTGACAGTGACAATGAGGAGGATGAAGAAGACTATGGATGCCAGGGGCTGATGATAATATCTAAAGAGGAAAGAAGTCAGGCAGATTCAAAATCAATCAAGGTACAACCTATCTCATTCCTTCTTCTTCCTCCAAGTATGAAACCAGTCCAAACACTGATGCATCTTCATCCTATAATGAAGATTGCTCAGACTTTGAGACTGATGTCAATCAATTGATTGACAAGTATAGACTACTCCTAGATGCTCTAAGGAAGAGCAGAAATCTTGCCAAAAGGCAAGCAAAGGAGATTGAAGTCCTGAAGCCTTATAAAACACTCTATAACAATAAATCTATTGAGTTTTATAAGAAGAATCATGAGGTGTTTGAACTCAAGAAAAGTCTTAAGTGTTAGACCAAGCTTATAGAAGAGAAGAATTAGCATATCAGATATCTGGAACAAAAGTTCACAGAGAAATTGGGGATTGTGATTAACCCTTCTCAGTCATAGGGTCAGTTGCCAAAAGCTGCAACTTGCCAAGTCCCTGGGAAGCTGGGTATTAATCACATTAATCATCAATTCAAATCTGAATTCCCTAATAAGTTAATAGTATTTCAAAAGGTGAATTTACCTTCTAAAACTGTCAAGTTTGCACCTCCCCATGAGGATCAATCAAATGTGTGCTCTACCAGTAGGGTAAAGACACATGATCTCAGAAGGAGTGTTTCTGTCCACTCTATCGATAAAGCTCAGGATAAGCTCTTTATATTTGGATCCAAATATCCTGTATCTAAAGAGATGAGAGAGACCACTAGATAGCAGGCTCCAAAAATACAATTGGCCCATCCAGGACTAGCTGTATTTAGTTCCTCAACACCTTCATTCAGGAATAAGGAAGCAACATCATGTAATGCTTTTCCAGCAAAATCTGGAGCTGCTCACATCTCTCATGGACAGCAATTTTGTGCTGTCTTGAAGAGAAAATACAATATTCATAAATGTTGGTGCTGTGGGAAGGTGGGCCACTTTGTCATTGATTGTTGGCACAACCCGAATATGGCTAGTGGACAGAAAGGTGCTCAGTCCAGGCAGAGATTTGGGTTAAAATTTTATAATGCTAACAAGAACCTAGGACCCAACTATTGTTGGGTGTCTAAGGGTAAATGAATTCTATTTTGCAGGATAGTCCAAGTACCTGTCTAAATAAGACTTGGTACTTGGACAATGGATGCTCCAGGAAAATATCTGGGACAGGATGATTGCTCAAGGAACATGCTCCATGTAAGGCAGTAAACAAAGATTGAGGCTATTAAGAGTATAATCCTAAAAAGCTAGAGGCAGTAAGCCCTAAGGTAACTCTCTCTTCTGTTAAGAGACTAGGTCTGCATATTCATGAAGTAAATTAGATGTGCTTAGGATAAAACTAATCAAGAACACCAGTTAGATAATAATGATTCAATTATTCTTCATAAATACTACATTGTTAACTTATGTAGCCTTTTCTCTCAAGCCCAAATAACATATAAATTAGTGAATTATAAGATTACCAATAAAATTGACTTACTAACATGTTAGGTATCCATCATACTTAGAATTGATAAAATATTTGTATAATGGTGTGACAAATAAATTGAATATCTAGACAGTAAGGGAAGCTATAAATTAATTAAGCACTATGTGCCCTGTATCATAACAAAAATCATAGAGCAAGATGTAAAGTATAAAAAATATTTAATTGGCTAGTCAAATGAAAAAGGCAATTTAACTTTTCCATTACATAAATAAAGGCGACAAGAAACGAAAAGTCGTATCGCTCTCAAAAGACTTAACCCTAACCGTCGAGACCAAAACCTTCTCAGTGTCTTGCCGCACTAACTTGATGGCGCCAAAGATCTCAAAGGAGCTTCAGGAGGGCTATGAAATTGTGAGGAATGGATTCAGTCATGCCTCGCTAGAGATTAAGGAAGTGTTGAGGATGATTGAGACTATGGGTTTGGAGTACACCCTTTCTGAACCCTCAACCATTCTTAGAGAAGAGGTAGTGGAATTCTTCTCCTACATCAAGGTGCCGTCCTCTCAAAACTCACTGAAATCCAAGATTGGGAACATCAAGATTAAGATAAATCCAAAGAGACTAGGCAAAGCCCTTCATCTACCCTCCGTCAACCCTAGCGAGGAAGAAAAACCCACCATCATGGATAGAGACAATGCTCTCATGTGGTGTGAATACATTGAGGCCTAATCCGGATATCTTAAGAGGAAATTCTTCAATCAAAGAGGCAAGATACTGTCAGATATAGTAGGGAAAGCCCTCATCTGCAAACCTGTATTACATGACACAATCTCCAGGTCAATGTTTGATGTCATGACCATGAGAATCTTCAATAAGCAGACTTCTTGGTCATCAATCATCTACCAGAGAATAGTAGACTGCCTACACACTCCGAACATTGGTAGAATTCTTTCCTTATACCTAGTAAATACCAACCCAGATACATTCAAGCAGGAGCAAGGAGTGAAGATTCACTACCTAAAAAGAATGGACATAAAAAATCTTGACAGATTCACTAGGGTCCTACCCATGAGGCAACTGAAAGATCTTATTTTCAAGGTAGCTAACAACCTAGAGGGGGGTGAATATGTCTGCTTGGGTATTTTGAGAGTCTTTTTAAATCACTTGATTGTTTCTTTTAGCTTTCAGTTTATAATGATCTAGAGTTTGTCCTTAGCACCTGTAATTAAGAAAATAAAGGCAAACACAGAAAAGCACGCAAGTATTTTATAGTGGTTCCCAAAAATTATGGGTACATCCACTCTCCTCCCACCTTGCTAACTTCCTGTTAGTCAAGTCACTTCTCTAAAATAATGCTCCAAGGAGCTTACACCTCAGATCCCTCAGGATCTCTCAGTCTCCTCCAAGACTTACACCTCATCCACAATGGCCTACACTTAGTGATACAAATATCACCTACCTTAGGCACTTAAGCCCTACCACTCAGGCTATGGAGGATAGCCCTACCTCAGAGCAAGCTTGCTCCTACAACTCAGAGAGATATATTCTCCTATAGTTCAGGAAAAATTGCCCTACTTCTTAGTGGGTAAAACTTACAAACCTCAGAGAGCTACACTCTCCTACAGCTCAGGCAAATTTGTCCTACCTCAGACCCAAAGGTCCTACGGCTCAGATCCAGAAGGATCCTATAAAAATAAATAGTTTAATTAACTTTGACACAGAGAAATTTCTCTGTGTCAACCACTTGAGCAGAAAACTTTCTGCTCCAACTCTCCTCTCAGCAGGGAAAGGATTTGCTGGAGGAACTCAGAAGGTAACTTCTGAACTTGCTGCTAAAGGCTAAAGATCTTTTGATCTTGAGTCTTCAAACAACTCACTGAACCTGCCAAAGGATGAAGGTTCTTATTTCTTCTGAACAGATTCTGAATCTGTTGTGGAAGATAGAGACTTGCACAGCTGGCTGAACTTTTCTTGCTGGAGAGCTTCAAGCTTGACCAAGAAGATAAAGATGGCTGCTCTCCATATTTGAATAAAGTATGCCCTAAAAGCTTTATTTGTCTTGGCCCTATCTCTTCCTTTTGTAGTTCGCCGATCAACGAATCTTAGAGATCGGTGGGCCCCACCTACAGCTTTTAGCTGCGCCTTGCTTTAACCGAAGAAGACGTAAAGTAGCTTAACGACAAGTTTTATCATGTAGTGTAGCTTCCCCGTGTCTGATTTGAACTTAGTTGACTTTGTCGATTTTGCTGACGTCAGCACATGTGGACTTATCCAAAATCGAGCATCAGAGAATAAGCGTTGAGTGAGCAAGCATCACTCAACGCCAAAACACTTACACAGATTCACTATCTCTTGGCGTTGAGTGAGTAACCTTCACTCAAAGCCAAATTACTTAGAATATGAAGCCTGATTCTAGGTGTTGAGTGATTCAGCTCCACTCAACGCCAATCTTGCTTTATCAGCTTTCAGCTGCTTGACGTTGAGTGAGTAAGCATCACTCAATGCCAAGCCCCTTAGAAAAAATTCTGTCTTCACTAGGCGCTGACAGCGTTGAGTTAATAACGTCCACTCAATGCTTTTTTCCTTAACCAAATTTCTGCTTCTTCAGCAACTTAAGCGTTGAGTGAACACGCCTCACTCAACGCTTTTTTCCTTAGACAATTTTCTATATTTAATATGCACTTAGCATAGACTGTCTTTCTTAGTTCGATGAATGGTGAATTATGAGCTTGACGAACTTTGAACTCAGTTCGATGAACTCTCAACTGAGCTCGACTAACTCAGAATCTCAAGCTCTGAACTGAGCTCGGCAAAAGGTGAGCTGAGCTCGACGAACTCTGAACTCAGTTTGACGAACTCTGAACTTAGTTCAACCAGTTCAACATACAACCTTTTTGCTGAATGGCATTGAGTGTCTTCATCACTCAATGCCAAAACACTTAGCCAACTTTCTCTTTAGTAGCATGTCATTGAGTGAGTTGACTTCACTCAATGCCTGTGGACTTAGCCACATTTTATCTCATTCCAACTTAGGCTATGACAGTATAGGCTACACTCAGCGCTATAAGTCATCAGGCGTTGAGTGATGTTCTTTCACTCAATGCCTGTGGACTTCGATAGATTTCTGTCATCCCACACCTTAGGTAAGCATTTACCTGACTTAGCCACTTAGGCTTCCTGACCTATCATAGTCATCTACAGACATGTATATATCATTGATAATATTGACTTCACTCAAATCCAAGACATTGTGGGCAATGGACCCAACAATCTCCCCCTATTTGAGGAAGTCAAAAACTCTTAAGCAAAGACAATGACATACACAAAACCATACAACACAAGGCATAATAAAAGAAAACTAAATAATTGAGATGTTATCTATAGTTACCATGTAACACCTCTACCCGTCAAGAAGAATATAATAGAGGGTCCGGCCGGGGCCCCACACAGAGCATTCTAGCGGAAGTTTCACGGTTGAATCTTTGAACTCAAGATAAAGAACACTGCCCACTATAACATAGAAATGTCTACACCATCAAAAGAGTCTGGCCTTAAGGCCTTACAATAATTTCTCTTAACAAGGGTGTGGATTACAGACATCGGCACGCAGGCCGGCCACACATGAACAAAAGAAACAAAACAATGCCTTCGAGGGCAGCAACGCAGCTTTGGGCTTTAGCCCGCTAAGTCCCGCTCGGACCAGCACCTCTAGTACCTGTAAGAACCAATCCACCAAGCGGTGGAAAACAGGGCAACGGTCAGCATTCAGCTGACCAATTATAACTACCCTGCCCCTGGCACGGGGCAGCGGAATTCCATCCCTGCATAGCAATCTTCCAATATGATATATATAGCAATTCAAGCAAGATGTGCACGACCGCACAGTCACATATCACAAACGCCGGCACAACGGCCCGACGTCCCATGCACTCATGGCACTCTCGGGTGCACCGGAAACACCAGATCTCACCATTGAGCATTTAGTCCGGCACGCAGACCCAGGACTCTCATTATGCCGCTGACGAAAGCCCAATGCCTTGGCGCTCTCATGTCCAGCCTACATAACGCAGGTACAGATCATCCACCCCCCGTTGCTCAAATCGCCTTGCCCAACCAAGTACATCGTACCTGAGGCCACATTTAAAGGCGCTGGTCGGTTTCACCTTGCCTGTTCGGCACGAAGCCTTTTCATACAGTTGCAGCCCAACGCTCAACCGCACACAAAGTGGCAACTCACGGCCACAAGAGTTGCACCCAACTCTCACAATTTCCTGGACTTCCTCCAGTACTTTATCCATCATGCATACAAGCAATAATCACGAAGTCTTCTTCGATATGCAAACAAGCATCACCAATCCAGACCAATATGTCTAGATGGGCTTCACACAGCATGCCTAGATCCGTACTCCAATTCCGGACTCTAACAAGGGGGACTTCACATATCTACCCCAAGGGACGCCACAACCCACCGCACACTCGCGGGGAAGGGTTTTCCCTATGCAATGCAGGAAATAAGGACTTCACATGTCCAAGCAGGAAATCGTTACCATAGGAACTCGCTTCGGCGCCATGGAGAGAAATTAAGACGGATGAAAGCCTTCGCAGCAGCATTGCCTTCGCAAATCCGAACTCGGCTTGCGATTTGGACCACCGTAGCACCACCGGCAGCCGGATTCCACTTCTTCTTCCTCACTTTGCTCTCATCTCTCTCTTAAAGCTAGAAAGAGAGTATGTACTCAAAAATGAGCCTTTCCTCCTTCTTTCCCGGCCTTATCAGCCCAGGAATAAGCCCCAGCCACAGGATCCTCTTTAAGGAAAATGAACGGCCAAGATCTGCCTGAAAAATTATACTTTTTGGCCGACACGGCCTGTGACACGCCCGTGTCACAGGCCGTGTACCCTTAAGCGGCACACGTGGCACTCGTACCGACTGAAAACTACCAGAACACGGGCATCGACACGCCCGTGTCGAACCTGACACGCCCATGTCAGTCATATGACACGCCCGTGTCACCCCTGTTACACGGTACTCAACGAGCGCTAAAAACCAACAGAGCAGTACACGGGTAGGCATACGCCCTTGGACACGCCCGTGTCAAATCTGGCACGGCCGTGTGCAAGGCTTGGTTCCGGGCCATGTACATTTCTGACTCAAACTGGCTATTTATTGAGTGACATGCCCCTAGACATGCCCGTGCCCCAGGCCGTGTACCCCCGACACGCCCAGGGACACACCCGTGTCCCAGGCCGTGTCAAACAGCCTGCACCTCAAATCCAATTTTGAGATTTTTGGGGTGTTACAATCCTCCCAGGAGAATTGATCACCAGACCCCTCCTTTGCATAGCGTTGGAGACTTTCATCCAACTCCGTTGCCCGCCGAACCCTGTCAGCAAGGTCATATTGAACCTCCAACCAGTTCACGCATGCAACAGTCGAAGAATCTCTTTTCACACAAGATATCTCCAAAGCTTCCAACTCCTGGATTAACCGCTCATCATGTATCCGCAACCAATTTGCCCGCACCGGAGTCCGACGACTCAAGGCATCAGCGACCACATTTCCCTTTCCGGGAACATAGTGAATGTCGAAGGTATAATCCCCAAGGAATTCCATCCACCTCCTTTGTCGCATATTCAATTCCTTTTGATCGAGCAGATACTTTAAGCTTTTATGATCTGTATAAATATCCACCTTCACGCCATAAAGATAGTGCCGCCACAACTTTAGCGAAAAGATCACCGCCGCCAACTCCAAGTCATGGACGGGGTAATTACGCTCATGCACTTTCAATTGACGTGAGCCATAGACGATCACCTTGCCAAACTGCAGGAGAATGCAGCCTAAGCCGCTTCCTGACGCATCGCTGTATATCTCAAAACCATCTGTACCACATGGCGACGTCAAAACAGGCGCCGTGGTCAAACGACTTTTCAGCTCCTCAAAAGCTCGTGTGCACTCCGGTGTCCAAACGAACTTCTGATCCTTTCTCTTTAACGTAGTCAGAGGCAAACCAATCCGGGAGAAGTTCTCCACGAACCATCTATAGTAGCCCGCCAGTCCAAGGAAACTCCTGACCTCGGCCACCGAAGACAACACTGGCCAATCACGAATGGCACTTATCTTAGCCGGATCCACCGCTATGCCCTCTCCACTTACCACATGGCCTAGAAAAGCCACCGACGAGAGCCAGAACTCACACTTAGAGAACTTGGCATACAGCTTATTCCTTCGCAAGGTATGCAATACCAACCGCAAGTGGTTTGCATGATCTTCCTCCGATTGTGAATATACAAGGATATCATCAATAAACACAATCACAAACAGATCCAGGTATTCGCGGAACGTTCGATGCATGAGATCCATGAAGACCGAAGACGCATTACATAAGCCGAACGACATCACTGTGAACTCATAATGACCATAGCGTGTGCCAAACGCTGTCTTGGGAATGTCACCTTCCCTAATCCGCAATTGGTAATACCCGGACTTCAAATCCAACTTTGAATAGACGGTTGAGCCTGCTAGCTGATCGAACAAGTCATCGATCCGTGGAATTGGATACTTGTTTTTCTCCATCAGCTTGTTCAGTTCGCAATAATCAATACATAGTCGCAAACCACCGTCTTTCTTTTTCACAAAAAGAACAGGCGCGCTCCAAGGTGACATACTTGGGCGTATGTATCCCTGCTCCAACAACTCTTGCAACTGAACTTTCAGTTCGACCATTTCTTTTGGCGCTACCCGATATGGAGAACGGGCCACGGGTTTCGCACCCAGCACCAGCTCGATAGCGAAGTCGATTTCCCTTTGGGGAGGTAACACCGAAAGGTCCTTTGGAAACACGTCAGCATATTCCGACACAATCGGCACTTCACTCACACTAGCCTTCGGCGCCACCGCCTCTATGAGTGTGAAGAACAACTCCGCACCCTTCTGAACTGCCTTAACAACTTGGAGAGCGGATACCAACATCCCACTCATCCCTTGCATACCAATGAATTTGGTCTCTTGTTCGGTATTTGCCCAAGTGTGACCTCTTTTGAAGTGCAATCAATACAGGCACACTGCTCTGAAAGCCAGTCCATACCAAAGATTATATCAAACTCTTTGATCGGCAATACTAATGTTTCCACCTTGAACTCCTGACTTCCTATCTTGACCTCAAGACCGCAAGATCGATCCGCACACATCAAACATCCGTTAGGCAACAACACCTTTACACTGTCTGTCGTGGTCCGGATAGGCACCCCGACACGAAAGACAAAGTCCTCAGACAGAAACGAATGTGAAGCACCTGTGTCGAACAGTGCTCGCACCGGATACTCTCGTATAAGGACAAACCCTATAACATTACAATTAAAACAAGCACAGCACATCAAAAACAGAAACATTAAAACCTACGCGCACCTGTGACGACATCCGCCTGCTTCATGGCCTCCTGTTGTCCAAGGTTGAAGACCCTGGGCTGCGCGTGCGAGGCAGAAGACTCCACCACAGCCTTCCCCTTCTCCGCATAAGACGCTCCCGTCTTCTTATCACCCTTTGGAGGACCAGATCGACATTCACGTGCGAAGTGTCCAACCTTCCCGCACGTAAAACAAGCACGAGATCTATACCCTGATGTATCCGTCACAGTCGCAGAAGGAGCTTGTCCAGAAGACTTAGACTTCTTATTCCATCTCTTTCGGTAGCCAAACTTTTTCGGACGCGGCGGCTTAAACTCTGGCTTCGCAATCGCCAAGTTTCCCTTTGCTTGCCCCCGTTTCATGTCCGTCTCCAAAGAACGAGCCGTACAGACTAAGGCTTGGAATCCCTGACTCACAGAACTCGAGAGCAAATACCGCAGCTCATCTCGCAGTCCCGCATAAAACCGACTAGTCTTACGCTCTTCTTCGGCGAAGATCGTGCCCGCATATCTTCCCAAACGGGTGAACTCATGCAGGTAGTCATCCACACTTCGATCTCCCTATGCTAACCGTTGAAATTCCATTTCCATCGATATCCTTTGCTGCATTGGCAGATGTTGTGCTATGAACAAACGAGAAAATTCGTCCATTGTAATCTCTGCCAATTGCCTGCCGGCCAAGTGATGCATTTCAATCTCATCCCACCACAATCGTGCCTCTCCTTCCAGTAGGAAAGTGGCTAACATGACTTTCTGTTCCTCCTCAACCTTGATAGCTCTCATAATCCTCTTGATCCTTGCAAGCCAATCCTCTGCTTGGGCCGGTGTACCCGCCCCATGAAACTGCGGAGGGTTGAAGCTCAAGAATTGCTTCCATTATTGATCTGCTACCCGCGGATCAACTTCGGCTTCTACCAGTTCTTGTCGTACCCCAGCTTGCGTTGGCACCACTGCAGGACGTGCCTGCCCAGCCTGCTGAGCATTCATCATAGCAAGTACCGTTTCCGTGATGAGACGGACTATTTCAGCGGATGGAGGAGTTGTGGGCACCTCGGCTGGTGCCGCACTCTCAACATAACGTTGTGGTTCGGATTGACCCGCAACACTTCTGGTCACCTATATGTGTAAAATATACAGTTTAACGACCAATGAAAACGGCAACCATACAAAAAGAATACACAAGTTCAATAAACAAGTGTATTTGCATTCCTAAGTGTAAGTGGACAATCTTGAGTTCAAGTTAAGTGTTATAACGACAGCCAGCACTGACACGTGCTCGCCACCCCTCAAAAGAATTCGTCCGCGAATTCGGAAGAGATCGACCAACAAGCTGATACCAAATTGTAACACCTCTACCCGTCAAGAAGAATATAATAGAGGGTCCGGCTGGGGCCCCACACCATATTCCACAAACAGGCGGAGACGCTACGAACTAATATCATAACCAACGCGTCCTAACACAGAGCATTCTAGCGAAAGTTTCACGGTTGAATCTTTGAACTCAAGATAAAGAACACTGTCCACTATAACATAGAAATGTCTACAACATCAAAAGAGTCTGGCCTTAAGGCCTTACAATAATTTCTCTTAACAAGGGTGTGGATTACAGACATCGGCACGCAGGCCGGCCACACATGAACAAAAGAAACAAAACAATGCCTTCGAGGGCAGCAACGCAACTTTGGGCTTCAGGCCGCTAAGTCCCGCTCGGACCAGCACCTCCAGTACCTGTAAGAACCAATCCACCAAGCGGTGGCAAACAGGGCAACGGTCAGCATTCAGCTGACCAATTATAACGACCCTGCCCCTGGCACGGGGCAGCGGAATTCCATCCCTGCATAGAAATCTTCCAATATGATATATATAGCAATTCAAGCAAGACGTGCACGACCGCACAGTCACATATCACAAACGCCGACACGACGGCCCGACGTCCCGTGCACTCATGGCACTCTCGGGTGCACCGGAAACACCGGATCTCACCGTTGAGCATTTAGTCCGGCACGCAGGCCCAGGACTCTCATTATGCCGCTGATGAAAGCCCAATGCCTTGGCGCTCTCATGTCCAGCCTACATAACGCAGGTACAGATCAGCCACCCCCCGTTGCTCAAATCTCCTTGCCCAACCAAGTACATCGTACCTGAGGCCATATTTAAAGGCGCGGGTCGGTTTCACCTTGCCTGTTCGGCACGAAGCCTTTTCATACAGTTGCAGCCCAACGCTCAACCGCACACAAAGTGGCAACTCACGGCCATAAGAGTTGCACCCAACTCTCACAATTTCCTGGACTTCCTCCAGTACTTTATCCATCATGCATACAAGCAATAATCATGGAGTCTTCTCCGATATGCAAACAAGCATTACCAATCCAGACCAATATGTCCAGATGGGCTTCACACAGCATGCCTAGATCCGTACTCCAATTCCGGACTCTAACAAGGGGGACTTCACATATCTACCCCAAGGGACGCCACAACTCACCGCACACTCGCTGGGAAGGGTTTTCCCTATGTAATGCAGGAAATAAGGACTTCACATGTCCAAGCAGGAAATCGTTACCCTAGGAACTCGCTTCGGTGCCATGGAGAGAAATTGAGACGAATGAAAGCCTTCGCAGCAGCGTTGCCTTCGCAAATCCGAACTCGGCTTGCTATTTGGACCACCGTAGCACCACCGGCAGCCGGATTCCACTTCTTCTTCCTCACCTTGCTCTCATCTCTCTCTTAAAGCTAGAAAGAGAGTATGAACTCAAAAATGAGCCTTTCCTCCTTCTTTCCCGGCCTTATCAGCCCAGGAATAAGCCCCAGCCACAGGATCCTCTTTAAGGAAAATGAACGGCCAAGATCTGCCTGAAAAATTATACTTTTTGGCCGACACGGCCTGTGACACGCCCGTGTCACAGGCCGTGTACCCTTAAGCGGCACACGCGGCACTCGTACCGACTGAAAACTACCATAACACGAGCATCGACACGCCCGTGTCGAACCTGACACGCCCGTGTCAGTTATGTGACACGCCCGTGTCACCCCTGTTACACGGTACTCAACGAGTGCTAAAAACCAACAGAACAATACACTGGTAGGCACACGCCCTTGGACACGCCCGTGTCAAATCTGACACGGCCGTGTGCAAGGCATGGTTCCGGGCCGTGTACATTTCTGACTCAAACCGGCTATTTATTGAGTGACACGCCCTGGGACACGCCCGTGCCCTAGGCCGTGTACCCCCGACATGCCCTGGGACACGCCCGTGTCCCAGGCCGTGTCAAACAGCCTGCACCTTAAATCCAATTTTGAGATTTTTGGGGTGTTACATACCACACTTCCCTGCTTGCAGAATACATTATTGCATCTGCCATCTGCTTCTCCTGAATTGCTGCTGCCTTGCTTATTTGATCATTTGATCATCTTATCCTCTCACCCTTTTTGACTGTAGTAAATAGCTGGTAGGATGCACCTGATCAACTGATCATCTTATCACTTGCTCCCCCTCAATTAGGTAGCAGTGAAATGTTGGAATTGTTCTTGACTTTCTCCCCCTTAATTGGAGAATCTTCATTTCTTTAAAGGACCATCCTATCTACATAAAGCCAAATAGTTTGCAACCAGATGAGGAGAAACTGAAGATATAGTAAGTTTAATATACCCAACTCAAATTTGATGGTGTTAAACTTGGATTCATCTAGTGGCTTAGTGAAGATGTCAGCCACTTGCTTGTCTGTTGGGACAAACTTGTTGGAACTCAGTTCGGACGGTTAGCCGAACTAGCCACCGCGACCTATCCAGCCAGTCTTCTAGCAGGTTGCCGCCAAATTGCTGTTGTAGGCCAGAAAGTCATCTCACACCCTAGTGATCTTTTTCCAAGATTTCTTGTGTCCATAGTGACCTGATTCGATTTTCCTTTTTTTTGGTTAGCGTAAAGACCTTTTCCTATACTTATAATAAATTTATAGTCTTGCATAACATGGTTGATGATCAAAATGAAGAAATCATCCAAGTTGATGAAGTCACTCCTGTGGTTGAAGACACTCCAGATGCAAGGACTCTAGAGCTACAACATCTGAAGGATCACCCAATGTAAGACTAAATACATAGGTAAATAACTGCAAATTTACTGCTCCAAAAAAGTAAGTAATACATAGGTATGCCCCCTTATTTATAGAAAATGGGGAAGATGAGAGAATACAACACACGATGTGGGACTAAATACAAGTCGAGCGGACTGAGCGATTTGACATACCCAAACCGCTCACTATACAAGCCATAACATTACAACCTCCAGACACAGGAGAAAGACCGCTAGACAAGCCGCTACGTCGCACCTATGGATAGCGAACAACCTGCAGTGTGGCTAACCATTATGTTGAAGCTACGATAAGACATCTGACCGTGAACAAGAGGTAAATAACCGCCGAGGCACACATTGGACCGAACACTGCGGCTTCTACTAAAAACATCATCCAGACAGTCTACTGTGGACATCCATTCGGGCGGTTAGCCAAACTAGCCGCAGCGGCCTGTCCTTCCAGTCTTCTAATGGATGTCCTCAGTGGACTGTCTGGATGATGTTTTTAGTAGAAGTCGTAGTGTTCGGTCCAGTGTGCGCCTCAGCGGTTAGGAGACAGGCCGCAGTGGTCTGGTGAAGTTGTGAAGCTTTAGTCCAAGGCTTATCCTCTCAACGGTCTGATGACATCCCGCGGTACGTGGTCAGATGTCTTGTCATAGCTTCAACATAATAGTTAGCCACACTGTGGGTTGTTCGCTATCCGTAGGTGCAGCTTAGCGGCTTAGCGGCTTGTCTAGCGGTCTTTCTCCTGTGTCCGGAGGTTGTAATGTTATGGCTTGTATAGTGAGCGGTTTGGGTATGTCAAATCGCTCAGTCCGCTCGACTTGTATTTAGTCCCACATCGTGTGTTGTATTCTCTCATCTCCCCCGTTTTTTATAAATAAGAGGACATACCTATGTATTACTTACTTTTTTGGAGCAATAAAATTTGCGGTTATTTACCTCTTGTTCGCTTTTCTTCTCATATTTTCACTTGGTATCAGAGGGAAACAAGTCTTTTTGCTCCAAAATTGTTTTGCTCTTGTAGCGGTTTGTTTTTTTAAACTGCGCGGGTTGTCTCTTTTCTGTCCCTCCCTTCTTCAAGTTTTGTCCGGCTTCTTCCCTCCCGTTCTTTCTATCTGGTCGTGCGGTTTCCCCTTATTCGCGCGATCTCGTGCTCTTCTTTCTTTTGTGCGGCTTCTCTGCCCTTAGGTCGCAACATTTTCCTTGCTGCTGGTGTGTGATCACTGAGACCGGGTGGTTTCTCTTTATGTTCGCACGGCTCTGTCTCTGGTTTCCTGTTGCGGTTTCTGCTTTGTCCGCGTGGCTTGCTTGCCTTCTTCATGGATACATCGTCGTCTTCTACAACTTTCCCTGCTCCTTTCCCTCATTCTTCTCCCTCTGTTTCTTCTTTAGGTAATTTGGGTACATTGTCCAAGCTTACGAGCTCGAATTATCCTGACTGGAGTGTGTCTTTTGTCTTCCTTTTACGTTCTCAACGTAAGCGCTGACACTTGACTGATGACCCTCCTCCTGTTGGCTTTACTGCTTATGATGATTGGGATGCTTCTGATGCCTTGGTCCGTACTTGGTTGGCCAACAGTTTGTCTGATGAGTGTCTTCCTGTCATTCGACATGATTAAACAGTCAAAGCCACATGGACTCATTTTCCTGCTTTATATTCTAAAAGGGCTCAGACTTCGCGTATCTAAACTCTGTATGCTGACCTATTTGCTCATCCTGTTATGACCCCTGCTGCAGATTATCCGGAGGTGTAGGGTCTTGGGGCTGAACTTCTTCAACATCGTCCCTTTTCTGCTGATCTTGCTGAGGAACAAAAACATTTTAAGGAGCTCCTGATGGTTTGTTACTTACTTCGTCTTCTCGACTCCTATGACTTGATTCACCAACAGATTCTCGAGGAAGCGAACACTCCAACTCTTGATGCCACTGCTGCTCGGATTTCCATTGTTACTACCCTCCTTCAACACCCTTTGCTTCCTTCTCCCTCTCCTGATCTTGTTTCTCATTCTTCCTTCTCCCTCTCCTTACTTTATTTTGCCAAGTGCTAAACCACACTTGCCGAATCAACGTATTAGCGTCGGTGCATCGACCCTCCAATACCGAAGACCCACCACCTTTATACCTTTTATGCACATGAAATAGTTATGAATCCAACCACCTACCGAGCCAAAGCTCACCGGACTATCCCGTCCATCACAACAAACAACCGAGCCAAAGCTCACCGGACTATCCCATCCGTCACAATTATCCGATGAGCCATCGGCTCACCGGGACAACCTGCCCATCATCAACACCACCGGGCCTACAACCCATGTGAACCAACCTAGCATTCCGAGACATCAAGGTGAGTGAAAGTGAAACCCTAGTTATACTAGTTGCTCTTGAAATTTATGTTGGGTATTGTATCCACAATGTACCTGATTTGAAGAAGCCCCTGAACAAGCTAAGGTGAATAGATACTATATTCACAATGTACCTGATTTTAAGGAGCTCCTGATGGTTTGTTACTTACTTCGTCTTCTCGACTCCTATTACTTGATTCACCAACAGATTCTCGAGGAAGCGAACACTCCGACTCTTGATGCCACTATTGCTAGGATAATGTATTTGATGATTTTCTTCAAGATATGCTTGCAGTTATTCCATGCTAAGTACACACCAATGTCAGGGTGAATTGGGTCAATATACACGGGTCTGCGCAACATAATCCCTCGTTGAGAAGATCAGTGTGTTGGCTTACGTGTACTCTCTCTATTGGAGTGTACTTATATTCAAGTATAGGGCAGTGATAGATCAAGAGCAGACAAGGAGCAAGAATGGATCAAAGACCAGCTCACGGGAAGATAGACGAAAATTCGTCTAAGTAAGATTCGACGAGAATCACTAAGTGATTCTCGCCGATTCGACGAGAATCTCGCCGAATCGTCGAGAATCACTAGCCGATTCTCGCCGAATGCTTCCGGCTGTCTCAGCGCCGTCTAGAATTCTGCTAAGGCAGAATCGACGAGAATCCCTAAGTGATTCTCCCCGAATCATCGAGAATGACTTTGCATTCTCGCCGATTCCTCGAGAATGAATTGTGATTCTCGCCGATTCTCTCCGGATGGCTTGCTTTTCAGCCTAGAAATCTTCTAAGTAGAATTCGACGGGAATCATTAGTGATTCTCGACGAATCGTCGAGAATCACCAATGATTCCCGCTGAATTTGCCTTAGGCGATTTTCGTTGGCGCGCTGGACCGGACCAAATGTACAGGCGCTGTTTTGAACTGGATTTAGGGCTACTTTTGGTGGGGACCACAATGGTCATAAAGGATGACCTACATTATATATAATCGTGTATTTTGAACAGTAAAGATAATCCAGACATACAAAAAGAAAGGGCCGCCAGATTTGACCTAGCGTATCGCGTATTCTCTTCCGCCTCCGTCTCCGCGCATCAAGTTGTCGCCGCCGCCGATCGTGGATTTTTCCTGATCTCCCGGCGACAGAAGTTTAGCCAAGCAACGCGTCTCACGTGTCTATCTCGAGATCCTTTGTCTCTTGATTTGTTGAACGGGAATACCTTCCCCTTCCGAATCGATTGAGACGATCGATCCAAGTAAGATCGTTGGTATACCTTGCTAGCTTTGCTACGAAGGTTGGATCTCGAAAGAATCGCTGCCGCAATCTGTGTTGCCGCCGATCTTGAAAGAATCGCCGCCGTAATCTTTGCCGCCGCCGATCTCGAGGAGATCCTTTCCAAGTGAGAGCTACAGTCGTGGACTCTTCGTCTTCTTCAAGAACGCGTCATCGAACGAAGAGGGACACCTAACGCTCCAAAAGTAGTTTGTATTTTATACATTCCATTTTTACTTTTGTTGTAAAGGAACGTTGGTTCCTCATCGTAAGGGTCTGGTGCAACCCGTGGTGGAGGAGTGGTGACTCCTTCGGTTGGAAGGGTTCCTTCCATAGTGTGAGGATTGGATTTTAATTCGGTTGGTGAAGTGACTGAGTCGTCCCTTGTTGGGAGATAGGTCGAAGGGGGAAAGTGGACGTACCCAAATCGGGGAACCGCTATAACTGCCTGTATCTTTCTGTGCTTTGTTTGTTTTCCTTTATTGTGCAGGTAATTTTTTAATTCCGCAAAAAGACTACAAATCACCTATCCCCCCCATAGGTGAAGGTAGTTGACACTAGTGGGACTTTCAAGTGGTATCAGAGGGAGGTTGCTCATCAAAAAGGTTAACACCTTGAGTAAGTTCCTGCCACTAGTGTCAAGAAGAAGACAGATATCTACTATGGACGGACTCAAGTACTCAGGCAAGATCTAAGTGTGTACCAGGCTAAACTTTCCTATCTGGAAAGAAAGTATTAGATTTTACATGGAAGCAGTCGACCCTCGACTCTTCATGATCGTGGAGGAGGGACCTTATATTCCCACTAAGGCCTCCACCATTGATCCTACTAAAATGGTGCCAAAGAAGCTTTCTGAAATGGACAAGGATGAGATGGTGCTGGTAGGACTTGACAAGAAGGCACAGAACATTCTAGTCAGCGCAGTCGATGACTCCATGATGCAGAACTTCTACAACTACAGGACAGCCAAGGATATCTGGCACAACCTGATTATTCTGATGGAGGGCACAGATGAAGTGAGGGATGATCGGAGATCCCTCCTGAACCAGAAATATGAGGCCTTCAGGCAAGGGCCAAAGGAAGAGATCGGAGTTACCTTCGAGAATTTCCTCAAGATCGTCAATGCCCTAAAGGGATATGGAAGAGTGTTCACTGATGATGAACTGAATGATAAATTCCTTAGGTCCCTTACTAAGGAATGAGACACGAAGATCTGCGCCATCCGAGAGTTTGGCAAATTAGAAGAAACTGATCCTCAGATACTATTTGGGAAGCTTATGTCCTATGAGCTTCAGCTGAACACGAGGAAAGCAGAAGAAGAAGTCAAGAAAGCCACAACAAAAGAAAAGACTGTGGCCCTAAAAGCTATTCACTCCAGGAAAGGCAAGGGTGCTGCCTCGTCCTGTTCATGGAAAAAGGATGAGGAGGAAGACTCCGAGCCATGCTCCTCTGGCTCAGAGCTGTCTGAATAAGACTTCTCCCTCATCACCCGAGAATTCAAGAAGTTCCTCAAGATGAGGAATCAAAGAAAGAGAGACGGCTCCTCCTCATGAAATCAGAAGAAGAATTATTCTTCTGACAGGTATGAATCAAAACCGAACAAACATCGTCATACTAACATCATTTGTTTTGGGTGCAATAAGCCAGGACACGTCGTGGCTGACTGCCATCAAGGCAAGAGAGAGAAGGGAAAGGGAGAGGAGCACAGAACCTCGAGAGATAAAAAGAAGGAGAGAAGCTACATCGCTAAGAAGCCAAAGACACTAAGTGAATCTGATTCCTCAAACTCCAGTGATGATGAGGAAGCCTACTTTGGGCTAGTGGGTCGCTCTAACTTAGAAGGAGAATGCCCCCCATTCACTGGGAAGGTAAAAGCTCGTACCCCCCTCTCTGACTCTGACTATGAGTCTCCTGATGATGATCTCGAGGACAGCCCATCTGCCCGAGAAGCTGAGCTCCTCGAAAAGTATGAGCTTCTGCTCAACACCTTCGAGGAATGCCACAAGAGATTGAGGGCTCAGAAAAAGGAAGTCAAATTCCTTAAGGTCGAGGGTGTCTCCCTAAGGGAAGAGATCACTAGCTTGATTTTTCTCCGACAGGAGCACCTTGACCTGATCTATAAGCACTCAGAGTCTCTAAGTCTCCTTGACCTTAAACAGGAAGAAATCAATAAGTTGGAAGAACGCCTTGCGGCAGAAAGGAAGATTGTCCAAAGCTTCTCTATGCCAAAGACTGCTCTTCCACTGGTTGATACCTTCTCTGCTCAGGCTAAGTGGGCTGGCTTGGGGCATGTGGGTGTTCCTGTCAAATCATCCAGGAGAAACAAAAAGCAGAGGAAAAATAAGGCTGCTAAGAAGGCCTCTGCTGCAGAAAAGGGAAAGGCCCCACTCAACCCTGTTTAATTCAGGAAGCCTGGCTTTCCCTGCAATGAACAAGACTTTGAGTTAACTTATGGCCACTTCTTCCGGCCCTCGGTTGAAAAGCCCAAGAGCCGGTATGATGGTTGGGCCTTCCCCCGCAACTTTGCCGAGAGTGTCTTCAAGGCACCTTATGAGGAAATCCAAGTGAAAGATTTTGGCCACTTCTCTAGCGGCCATAATAGGAAGCAGGCACCAAAAGCCAAGCCTGTTATACTGAAGGAACAGGAGGTGAAGAAATCATGTGAATGCTGTCATCATGACTGCTCCACCTCCAGATCCAAGGCCCCAGCTGGACCCACCGTTCCCAGGGTGAAGCAGGAGCCTAGGAAAAGGTACAACAGATTTGACTATTGGTGTTGTGGTAAAGTTGGTCACTTTGCCGTGGATTGCTGGTTTAATCCGAGATATAACGAGACTCCTCATGTTAGCAATGCGAGACCGACCACTCGTAGGGTTAACCATCCGAGGGTGAGTGTGCTAACAAGGAATCTAGGACCCAAGTTCGATTGGGTTCCTAAGGAAAATTAATTCTATTTTGCAGGAATGTCCAAAGGCCACCAAAAGTCCAATCTGGTACTTGGACAGTGGATGCTCCCAACATATGACTGGGACTAGAAGCCTGCTGCGTGACTACTCTCCAGTCGAAAATGGACCCAAAGTCATCTTTGGGGGATCAGATCGAGGTGTCACCAGAGGTTATGGTATGATTTCCAACAGAATAATATCTATCACCGATGTGGCTTATGTTGAAGGTTTAAATCATAACCTGATCAGTGTAAGTCAATTATGTGATAAAGGATATGACGTTAAGTTCTGGAAGGATAAATACTTGATAATATCGTGTGCCTCTTCGGAGACGGTATTAACTGGCATTAGGAGCAGAAATATCTTTTGTTTAGATTTTTTTAGTTTAGATTCTTCTACCCTCGTGTGCCTGGTAGCAAAAGGCAGTGCATCTCTTTGTGAACAATGACACAAGAGATTGGCACATATTAATTTCAAGATAATTAGTATGTTATTTTCTAAAAATTTAGTAAGGGATGCTCCCATTATTAAGTGCATCAAAGATAGCCCCTATCCTGCATGCCAGAAGGGCAAACAGACTCGGGCTACCTTTAAGGGCATTGCAGACAAAGACTCTTTCAGATGTCTTTATCTTCTGCATATGGACTTGTTTGGTCCAGTGCAAGTTCATAGATTGGAAGGCAAGTCCTATACGCTTGTGATTGTTGATGATCACTCTCGATTTACATGGGTGTTCTTCTTAAAACGAACGTCAGATACGTTTGACATCTTCACGAGTTTTGTCAAGCAAATTCAGAACGAACTTAACTGCTCAGTGGTCAAAATAAGAAGTGACCATTGAACAGAATTCGAGTCTGGGGCTATGACAGAATTTTGTGAAGAACATGGTATCTTTCATGAGTTTTCCTCCCCGCGTACTCATCAGCAAAATGGAGTTGCGGAGAGGAGAAATATAACGCTCATTGAAGCTTGCACGACAATGTTGAATGACGCTTCTCTTCCAGAATATTTCTGGGCAGAGGCTGTCAATACGGCTTGTCATGTACAAAACCGGGCATTGATCAATAAAAATCATCATAAGACGCCTTATGAGCTACTGAAAGGCAGGAAACCAATTATGTCCTACTTAAGGATCTTTGGCTGCAGATGCTATGTGCTCAATAACGGGAAGTACCCACGAACTAAATTTTGTGAAAAATGCTTCGAAGGCATATTCATGGGCTATAGTGGCCATAGTCGGCCATATAGGGTTTTTAATAAGAAAACCCTAATGGTAGAGGAATCCATTAATGTTGTATTTAATGAAGGATGCTTGCTTAACAACAATTCTTCCAGTGGTATTCTTGAAGATGCAGGTGCAATACTTGAACAGCTAAGTCTCGATGAGATCGCTAAAGATGCAACTCCTAAGTACGTCAAGGTTTCCACCTCGACGTCAGCTGGAGAAGTTGACGAGCAGGATGGAGAAAATCTTCCCGAAGAGAGAGAAGCCCGAGAAGATGTCACAGCTCCAGATGCAAGACTCCTAGAGCTCCGACATGTGAGGGATCATCCTAGAGATCAGATCATTGGAGATCTTCGTGACGGTGTCAGAACTCGAAGACGTACAATTAACGAGATTTTGCACCTTAGTTTCCTGTCACAGGTTGAGCCAAAGAAGTTCGACGAGGCGAACAAAGATGCGGCATGGATATTGGCCATACAAGATGAACTGCATCAATTTGAAAGATGCAACTTCTTGACGCTTATTCCCAGACCAAAGAACCAGAATGTGATCGACACCAAGTGGATCTTCAGAAACAAACTGGATGAACACGGTGTCATCATAAAGAACAAGGCCAGGCTGGTGGCTCAAGGTTACAGACAGAAGGAGGGAATTGACTTCGACCAGACCTTTGCACCAGTGGCAAGGCTCGAGGCAATCAGATTGTTCCTGGCGTATGCTTCGCACAAAGGTTTCACTGTCTATCAGATGGACGTGAAATCTGCTTTCCTCAATGGAAATCTGAAAGAGGAAGTATATGTCGCACAACCCCCAGGTTTTGTTAATCCTACATTTCCCAATCATGTTTATTTTCTTAATAAAGCCCTATATGGCTTAAAACAAGCTTCTCGAGCTTGGTATGAGACTCTGTCTAGTTTTTCTTCTTGAGAACAAGTTCTCTAGAGGAAAAATAGATAAGACATTATTTCTTAGGGAAGTCAAAGGCAAGATTTTGCTGGTGCAAATCTATGTCGATAACATAATATTCGGGTCAACGGATAACAACCTTTGCAAGAAGTTTTCCAAACTTATGCAAGGGAAGTTTGAAATGAGTAGTATGGGAGAGCTGAAGTATTTCTTGGGACTTCAAGTGAAACAGTCTGAGGATGGGATTTTCATCTCTCAGACGAAGTTCACAAATGAACTCCTCAAGAAATTCGGAATGGAGAGTGCAACCTCTATGAGGACTCCAATGGGATCCACTGTGTCTCTGGACAAGGATGAGAAAGGGAAAACTTTTGATGAAACCAAGTACAGAAGCATAATTGGATCCCTGCTCTATCTTACTGCTAGTAGACCAGATATTATGTTTTCCACATGCGTTTGTGCCAGATATCAGGTGAACACTAAGGAATCTCACTATGTCGCTGCAAAGCGGATTCTTAGATACCTTAAAGGTACACCAAATCTTGGCTTCTGGTACCCAAGAAACAATGATGTCGAGCTGAGAGGCTTTTCAGATGCTGACTTTACAGGAAGCAGGGATAATAGGAAAAGCACTTCCGTGACGTGTCAATTCCTCGGAAGAAGGCTTATTTCTTGGAATAGTAAGAAGCAGAATTGTGTCGCAACCTCCACGGCTGAATCTGAGTACATCTCAGCAGGCAGCTGTTGCGCACAACTTCTATGGATCAGAAATCAGCTCAAAGATTATGACCTGCAGTTCAGATAAGTTCCGATGTATTGTGACTCCTCGAGCGCAATAGCAATTGCGAACAATCCTGTATCGCACAGCAGAACGAAGCATATTGAAGTGCGCTATCACTTCATTCGGGAGCATGTGGAAAACAAAGACATATCTCTCTGTTATGTCCCCACGGATAAGCAGGTTGCAGATATCTTCACAAATCCCCTAGACGAGGCCAAGTTCAGTCTCTTCAAAACTAAACTCGGCATGCTGAACTATGAAGAGTGAAGACTGTACAGCTCAAGGCTCTTGGATCAAGGGGGAGCATCAGCAAGGAACTAAAGCTCGAGCATGGATGCAAAATCTGAGGGGGAGCATGTGGCTCCAAGTGAAGTCCCAGATTTATAGAAGCCGAAAAGGGGGAGATTACCCTCTCGGCTAAGGCTAAGGTGGCTCCAAGTACCAAGTATGCTCTCAAGAAATTGGTAATGAATTTCTCTCTCAACTGGATTCTTCGTTTATGATTTTCATTCCCATATGTCCTATTCACCTTAGCTTGTAGGGTTTAGGCTTCTTCAAATAGGGGGAGATTGTTGGGTATTGTATCCACAATGTACCATATTTGAAGAAGCCCCTGAACAAGCTAAGGTGAATAGATAATTTATTTGATGATTTTCTTCAAGATGTGCTTGCAGTTATTCCACGCTAAGTACACGCCAATGTCAGGGTGCAGTGGGTCAATATACATGGGTCTACGCAATGTAATCCCTCGTTGAGCAGATCATTGTGTTGGCTTACGTGTACTCTCTCTATTGGAGTGTACTTATATTCAAGTACAAGGAAGTGATAGATCAAGAGCAGACAAGGAGCAAGAATGGGTCAAAGACCAGCTCACGGGAAGATAGACGAAAATTCGTCTAAGTAAGATTCGACGAGAATCACTAAGTGATTCTCGCCGATTCGACGAGAATCACTAGTGATTCTCGCTGAATCGTCGAGAATGACTTTGCATTCTCGCTGATTCATCGAGAATGAATTGTGATTTTCGCCGATTCTCTCCAGATGGCTTGCTTTTCAGCCTAGAAATCTTCTAAGTAGAATTCGACGGGAATCATTAGTGATTCTCGACGAATTGTCGAGAATCACCAATGATTCCTGCCGAATTTGCCTTAGGCGATTTTCGTTGGCGCACTGTACCAGAACAAATTTACAGGCGCTGTTTTGAACCGGATTTAGGGCTACTTTTGGTGGGGCCCACAACGGTCATAAAGGATGACCTACAGTATATATAATCGTGTATTTTGAACAGTAAAGATAATCCAGACATACGAAAAGAAAGGGCTGCCGGATTTGACCTAGCGTATCGCGTATTCTCTTCCGCCTCCGTCTCTGCGCATCAAGTTGTCACCGCCGCCGATCGTGGTTTCTTCCTGATCTCCCGACGACAGAAGCTTAGCCAAGCAAAGCGTCTCACGTGTCTATCTTGAGATCCTTTGTCTCTTGATTTGTTGAACGGGAATACCTTCCCCTTCCGAATCGATTGATACGATCGATCCAAGTAAGACCGTTGGTAGACCTTGCTAGCTTTGCTACGAAGGTTGGATCTCGAAAGAATCGCTGCCGCAATGTGTGCCACCGCCGATCTTGAAAGAATTGCCGCCGCAATCTTTGCCTCCGCCGATCTCGAGGAGATCCTTTCCAAGTGAGAGCTACGGTCGTGGTCTCTTTGTCTTCTTCAAGAACGCGTCATCGAACGAAGAGGGACACCTAGCGCTCCAAAAGTAGTTTGTATTTTATACATTCCATTTTTTACTTTTGTAGTAAAGGAACGTTGGTTCCTCATCGTAAGGGTTGGGTGCAACCCGTGGTGGAGGAGTGGTGACTCCTTCGGTTGGAAGGGTTCCTTCCATAGTGTGAGGATTGGATTTCAATCCGGATGGTGAAGTGACAGAGTCGTCCCTTGTTGGGAGATAGGTCGAAGGGGGAAAGTGGACGTACCCAAATCGGGGAACCACTATAACTGCCTGTGTCTTTCTGTGCTTTGTTTGTTTTCCTTTATTGTGCAGGAAAATTTTTAATTCCGCAAAAAGACTGCAAATAACCTATCCCCCCATAGGTGAAGGTAGTTGACACTAGTGTGACTTTCAATTTATTACTCCTACGGTTTACGTTAGCCAGGGACTGCCCAAGGAATACCCCGTGAAGGATTCTCGAGGGCACTAGGAACTACGATAGGCGGAAGCCAAAAGCTCCCTTTCGCAAGGCACTTATTATTATTGGTTACTACACCGATTCCTGATCCCTTATATGTTATATTGGAACTAACCCTGGTGTGATTTGACTCTTCCTCTCTACGCGAAAGATGATCTTTCGTCGATCCCGAGCACCATCTAACATTAGCCAATCCAACCCTCTACTCATCCTACTTCCAATGATGAACTCATTTTTATTTATCCAAACCAGCAACCACAAATCCCGGCTCATGTGCCCAAATTTATACTCCAACATAATTCATGCAGTTTTTACTATATGCAGACCACTAAGCTATATGACATGTAAAATGGGAGGTACACAAAATAATCACCCAGTACTCCGATAATAAATATTGGAGGGCTATTATGACCTTTGTGGCCTAAATCCAGAAATTCAAAATTTTCCTATTTATCTGATAATTTATTTAATTATTCTAGTAGCCAAAAATCCCAAGTTTAAGCATGAAGTACCAATTTCAGACAAGATAATATTCCACCAAATTTTATGTTAAACCCTAAACCCTAAAATATGAATATTTAACTTAAATTCAAAGTCTCCCAATTTTTTAGCAAGCTTTAAACCCCTAATTTTAATTTTAAATATATCCCACAATAAGTCATTTTAAGAGATAAGTACAACAATAATACTTCCAAAAATTCAGCAAAAATTCAAGGATGATTGTAAGGACATATAAATGCTCTAGGTCATGTTTCATAATTTATTAGAAAGTAATGAGCTCTAAGCAAATTATTGAACAATTTTCCAAGTTAATGAGCTTGTGAAGTAGGTACTGCAAAAATGTATTCAAAAATTCTAATAAACTTCATACATGATCAAGAGGGTCTAAAACTCCCTCTGCCAAATTTTCATGACCTTCCAATGGGCAGTAGGATCATAATAACCAAATGACTAATTAAGGCAATCCCACGAGTTACAAAGGAAGTGCTAAGAATATTGATCCAAAATTCCCAATTAAATTACCAGAGGTTCAATATTTCCTAATGACTACACTACCAAATTTTTATTATTGTTCAAGTAGTTTTACTAACCTATTCTAGCACTATAATGTTTGTGCCCTAAATTAGAGTTACGGTTATGAGGGGCCTACCCTTTTCCAAACCCCTAAATATTTTCACCAGAGGGCTTTATTTACCCTAGAACCCTCTCTACAAATTTTCAAGCTCATTCAAGGTCTTTTGGCCTCATGTCCTTCACAAGGCACAAAAGTCCTTCCTTAGGGTTTGGTCTTAGATCTTAGGGCAAATTCATTCCAATCTACCCCATCTTCAATGGGGAGGTGTTAAAATCCATACCAATCCAGTGGACCCAATTTCAACCTCTGTTGAGGTGATTTGGCAACTCAAAACCCAAAATGCACTTTTTGACCAAAATACCCTTTGTAAAGCAAGACTAGGGTTTGCATAATTTCAGTTCAAACCACCTCTAAATGTGATGAAATTTTAACCAGAGCTCTATAATGACACCAAGCACCACTAACCTAAATTTGGGTGAGTTTGGAGGTCATTTGGTCCCTAAATTAATTAACCCTAGAAAAATTTAATAATTTCTAAGACTATAGAGACATTGTCCCCAAAAATTCTCATTTTTGGGCAGGACCTACTCATATACTAGTTTGACCCCCTGTCCAACTTTCAAGTCATTTGGACCAGAGATGAAGGGTGGGCATCCATTTTAATTTCTGCCTAGCCCTAGGTATAGACCCCACCAAAGTGAGTTCCCTGGTCAAACTAGGCGCCCAAATTAGTTTAAACTAATTTTGAATTAAAGTAGACCCATATGGCTACAATTTATGTGTTGACCATTTCCTATGAATTAGCCTCTAAGTATTTTTGAAAATTAAAAAAATTAAATACCTTATATGTGACAGAAATGAAATAAAAATGCATCAAGCCTATAGTTTAATTTCATTTCAGCACGAATCTTGGCGCAGCATTGGATGATATCGGGTTGCCTTCTATCTCCAGCCGACGGTCCCGATTCAACCCGCCTTGAGCTTCTTCTAGCCGCTGCCAGCGGCCATCCGGCCACCTCCCTGGTCGGCCACCGCCACCAACACCTCCGCTGAGGTGGTGGCCAACGACTGGCGGCGGCACAGCCGCCGGAGGGGCCTTTTCCGGCGAACCTGAGAAGTTCATTTCTCCCGTAAAACCAGAGAAATCCGAGTTTGGATCGGGCTCAATTGAGCACGAACCTTAAACCTAATTAGCCCTAAGATCTACCCATTAGGTAAGGAGAGGAGGAGGACCTTGCCGGCGGCCTGAAGTTGAGAAGATTGCCGGGAAACCATCTTTGAAGGCGTCGCCGCTCGGCTTCTGCAACAGCATGATTGGAGGGCTTGAAATCTTCAGGTAAAGGCTTGGAAACGTTCCTTTGGGGCCATTGAGGGTGTTTAAAGGCTCGGTTGAGGAGGAGAGAGGATGGATTATCAATGGCCATTAAAGCCATTAATGGCTAGGCTTGGGTTAGAAGAAAGGGGCTGAACCAGCCCCTTGGTGGCCCGGAAACGGATGGAAACTTCTCCCCTTCCCAGGGGAGTTAAATCCAGCCATTAAGGGTGGCCTTTGGCCTCCCTTGGCCGGGTTTGACATACCCCTTCATTCCCTCTTTTTCTCTCTCCTCCATTAACATGGAATTCGAGTTTAAAGCTTCTGCCACGTGGAATTCTATCATTTGACCATTTGTTACTGTTTAAACTGAGTCTTAATAAAGGAAACGACCAATTAACTTATCCTGGCGCAATTCCCGAAGAGATCCGGTTCAGCCGAACCAACAACCAAACAAAAAGCGCCAGAAAAATTCTAAGTAAAATGGCGTTGAGTGAGCTCAGCTCACTCAACGCCATCCAGCTAATGGTGTTGAGTGAGCTCAGCTCACTCAACGCCATCCAGCCTATGGCTTATAGTGAGCTCAGCTCATTCAACGCCATCCAGCCGACGGTATTGAGTGAGCTCAGCTCACTCAACGTCATACAACCTAAACAAGATGACGTTGAGTGCAGTCAGTGTACTCAACGCCGTTCAGCTTATGGCGTTGAGTGCACTTGATGCACTCAACGCTATTCATCCCAAGTAAGATGGCGTTGAGTGCAATCAGTGCACTCAACGCCGTTCAGCTTATGGCGTTGAGTGCACTCGATGCATTCAACTCCATCCAACCTAAGAAAGATGGCGTTGAGTGCAGTCAGTGCACTCAACGTCATTCAGCTTATGGCGTTGAGTGCACTCAACGCCATCTAGCCTTTGGCGTTAAGTGCACTCGACGCACTCAATGCCATACGACATATGTCGTGGAGTTCACTCGACGCACTCAATGCTCGAGCCCAAATCCTGTTTTAAGTAAATTTCTGACCTACTATTTGCAGACCAAGGTGATTTTCACCTTGAGCCCGAGTCACTTGGCCTCTTTGGGCTTCCTAAGGTTTTATCATGACCTAGTCTTGACAAAAATACTCCTAGGGGTCTAATTGTCTGAGGAAAGTTACAAATCCCAATATATAAACAAAAATTTTTGTCCCCGAAATTCTAGTTAGGCCTACGGGGTTTCAAGTATGAAGGTAAATTGTAACATCCCGAGAGGTTGTGAGTAATACCTGACCTAAAAGCTCCGGGTACCTTTATCGCATCAAGTCCTAGGGCTCCCATGTGTGCTCCTCTTGCCCATGATTCCTCCACAGGACCTTGACCAATGGAACCTTCTTGCGCCACAAGACTCGTATCCCCTTGTTGTCAATCCGGACCGGTTCTAGGTGAACTTACAAATCAGATGCTACCGGCCCATCGGTGGCCGTAATCTGCTGCTCCGGGTGTAGTAAGGCCGTCCTAAGAGGGGATACGTGGAACCTATTAGTGTATCCTGCCTCATCCAGCTGATAGGAGTCCGAAAACCGGGCTAAATGGTTGAACTCCCGGTGGTATTCTACCACTGTCTTGGTGCCTTGCCTCAACTATAAAAATCGGTCTTCCAGCTCATCTCTGGCCGACTACGAAACAAAATGCTCCAGTAGTGCGGCCTTGAACTCCCCCAAGCAATCTACGCAACCTCTCTGTCTGCAAACGTCGTGTCTAGCGATGTCTTCCACCATCTCTTGGCATGAGATTCCAAGCAAGAGACCACCAGAGGTACCCTTTGTAAGACCCCCTTTTTTTCTTTTTAAAACCCGGGGGTCTTAGGCCCAGAATCGCCGTCTTGCGGTGACACCTTCACGTCCTGAAGGGGTCATCACCACAAGGCGCCGATTCTACCGGCCAATTCGATCACAGAAAAGGTAGCATAATGGTTGAAGTAAGAGCAAGTCCACTGAAAGTAAATCACATATATAGAATAAAATCTCCACGAAGGGAGTGTCCACAAAGTACAATAATCAGAGTACTATAAATGCGGGCTTATGCCCGGTACATCATATCCTCACTACAAATCTCTCATGCGGAAGCAAAAAACAGAAACTACTCAGGGTCGAGACTCACGGTCCCGGGTGTATGAACTCCGGAGCTAGACTGCCCCATCTCCAGGCGCACCGATCTCTAGGGCTGCTCCTCCATGCTGGGCTCCACGATCCCCTAAATGATGCGGTTCGAAAACCGTTAGTCATAAAGACTAAGCCCTATCATCCCCTACCCCTTCCCCCATGGCTCCTAAGTACCGAGCGGAGAGGAAGAAAGGGAAGGACATGAAGGTGGAGATTTAATCAAGAAGCAGATGGCAGCGGAACTAATCTAACAATTTTATAATAAATATGACAGAAACAGAAAGTACGAAAGGTAACCTTAACTTATGTGCGAAAGCGTATAAGCCAAGGGATCTTCTGCAAGGCTCCCATAGTATAGAGTGTCCCATACCACTTATATGTTGGGGTGTCGGTTATCAAACAACAGCATATGTTTATATTAAAATTAACCTTAATTTATAAACTTGCCCACACAAGCTTATAGACGAAGGGGTCGTTTTGCTGGTCCTAATGTATAAGCGTCTCATACCACTTATACTTTAGGTGTCAGGGTTAAATAAATCGTTTATGCTATGACATGCAAGTGGGTATGATGAAACATGCAAGTGCAACACACACACCCGACTCTGTGCACACAGACCTTTAGTTCCCCCTTTCGGAGCCGTTAACTCCCAGGATACCTCCGTAGTGGCAGACGGAAGCGGTGGGTTGGGCCTCGCCCACCTCTAAACCAGTAAAGCACTACCGGTCAGACCTATCGTACGCCTCAACGCTTGGTGCACTAAGCGGACGCCTGCGTACTCTTGCCGGCTGGCACACCAGACTTCTGTTGGCGAAGTGCTAACCACACTTGCCGAGTCAGCGTATTGGCGTCGGTGCATCGACTCTCCAATACCGAAGACCCACCACCTTAATTTTCATTCCTTTTATGCACATGCAGATTTAATCGTAAACACACAAAAACTGAGCCGAAGCTTTCATCAATCTTCCTGTGCCACAGAGTGTTTGCGAAAGGTGCAGCCCTAGTTACTAAGTTACTCTTGACAGTTTGTTATTAGAGTTTACGTTAACCCAGGACTGCCCCCGGTATTCCCCGTGAAGGGCTCTCAAGGGGCACTAGGAACCAAGACGGCGGCATTACGGCCCGAAGTTCCCTTTCGCAAGGCACTTATTGTTATTGGTTGATATCCCTTAACCCGATCCCCTTTTAGTTACTTTAGATGTAACCTTAGAGTATTAAGACTCTTCCATTCCTACTCGGGGTGGACGATCTTTCGTCGTACCCGAGCACCTCTTATCTCTAGCTATCACTACTTCTCTCTACTCTTCATATCTTCCTATTGTGATTTCATCTACAATTGTACACCCAGACAAAATGACTAACTCCAATGACTTTCTCAGATCATGTCCTATTGCAATTCACAAATTTGCTATATGCAGACCAACCTAGACTATATGTTGAACCGGTTATGCAATGATCCCAAAACTCGTCCAAATTCCCTAAAATATTTACTGGGGATTTATCAAGATATAAATGACCTAAATCTAGAGTGTGGGAATTTTCCTAATTTATTTGGCATTTAATTAATTTCCTCGAAAATCCCAAGGGCTACCAGTTTGAACATGAACTACCCTAAGTTCTCATGCAAGATGTCCAACAAATTTATGATAAATAGTAGGTTATCTCAATAGGTTAAATCCAAAGTATCATAATTTTTCTATCATCAAAAGAGCACTAAAACTATTTTAGCAATAATTACTATCTCCCATTATTTATGAACCAAGTATAGAGAATATTCTTCCAAAAATTATAAATAATTTATGACATGCATATAAAAACCTAAAATTAGCACTGGCCCAGTTTCATAATTTTTCAGTAATAAAATCATCCCTAAATAATTTTTCAAGCATAGAACCCCTTTTTAACTTTTGTGAAGGAAGTACTGGATTTACTCAACTAAAAATTATATAAAAATTCAGGGGTAATCATTCTGTCGTAATATATATATTTCCAAGATTTCATGAGATTCCCTTGAACAGAAAGGTACAAATAATCAAAACATCAATAGGGGTTAAAATCAACTTTACAAACGAAGTGATGGAAATAAACATCATAAAATTCCAGTAAAATTTCCATAAACTCTACCCACTTCAAAACTAACTCTACCCGAGTTTCACAGCCTTTAGATAATTATTAGTGATGAAAGGTGCTTAATTAGTATTTTAACCTAAAGCTAAGATTAAGGTTTTGAGGCATCTACTTGTCTCCAAATTCTCCAATGTTCCATCCAGACGATTATTATCGTGCTAATATCAATTCTACAGAGTTTCAAGGTAATACAAGAGCAATTGCCACCATATCCTTCACAACCCTCAAAACCCTCCATCTAGGGTTTGAGTTTGGATCCTAGGGTAAACCAACCCTAAACCACACCATTTTCTCCAAGTGGGTTATAATAACCCTTCCAAGTCAGTGGTCAAGATATCAGCCTCAGTTAAGGTGATATGACCGTTCTAACCTCTCGTGCACTTTTTACTCAAAAATGCCTCACTTTGCCTAGTTAAGAATAGGTGACTCCCTATCCAAAACTCATCCAAATACGTTGAAAATTTTTACAAAGTAAAATTTTATAGCCAGGGACCACTCCCCAAAATTTGGGAGGGTTTGGAGGTCATTTGACTACTTAAATAAATTCCTCTAAGTTTACTAAATTAAAACAAAAACTTTAGGCAAAGTATCTCCAAAAATTCCCATTTTGGTCTGCCTTTAGGTATAGCTAAGGTTAACCCCCTGCCCAAATTTCAGGTCATTTGAACAAGGGACGAAGAGTGGGCATCCATTTTAATTTATGCCCAACTCTAGGTACAGCCCCCACTAAAACGGGTGCTGCGGTCGAACCGCTTACCCAAACGAGTTGAAACCAATTTTAAATTAATCTAGACTCGATGGGCTACGACTTTCGTGACAGGTCATTTTTCCTAAATCGGCCTCTAAGCGCCTAATTTTGCAGCCTCAAAATATACTCAGATAATATATCTTTCCATTATGTATTATATACATAATTTATATATTATAAAATTGATTTTACTGTTCATCTTCTACATGAAACCGAAAACAGAACTCAGAAAAACCATTTTCCCTGTAACCTTTCCGTGATCCGTCGCCGGCCGTCCGGTCACTTCCCTGGCCAGCCACCACCACCACCACCTCCGTCGAGGCGATGGCTAGCGGTCGGCGGTGGTTTGGCCGCCGGAGGTGGCGGTTTCCGGCGAACTCGAAATAATACTTTTCCATGGTTTTCCATGAAAACACGTGGTGGGTCCGGCTCCTTTGAGCACGAACTTTATTTCTAAGATCCTAAGATCTACCCATAAGAGAAGAAGTAGAGGAGGACCTTGTTCGCGGTTTGGAGGCGAGAAGAACGACGGGGTGCCATAGCGCGGTGGTGGCGTTGCTGAACTTCTCCTACAGCAAGGTACAAGGCTTCAATCCGTTGGTCAAGAGAGTAAACCTCTCATCCTGCTCTAATGGGGCTTTTATAGATCATCCAGTGGGGAGGGTAAAGGGTAAAGCCTTAATGGCCATGAATGTTGTCCCCTTAATGTTGTTTCGGTTATGGTAGGGGCAGTTGAAATGCTGGAAACGAAGAGATGTTTGCCCGGTGGCGATTTCCTATTTGACCAACATTTCCTTCTTTTATTATATAATTACAGAAGGAAAACGACCCATAATTACTCGTGGTGTAACTTCCCACACCAGCGTTTATTACCACGCGTGTTAGAATAATTTCGGGCCTTAACCGTCGTTTCGGTCAATGTCACGGGCATGACACATAGGTCACGGGCGTGACAGGCCCGGGTGGCTAATTCTGGGTTCGACGATCGTCGAACTGAGGTAGACAATCGTCGAAGGGTGGTCACGCCCTAGGTCACGGGCATGACACATAGGTCACGGGCGTGACAGGGCCGGGTGACCAAATTCTGGGTTCGGCGATCGTCGAACTGAGGTCGACGATCGTCGAAGGGTGGTCACGCCCTAGGTCACGGGCGTGATACATAGGTCACGGGCGTGACAGGGTCATGAGGCAAATTCCGCGCTCGACGATCGTCGCGCTGAGATCGACGATCGCCGAAGGGGTCACGCCCCTGGTCACGGGCGTGACACCTGGGTCACGGGCGTGGCAGGGCCGGGTTGAAAATTATGCGCCCGACGATCGTCTCCCTGAGATCGACGATCGTCGAAGGAGTCACGCCCTAGGTCATGGGCATGACGGGTCGGTCACAGGCGTGACCGCCCCCTTGACTCAAAATCAGGGTCGACAAACTTTAATTCCTGGGGTTTCCAGGGTTCTGTTAAGGCAAAACCATTCCCAGGGGTCTAGCCGGAAATGGGATGTTACAATTCCCAATAAACAAAACAAAGATTTCGTCCCCGAAATCAAGGTTAAGCCTACGGGGACTTCTACCGAAATAAACTAAACTTGTAACATCCCATACGATTTTTTTTTCTATTGGGTTCAAGCGACCACTTGTTTGATAAACAAAGTCAATCTCCCCAATAAACAAAAGATTAGCCCCTACTTTCCTGCGCATGCCTAGGTTCTAAATTTTTTCTTATCTCGTCCTACCGGTTTAGTACAACAAGGTAATTTATAGTATACCAAGAGGTGGTGAGGTATACCTGACTGAACAACTCCGGGTATTTTTGCCTCATCAGGTCCTGCGATTCCCAGGTGTGCTCCTCCTGACCGTGGTTTCTCCACAGAACCTTGACTAAGGGGATCTTCTTGCGACACAAGATCCGTACTCCTTTGTCGTCGATCCGAACCGGCTCCAAGTGAACAGATCGGTCTGAAGCTACCAGCCCTCCGGTGGTCAAAATCTGCTGCTCCGGGCGTAGTAGAGCCCTTCTCAGCGAAGAAATGTGGAAGACGTCGTATAGAGCTGCCATCTCTGGAGGCAACTCTAGCCTGTAGGCTAGGGGCCCGATCCGCTCCAGGATTCGATAAGGGCCCATATACCTAGGGCTGAGCTTCTTCCTCCGACCGCGCACTCGTGAGACTCCGTGCATGGGCCGGATCTTCAAGAACACTCGATCCCCTACCCGAAACTCCACCTGACGATGCCGGGCATCATAGTATTTAGCCTGTCTGCTCTGCGCCTCCAACATCCTATCTCTGATCAGTCTCACCTGAGCCTCGGTGTCTTCAACAAAATCCGATCCCAACACCTTCGGATCCTCGTCTTGAACACAAGAAAGCGGGGTCCTACATTTTCTTCCATACAAGGCTTCATAAGGCGCCATCCTGATGCTGGACTGGTTGCTATTGTTATAGGAGAACTCGACCAACGACAATATCTTCTCCCACGGCTCCCCTCGGTCCAGTATACACAGTCGTAGTAGATCCTCCAACGTCCTGTTGGTGCGCTCTGTCTGCCCGTCCGTCTGAGGGTGGAAGGTCGTGCTAAAAGTCAATCGGGTGCCCAGGTATGCCTGCACTGACCGCCACTCCCTGGATGTAAACCGTCCATCGCGGCCCGACACTATCGTCCGGGGCACGCCATGATATCGGATATACTGCTCCACGAACTTCCGTACCAGCACTCCCACCGAGTCATCCTTCCTGATCGGTATAAAGCGGGCCACCTTCGTCAACCGATCAACAATCACCCAGATCGAGTCATTCCCCGTCCGAGACCGGGGAAGACCATGTATAAAATCCATAGCTATATCATCAAACTTCCACTCCGACACCGGGAGTGGCTACAACAGTCCTGCGGGGTTCCTATACTCCGCCTTCACCAACTGACACGCCTCGCAATGGGTCACGAAGTACATAATGTCCTTCATGCCCGGCCAAAACATCGTCCTCTTCAGATCAACGGTCATCTTTGTGATCCTCGGGTGCACAGAGTACCGGCTGCAATGCGCCTCCGTCATAATATCCTCTCGGATCTGGCCTCCTGCGGGTATATATACTCTGCCTCTGAAATATAGCAATCCATCTCTCAGGGAATAATCTCCTGTCAAACCCTCCTCCAAGGCTCGGAACATCGGCTCTGCCCATGCATCTGTCCTCTGTCCGTCCCGAATACGATCCCGAATATCATCTATGGCCACTACCGATGCCAGATACTCCCTATACAGAGCTGGATCATCCTCAGACACTAGGGATATCTGCATATCTCTGAATGACCGGACTAGCTCCATGGACATAACTTGGGGTCCCGCTTCGGAAGTGGCAGCCCTCCGGCTCAATGCGTCGGCCACCACGTTTGCCTTCCCTGGATGGTAGTGCATCTCATACTGATAGTCTGCTAAGAACTCCACCCAGCGCCTCTGCCTGATATTCAGCTCCTTCTACGTGTCCACGTATTTCAAGTTCTTGTGGTCGGAGTAGATGTCGCAGTGGAATCCATAAAGATAATGGCGCCAGACCTTCAGAGCAAAAACAACCGCTCCCATCTCAAGGTTGTGCACCGGGTAGTTCTTCTCATGGGTCTTCAGCTGGCGGGAGGTATATGCTATGACGTGTCCGTTCTGCATCAGCACTGCTCCCATCCTCTGGTATGATGCATCGGTATACACCTGGAATCCTTCCTTTCCAGATGGAAGGGCCAGAATAGGGGCTGAGATGAGTCGGTCCTTCAGCTCCTGGAAAGCCGCCTGGCACTACGGGGTCCAAACGAAAGGTGCCTCCTTCTTCGTCAAAGAAGTGAGGGGGAGGGCAATTTGAGAGAATCCCTCCATGAACTTCCGGTAATAACCGGCAAGTCCCAAGAAACATCGTATATCGGTGGCTGTCTTCAACTGCGGCCAATCTCGAACTGCCTGAATCTTTGCCAGATCCACTGCCAACCCAGCTCCGCTGATAATGTGGCCTAGGAAAGCCACCTCCTTCAACCAAAACTGACACTTGCTGAATTTCGCATAAAGGCGATGCTCCCGCAGCCTCTCCAGAGTGAGTGCCAGATGCCGAGTGTGCTCCTCCTCCATCCTAGAGTAGATCAGGATGTCGTCTATGAATACTATGATGAACACATCCAAGTAGGCCTCGAAAACCCGGTTCATGAGACTCATGAACGCCGACGGAGCATTCGTGAGCCCGAAGGGCATCACAGTGAACTCATACAGGCCATATCTGCTACTGAAGGCCGTCTTCGGGATATCCTCCTCCTGGATCCGTAGCTGGTAGTATCCTGACCTCAAGTCCAGCTTCGAGAAATAATGGGCTCCCTCCAGCTGGTCGAACAATTCGTCTATCCGTGGGAGTGGGTAGGTATTCCGGACGGTCAGCCTGTTTAGTGCTCGATAATCGATACACAGGCAAAGTGTCCCATCCTTCTTCTTCACGAATAGGACCGGGGCTCCCCATGGCGAGGAACTCGGTCTAACAAATCCTGCCTCAACCAATTCCTGCAACTGAGTCCGAAACTCTGCCAACTCCTTCGGGGCCATCCGATAAGGGGCCCTAGATGCCGGCTTGGCCCCCAGCACAAGCTGTATCTGAAAGTCCTGCTCTCGGTGTGGAGGTAGTCCTGGCAGTTTCTCTGGAAAAATGTCAGCGAAATCTCGCACCACCGGAATGTCTGTCACTGACTCCTTAACTTCCGCCATCTCAAAAAGAATCTGATAGCCCTCCTCTCCCTGTAGATGGGCCTTAACGGCCTGTACCGAAGATAAGAGTATACGAGAGGCAGGTCTTATACCTTCGATGACAATGAAAGAGTCCCCGTGTCTCACGGTGATCCTCTTTGCCTGGCAGTCAATCTGGGCATGGTTCCAGTGCAGCCATACCATACCCAGGATCAAGTCGTAGTCTGTCAGCCTCAAAATCGTCGCTGGAGCCTCAAATGCCTTTCCACCAATTTCTGCCTCCATATTGCAGTGATCCGTGGTAAGGAGCTCAGATCCATCCGGTAGTCGCACCCTCATCCTCGAGCCTGTGAATCGCTCCATGCCTTCCAGTCCTTCTACGAACGTCTCCGTCACAAAGTAGTGAGTAGCTCCAGTATCGAACAGCGTGCGGGCCGGCTTGCCACTGATGAAGACTATACCTGGGGTGATTAGATGTCTTAGGGTTCTATAGTGAGTTTTACTTTCCTTGCTAATCTATCTAGTGCGATTCAAAGTTTTAACCATTGAAAGGGAAATTCTATGAAAATAAAGAGGCATTGCAGCGTACCTGCTATGACCTACTCCGGATTCCGAGGCTGCGCAAGGTCCAAGGCATATACCTGCTCCCTTTCCTGTCTACGATCTCCCCCTGGTATCCACGACCGCGGCCGCGTCCTCGGCCTCCGTAATGCTGAGCTGGTGGGCCGCCCTGTGGTGCTGGAGGTGGTGCCCCCCTCATGGGGCAGTTCCTCCGAATGTGCCCAATCTGATGACAAAGGAAGCACTCTGGTGGGGGATACGCCATTCCCCCGGGTCTCGGCATCTCCTGCACCCGAAGAGGTTGAGGGGCCAATATCACCTGTTCCCTCGGCTCCTGCCTCACGTCCTGAAGAGGCTGGTCCTCTGTCCTCCTCCCCTCTGGTACAACACCTCGCCGCTGGTCATTTCTACCTCTCCGTCCTTGATCCTCTGCTGGCCGCTTCCGGCCCCGGGTGGTGTGCCAATTAGCCTCAATCCTTTTTGCCATCTCCAAAATCCGGGAGATAGGCCCATCGGATACAAACAACAAGGCCTCCCTCAAATCCTCCCGCAGGCCCTTATAGAACCTCCTGATGTACCCTGCTTCGTCTAGCTGGTAGGAATCTGCGTATCGAGCCAGATGGTCGAACTCCCGATGGTACTCCACCACCGTCTGGGTGCCCTGCTTCAGCTGTAAAAACCGCTCCTCCAACTCATCCCTGGCCGACTGCAGAACGAAATGCTCCAGCAGCGCGGCCCTGAACTCTTCCCAGGTAACCTCCGCAACCTCCCTATCGGCAAATGTCGTGTCCAACAGCGTCTTCCACCACCTCTTGGCATGGGACTCCAGGCAAGAGACAACCAGAGCCACCCTTTCCTCCCAGGGACACCGTATCCCGGTCAGCATCTCGTACATGATATCCAACCACTCTTCCGTTCGAACCGCCGACTCTGTCCCCAAGTAGGACGGGGGAGACAGTCCTCGGAAGATGCTTAGCCAGTTGGCCCCCGAATTTGGCTGCGGGACAGGAACCTGCTGGGCCCTGAAGGCCTCCAGGATGGCAGTCAGAGTCTGTCCCATGTCTGACTGAAGGAAAGGAGTGGGAACCGGTGGAGGTGGTGCAACACCCTAAGCCTGCTGAACTCCGCCTTGTGGCGTAGGCTGTGCTGGAGGCTGCGTAACAAAAACCCATACTGAGAAAACGTTCAATCTTAAATAAAAGTGGACAATTTATATGTGATCCCCATTTGGGCACACCATGCTTCCGCTGCTTAGTTTGTCACCAAACTAAACTCGAGCGGGAGTGACCCAGGGATAGTGGACTGTTACCTTTTTCAGATCGATGTTTTGCTCTGATACCACTTGTAAGACCCCCCTTTTTTTTCTTTTTAAAACCCGGGGGTCTTAGGCCCAGAATCGCCATCTTGCGGTGACACCTTCACGTCCTGAAGGGGTCATCACCACAAGGCGCCGATTCTGCCGGCCAATTCGATCACAGAAAAGGTAGCACAATGGTTGAAGTAAGAGCAAGTCCACTGAAAGTAAATCACATATATAGAATAAAATCTCCACGAAGGGAGTGTCCACAAAGTACAATAATCAGAGTACTATAAATGCAGACTTATGCCCGGTACATCATATCCTCACTACAAATCTCTCATGCGGAAGCAAAAACAGAAACTACTCAGGGTCGAGACTCACGGTCCCGGCTGTATGAACTCTGGAGCTAGACTGCCCCATCTCCAGGCGCACCGGTCTCTGGGGCTGCTCCTCCATGCTGGGCTCCACGATCCCCTAAATGATGCGGTTCGAAAACCTTTAGTCATAAAGACTAAGCCCTATCATCCCCTACCCCTTCCCCCATGGCTCCTAAGTACCGAGCGGAGAGGAAGAAAGGGAAGGACATGAAGGTGGAGATTTAATCAAGAAGCAGATGGCAGCGGAACTAATCTAACAATTCTATAATAAATATGACAGAAACAGAAAGTACGAAAGGTAACCTTAACTTATGTGCGAAAGCGCATAAGCCAAGGGATCTTCTGCAAGGCTCCCATCGTATAGAGTGTCCCATACCACTTATACGTTGGGGTGTCGATTATCAAACAACAACATATTTTTATATTAAAATTAACCTTAATTTATAAACTTGCCCACACAAGCTTATAGACCAAGGGGTCGTTTTGCAGGTCCTAATGTATAAGCATCCCATACCACTTATACTTTAGGTGTCAGGGTTAAATGAATCGTTTATGCTATGACATGCAAGTGGGTATGATGAAACATGCAAATGCAACTCACACACCCGACTCTGTGCACACAGACCTTTAGTTCCCCCTTTCGAAGCCATTACCTCCCAGGATACCTCCGTAGTGGCAGACGAAAGCGGTGGGTTAAGCCTCGCCCACCTCTAAACCAGTAAAGCACTACCGGTCAGACCTATCGTATGCCTCAATGCTTGGTGCACTAAGCGGACGCCTGCGTACTCTTGCAGGCTGGCGCACCGGACTTCTGTTGGCGAAGTGCTAACCACACTTGCCGAGTCAGCGTATTGGCGTCGGTGCATCGACCCTCCAATACCGAAGACCCACTACCTTAATTTTCATTCCTTTTATGCACATGCAGATTTAATCGTAAACACACAAAAACCGAGCCGAAGCTCTCATCAATCTTCCTGTGCCACACAGTGTTTGTGAAAGGTGCAACCCTAGTTACTAAGTTACTTTTGACAGTTTGTTATTACAGTTTACGTTAACCCAGGACTGCCCCCGGTATTCCCCGTGAAGGGCTCTCAAGCTTATAGACTAGGAACCAAGACGGCGGCATTACGGCCCGAAGTTCCCTTTCGCAAGGCACTTATTGTTATTGGTTGATCTTCCTTAACCCGATCCCCTTTTAGTTACTTTAGATCTAACCCTAGAGTATTAAGACTCTTCCATTCCTACCCGGGGTGGACGATCTTTCGTCGTACCCGAGCACCTCTTATCTCTAGCTATCACTACTTCTCTCTACTCTTCATATCTTCCTATTGTGATTTCATCCACAATTGTCCACCCAGACAAAATGACTAACTCCAATGACTTTCTTAGATCATGTCCTATTGCAATTCACAAATTTGCTATATGCAGACCAACCTAGACTATATGTCGAACCGGTTATGCAATGATCCCAAAACTCATCCAAATGCCCTAAAATATTTACTGGGGATTTATCAAGATATAAATGACCTAAATCCAGAGTGTCGGAATTTTCCTAATTTATTTGGCATTTAATTAATTTCCTCGAAAATCCCAAGGGCTACCAGTTTGAACATGAACTACCCTAAGTTCTCATGCAAGATTTCCAGCAAATTTATGATAAATAGTAGGTTATCTCAATAGGTTAAATCCAAAGTATCATAATTTTTCTATCATCAAAAGGGCACTAAAACTATTTTAGCAATAATTACAATCTCCCATTTTTTATGAACCAAGTACAGAGAATATTCTTTCAAAAATTATAAATAATTTATGACATGCAGATAAAGGCCTAAAATTAGCACTGGCCCAGTTTCATAATTTTTCAGTAATAAAATCATCCCTAAATAATTTTTCAAGCATAGAACCCCTTTTTAACTTTTGTGAAGGAAGTACTGGAATTACTCAACTAAAAATTATATAAAAATTCAGGGGTAATCAGTCTGTCCTAAAATATATATTTCCAAGATTTCATGAGGTTCCCTTGAACAGAAAGGTACAAATAATCAAAACATCAATAGGGGTTAAAATCAACTTTACAAACGAAGTGATGGAAATAAACATCATAAAATTCCAGTAAAATTTCCATAAATTCTACCCACTTCAAAACTAACTCTACCCGAGTTTCACAGCCTTTAGATAATTCTTAGTGATGGAAGGTGCTTAATTAGTATTTTAACCTAAAGCTAAGATTAAGGTTTTGAGGCATCTACTTATCTCCAAATTCTCCAATGTTCCATCCAGACGATTATTATCGTGCTAATATCAATTCTACAGAGTTTCAAGGTAATACAAGAGCAATTGCCCCCATATCCTTCACAACCCTCAAAACCCTCCATCTAGGGTTTGAGTTTGGATCCTAGGGTAAACCAACCCTAAACCACACCATTTTCTCCAAGTGGGTTATAAAAACCCTTCCAAGTTAGTGGTCAAGATATCAGCCTCAGTTAAGGTGATATGACCGTTCTAACCTCTCGTGCACTTTTTACTCAAAAATGCCTCACTTTGCCTAGTTAAGAATAGGTGACTCCCTATCCAAAACTCATCCAAATGCGTTGAAAATTTTTACAGAGTAAAATTTTATAGCCAGGGACCACTCCCCAAAATTTGGGAGGGTTTGAAGGTCATTTGACTACTTAAATAAATTCCTCTAAGTTTACTAAATTAAAACAAAAACTTTAGGCAAAGTATCTCCAAAAATTCCCATTTTGGTCTGCCTTTAGGTATAGCTAAGGTTAACCCCCTGCCCAAATTTCAGGTCATTTGGACAAGGGACGAAGAGTGGGCATCCATTTTAATTTCTGCCCAACTCTAGGTACAACCCCCATTAAAACGGGTGTTGCGGTCGAACCGCTTACCCAAACGAGTTGAAACCAATTTTAAATTAATCTAGACTCGATGGGCTACGACTTTCGTGACAGATCATTTTTCCTAAATCGGCCTCTAAGCGCCTCATTTTGCAGCCTCAAAATATACTCAGATAATATATCTTTCCATTATGTATTATATACATAATTTATATATTATAAAATTGATTTTACTGTTCATCTTCTACATGAAACCGAAAACAGAACTCAGAAAAACCATTTTTCCTGTAACCTTTCCGTGATCCGTCGCCGGCCGTCCGGTCACTTCCCTGGCCAGCCTCCTCCACCACCACCTCCGTCGAGGCGATGACTAGCGGTCGGTGGTGGTTTGCCCGCCGGAGGTGGCGGTTTCTGGCGAGCTCGAAACAATACTTTTCCATGGTTTTCCATGAAAACACGTGGTGGGTCCGGCTCCTTTGAGCACGAACTTTATTTCTAAGATCCTAAGATCTACCCATAAGAGAAGAAGTAGAGGAGGACCTTGTTCGCGGTTTGGAGGCGAGAAGAACGACGGGGTGCCATGGCGCGGTGGTGGCGTTGCTGAACTTCTCCTACAGCAAGGTACAAGGCTTCAATTCGTTGGTCAAGAGAGTAAACCTCTCATCCTTCTCTAATGGGGCTTTTATAGATCATCCAGTGGGGAGGGTAAAGGGTAAAGCCTTAATGGCCATGAATGTTCTCCCCTTAATGGTGTTTCGGTTATGGTAGGGGCAGTTGAAATGCTGGAAACGAAGAGATGTTTGCTAGGTGGCGATTTCCTATTTGACCAAAATTTCCTTCTTTTATTATATAATTACAGAAGGAAAACGACCCATAATTACTCGTGGTGTAACTTCCCACACCAGCGTTTATTACCATGCGTGTTAGAATAATTTCGGGCCTGAACCGTCGTTTCGGTCAATATCACGGGCGTGACACATAGGTCACGGGCGTGACAGGCCCGGGTGGCCAATTCTGGGTTCGACGATCGTCGAACTGAGGTCGACGATCGTCGAAGGGTGGTCACGCCCTAGGTCATGGGCGTGACACATAGGTCACGGGCGTGACAGAGCCGGGTGATCAAATTCTGGGTTCGGCGATCGTCGAACTGAGGTTGACGATCGTCGAAGGGTGGTCATGCCCTAGGTCACGGGCGTGACACATAGGTCACGGGCGTGACAGGGTCATGAGGCAAATTCCGCGCTCGGCGATCGTCGTGCTGAGATCGACGATCGCCGAAGGGGTCACGCCCCTGGTCACGGGCGTGACACCTGGGTCACAGGCGTGGCAAGGCCGGGTTGAAAATTCTGCGCCCGACAATCGTCTCCCTGAGATCGAAGATCGTCGAAGGAGTCACGCCTTAGGTCACGGCGTGACGGGTCGGTCACGGGCGTGACCGCCCCTATGACTCAAAATCATGGTCGACAAACTTTAATTCCCGGGCTTTCCAGGGTTCTATTAAGGCAAAACCATTCCCAGGGGTCTAGCCGGAAATGGTATGTTACACCCTTTCCTCCCAAGGGAACCGTATCCCCGTCAACATCTCGTACATGATATCCAGACAATCCTCCGTTCGAACGGCCAACTTCATCCCCATGTAGGACGGGGGAGAAAGTCCTCGAAAAATACTCAGCCAAATGGCCCCCGGGTTTGGCTGCGGTGCCGGGACCTGCTGAGCCCTGAAAGCCTCCAGAATAGCTATCAGAGTCTGCCCCATCTCTGACTGTAGGAACGGAGTAGGGACCGGGGGTGGTGGTGCAACATTCAGAGTCTGCTGGACTAAACCCTGTGGTGTAGGCTATATCGGAGGATGCGTAACAAAAGCCATTGTAAGTAACCGACTCAACTAATTAAAAGTGGACAATTTACCTGTGATCCCCATATGGGCACACCACTTCTTCCACTAATTAGTTTGTCCTCAAACTAAACTCGTGCAGGGGTGACCTAGGGGTTGTGGACTGCTACTTTTCTGATCGAGGTTTCCTCTGATACAACTTGGAAGACCCCCTTTTTTTCTTAAACCACCAGGGTCTTAGGCCCAGAACCGCCGCTTTGCAGTGACACCTTTTCTCCCGGGAAGGTCGTCACTACAAAACGCTGATCCTGCCGGCCGATTCGATCACAACAGTAGCAAGGTAGAGTAAACACCAATCCACAGAAAATATCATATCAGAGTAAATAGTCTCCACGAAGGGAGTGTCCACAGATATAATAATAGAAAGAAAAGTACTGAAACGAGGGATTATGCCTTGTAAATCAAGATCCTCACTACAGAGTAACTCATCGCGGAAGCAAAATGGAACACTACTAAAGATCGGGACTCACAGTCCCAGCTGTCTGAACTCCTGAGCTAGATTGCCCCACCTCCAAGCGTGTCGACCTCCGGGGCTGCTCCTCCATGCTGGGCTCCACGATCCCCAAAATGATGTGATCCGAAAACCGTTAGTCTATAAGACTAAGCCCTATCATCCCCCACCCCTTCCCCCATGGCCCCTAGGCACCGAGCGGGGAGGAATAAAGGAGAGGACATGATAGTGGAGAGTAATCAAGTAACATCTGACGACGAACCTATGCTAGGAGTTCTATGAGTATAATGGCAGTAAGTGAAAATATGAAAGTAACCTTAACTTATATGAGAGCACATAAGCTAAGGGATCTTTTACAAGGCTCCCATCGTATAAAAAGTCTCATACCAATTATACGATGAGGTGTCAGTTTACAAGCAAACAATATCTATCATAAGAAAATAACCATAACTTATAAGCATGCTCATGCAAGCCTATAAGCTAAGGGTTCGTTCTGCATGGCCTATTGTATAAAGCATCCCATACCACTTTATATAATAGGTGTCAGGGTTATATGCAATGATTATGCTATGACATACTGTAACACCCCAAAAAGGCCCCAAAAGACTCAACATGAAGTTTGAGTAGCAGGCTGGTTTACATGGCCTGGGACACGGGCGTGTCCCAGGGCGTGTCGGGTGTACACGGCCTGGGACACGGGCGTGTCCCAGGGCGTGTTCGAATTATTTTTCGAATTTGGCCTATTCAAGTCAGAGCCGGACACGGCCTTGAACACGGCCGGGAACACGGGCGTGTCAGGCTGGACACGGGCGTGTTAGTTGCCGTGTTCCGACCCGTGTACTGGTTGCAGCTCGATGTAGCAGGAGACACGGGCGTGTCTCAAGAATGACACGGGCGTGTCAGGTTCGACACGGGCATGTCGATGCCCGTGTTGTTCAGTCGGTTCAAACCGAGTGTGCCGCTTAAAGGGTACACGGCCTGTGACACGGGCGTGTCACAGGCCGTGTCGGCCAAAAATTGGTTTTTTGGGCAGATCGTGGCCGTTCAGTTTTCTCTCTTTTGATCCAAGGGCTCAGGTTGTTTCCTGGCTGGATTAACTCCGTGAGGGAAGAATGAAGAGGTCATTCTTCATTTGTGCTTAAGAAAGAGAGAAGGAGAGTGGAAGAAGAAGGAGGAGGAGAGCAAGCCACCGGCGGAGCTCCCGTGGTCCGATTCGTGATCCGAAGCCGGCGTTGTGAAGGCAAGGCTGCTGCGGTTCTTTCTCACCGGCTAGTTTTCGATGGCACTGAAGAGATTGACAAGGGTAACGATCTCCCTCCTTGGACATGTGAAGTCCTTCTTTTCTGCATTGCATAGGGAAAACCCTTCCCCGCGAGTGTGCGGTGGGTTGTGGTGTTCCTTGGGGTAGATATGTGAAGTCCCCCTTGTTAGAGGCCGGAATTGGAGTACGGCTCTAGGCATGCTGTGTGAAGCCCATCTGGATGTAATCTGGATTGGTGATGCTTGTTTGCATATCGGAGAAGGCTCCGTGATTATGGCTTGTGATGCCTATGGCTTGTGATGCCTTGTTCCTACCTGTTGCTTGGTGCGGCAGGAAGTACTGGACGATGTCCAGGAAATGAAGAGGGTTGGATGCAACTCTTGTGGCCGTGTGTTGCCACTTTGTGAGTAGTTGAGCCGTTGGGCTGCAACTCGATGAAAAGGCAGATTGCCGAACAGGAAAGGTGAAACCGACCCGCGCCTATAAAAAGCCATGGATACTTCCGTATTCGAGGTGGCTCGGCGACTTGAGCAACGGGGGGTGGCTGATCCGTACCTGCGTTAGGTCCGTCCGACTTGGAAGCCTGGTATAGGTTTTGTTGGAGCGCCTAATGAGAGTCTTAGGCCCGCGCACCGGAAAGACTAGAATGCTCAAATACCGTGTAGACGGTGGTGTTGACCCTGGTATTCCGGTACACCGAAAATGTGCCCTGAGTGCACGGACTGTCGGGCCGGGTGGCCGATGGTTGTGATGGCTTGAATGTGCCTGCGCGCACATAGTTGCTATTTGATGATGCCATGCTTGCAGGGAAAGAATGCTCATGCCCCGAGAAAGGGGTAGCATTGTTATAATTGGGTCAGCTGAATGCTGACCGTTGCATTGTTTGCCACCGGTTGGGTGGATTGTTCCCGTGCAGGTGCTGGAGAGCCAAGTGGTAAGTGATGGGCTGAAGCCCTACTGTTGTTGCTGCTGCTGCTGCGGCTAGCCCTTGAAGGCTAAGCGAATGGCTTGTTTTGTTTTCTTTCGTACTCATGTATGGCCGGCCTGCGCGCCGAGGTTTGTAAAACATGTTGTATGTACAGAGGAACTGTAAGGCCTTAAGGCCAAACTCTTGTGGTTGTGTACATTCCGTGGTATATATAAAGGTGGTTTTATATATTGGACATTCCGGTTGAGAGTTCAAAGTTGTAACTTAAAGCTTCCGCTAGAATGCTCTGAGTTAGGATTCGTATTTGGTTTGGTATTATCCTGTGACCTCACCGTCTGTTGGTGGCATATAGTGTGGGGCCCCGGCCGGACCTTCTACTATACGTCATTTAACGGATGGGGTCGTTACATTTTGGTATCAGCTTTTGTCGGTCTTCCTCTTTCGAATTCGTGGTCGAATTCTTTTGTGGGGTGGCGAGCACGTGTTTGTGCGACCTGCTGTAACGCTAATGAACTCTGGAATGTCCATTAAGGAATGTACAAAATCTTGTTTGAGGAATCTGCGCGTTCCTTTTTGTGTTGTTTTGCTTGCATGCGTTCGCTAATGTGTGTCTTGTCCACCTATAGGTGACACGTAGTGGTGCTGGGCAGTCTGAGCCCCAGCGCTCTGATGAGAGTGCGGCACCAGCTGAGGTGCCAACACCTCCTCCATCTGCGGAAACTGTTCGCTTAGTTGCTGAGGCGCTCTTTGCCATGATTCAGCCGACCGGGCAAGCGCAGCCGGCAGTAGTGCCAGTTCGTGTTGATGTAAGACCCGAGCCGGTTGAGGCTATAGATCCACGAGCAGCTGACCGACAGTTGAAGCAATTCATGAGCTTCAGTCCTCCTACGTTTGCGGGAATGGGATCCCCAATGCAGGCGGAAAATTGGTTATCGCGTGTCAAGAGGATAATGACAGCGATCAGGGCGGAGGAAACTCTCAAGGTCACCTTAGCCACCTTCATGCTTGAAGGGGAGGCGCGGTTGTGGTGGGACGAGGTTGAGCTACACCATTTGGCGGGCAGGCAATTAACACAAGTGTCGATTGAGGAGTTCTCTCGATTATTTCTAGCGAAACATGTCCCATCGGCGCAACGCATTGCTATGGAAAATGAGTTCCAACGGTTAAAGCAAGGGGAAGATAGTGTGGATATCTACTTGCATGAGTTTACCAGGTTGGGACGATATGCGGGAACAATCTTCGCGGATGACCAAAGGAAAACGAATCGGTTCTATGAAGGATTGCGGGATGAGTTGCGATTCCTGCTTTCAAGTTCTGTGAGCCAAGGGTTTCAGGCGTTGGTTGATACTGCGTGCGCGTTGGAGAAAGACATGAGGCGAGTGCAAGGGAATAAGGGCTTGGTTGGGTCGAAGCCAGAGTTTCAAGCACCTCGCCCGAGCAAGTCGTTTTACCAGAAGAAAGGGGGCAAGAGGTCCAAGCCATCTGGGCAAGTGACTACGACCGTTGTGTCGGGAGCGACATCAAGGCCGGATGCTCGTACATGCTATAACTGTGGCCGGGTGGGGCATATAGCTCGTGACTGTCGGGTTGTGCAGCCCAAAGGGGAGAAGAAGACGGGTGCGTCTTATGCTGAGAAGGGCAAAGCGGTGGTGGATTCCTCTGCTTCCCAGGCGCAGCCCCGAATCTATCAACTTGGCCAACAGGAAGAGATTAAGCAAAGTGACGTCGTCACAGGTACGAGTTGAGTTAGTTTACTTGCTGTGCTTTTGGTTTTGGTTATGTTTAGCTTGTGCATGATGTGTGTGTGCTGCAGGCTTTGTCCTGATTCGGAATAACTTAGCGAGAGCCCTGTTTGATACGGGTGCTTCGCATTCTTTTCTGTCTGAGGATTTCGTATCTCGAATTGGGGTACCAAGTCATGTGACGGTGGATAGTATAAGGGTGCTATTGCCGAATGGCTGTGTGATGCTTGCGGATAGGGCTTGCGATGTGGATGTGCAAATAGGAAGTCGGGATTTCGGTTTGAGTGCAGCTGTGCTACCGTTATCGGAGTTTGATGTGATCTTTGGTATGGACTGGCTCTCGGAGCAGCGTGCCTTTATTGATTGCAACTCCAAAGAGATTACACTGGGCCAGAATACCGGGCTTGTGACGAAGTTCGCTGGTATGCGAGGAGTTGGCGGAACGTTGTTGTCTGCACTCCAAGTCATCAATGCTGTTCGGAAGGGCGCGGAGTTATTCTTCACGCTAATTCAGGCTGTTGAGCCAAAGGCCAGTGTCGGTGAAGTGCCAGTTGTGTCAGAGTTTGCCGATGTGTTTCCTAAAGATCTTCCTGGGTTACCACCCCAGCGGGAGATTGACTTCTCTATTGAGTTGGTGCCAGGTGCGAAACCTGTGGCCCGCTCTCCATATCGCGTCGCGCCAAAGGAGATGGCTGAGTTAAAAGTCCAATTGCAAGAGTTGTTGGAGCAGGGTTATATACGCCCAAGTATGTCACCTTGGAGCGCGCCTGTTCTCTTTGTGAAGAAGAAAGACGGTAGCTTACGGTTGTGTATTGACTACCGCGAGTTGAATAAGCTGACGGAGAAAAACAAATATCCGATTCCGCAAATTGATGAACTCTTTGATCAGCTGGCAGGATCAACGGTCTATTCCAAGTTGGATTTGAAATCGGGATATTATCAGCTAAGGATTCGGGAAGGTGACATTCCCAAGACGGCGTTTGGAACACGCTACGGTCATTATGAGTTCACGGTAATGCCGTTTGGCCTATGTAATGCGCCTTCGGTATTTATGGACCTAATGCATCGAACGTTCCGAGAGTATTTGGATTTGTTTGTTATTGTGTTTATCGATGACATCTTAGTATACTCTCAGTCGGAAGAGGATCACGCAAACCATTTGTGGTTGGTCTTGCATACCCTGCGGAGGAATAAACTTTTCGCCAAGTTCTCAAAGTGTGAGTTCTGGCTCTCTTCAGTAGCCTTTTTAGGCCATGTGGTAAGCGGAGAGGGTATTGCGGTGGATCCGTTGAAGATAAGTGCCATCCGAGATTGGCCAGTGATGTCTTCAGTGGCTGAGGTCAGGAGCTTCCTTGGACTTGCGGGCTACTATAGACGGTTTGTGGAAAACTTCTCACGGATTGCTTTACCTCTGACCACGCTGACGAGAAAAGATCAAAAGTTCATTTGGACGCCGGAGTGCGCGCGAGCTTTTGAAGACTTGAAGAGTCGTTTGACCACGACGCCTGTGTTGACATCGCCATGTGGTACCGATGGGTATGAGATCTATAGTGATGCATCAGGGAGCGGCTTAGGCTGCGTTCTTCTGCAATTTGGTAAAGTGATTGCTTATGGCTTGCGTCAGTTGAAAGTGCATGAGCGGAATTACCCCGTCCATGATTTGGAGTTGGCGGCGGTAATCTTTGCGCTCAAGTTGTGGCGGCACTATCTATATGGCGTGAAAGTGGATATCTATACGGATCACAAGAGCCTAAAGTATTTGTTGGATCAGAAGGATCTGAATATGCGACAACAAAGATGGATGGAGTTCCTCGGGGACTACACCTTCGAGATTCACTATACTCCCGGGAAGGGAAATGTGGTCGCTGATGCTTTGAGTCGGCAGACTCCGGTACGGGCAAGCTGGTTGCAGAGGCATGATCAGCGTTTGATCCAGGAATTGGAAGCATTGGAGATATCGTGTGTTGACAAGGGTGCGTCAACCGATGCATGCTTGAACTGGACGGAGGTGCAGTATGACCTTACGGACAGAGTTCGGCGAGCAACGGAGCTTGATGAAAGTCTCCAGCGCTATGCTAAAGATGGGCCGGATGATCAATTCTCTTGGGATAACGGGTTGTTACGGAGAAATGGTCGAGTGTGCGTCCCATGTGTGGGTAAATTGAGGGAAGAGTTGATGTACGAAGCGCACTTTGCAAAGTACTCAGTTCACCCAGGGAGCACAAAGATGTACAGAGATATGAAAAAGCTGTTCTGGTGGCCCGGACTAAAGAAAGATGTCGCACGTTATGTTGCTGAATGCACTACCTGTGCGTTGGTGAAAGCGGAATGCCAGAAGCCTGGCGGTTTCCTGAAGTCGTTACCTATTCCGGAGTGGAAGTTCGATGATATTTCGATGGATTTCGTGCACGGGTTGCCGAGATCTCAACGCGGTCATGATTCAATCTGGGTGATTGTGGACCGGTTGACGAAAGTGGCGCACTTCCTTCCAAACAGAAGAGACGATTCAGTGGAAACATTGGCCAAGCTGTATGTGGAGCAGGTTGTTCGACTGCACGGTGTTCCTCGGAGCATAGTTAGTGACCGTGATGGGCGGTTCACATCGAATGATTGGCGGCTCGTTCATCAAATGTTGGGTACAAAGTTAGCGTTTAGTACGGCCTTTCATCCCCAAACGGATGGCCAGACTGAACGAACCAATAGGACGATGGAGGATATGCTCCGCATGTGCGCCCTAGACTTTGGTAAGAGATGGGAAGATTATATATTTCTCGTCGAATTTGCCTATAATAATAGTTACCAAGCGAGTATTGGTATGGCACCATTTGAGGCGTTGTATGGGCGTAAATGCCGTACACCGTTAGCTTGGGCAGAAGCAGGCGAATCGAAGCTGAGTGGGAAAAAGGAAGTCGAAGAAGCTACTTCGCTCATACGCTCTATTCGGGAGAGGCTATTGATAGCCCAAGATCGTCAAGCAAAGTACTACAATGCCAAACATCGGAACGTGGAGTTCGCGGTGGGTGATTGGGTATATTTAAAGATCAAACCCTTCAAAGGTGTGTCCAGGATTCGGCGTTTGAAAAAGCTAAGTCCGAGGTATCTTGGTCCGTTTGAGGTGGTGGAGCGAGTTGGGGAAGCTGCTTATCGACTAGCACTTTCAGCGGACTTGGGTGGATTACATGATGTGTTTCACATCTCAGTCCTTCGTAAGGCGGTAAAGGATCCAGCTCAAGTAGTGGAGCATGATCGGGTACCGGTCGAGTATGGGCTAACGACGAGGGTTAGACCCATTCGGATCGAGGATCGAGCCGAGAAACAGTTGCGGAACAAAGTGATCGGGATGGTCAAGGTCCGATGGGACAATTGTGGCTGTGAAGAGCTAACATGGGAGCGAGAGCAGACCATGCGAGCTGAGTATCCCGAGTTATTTGTATAAACTGTAGACCGTGTACTTTTTGTTATAACAGAGTTATAGCATTGCTGGTTTTGTTTCCTTACCGTGCAAATTTCGGGACGAAATTTTGTTAAGGGGGAGAGGGTTGTAACACCCCAAAAAGGCCCCAAAAGACTCAACATGAAGTTTGAGTAGCAGGCTGGTTTACACGGCCTGGGACACGGGCGTGCCCCAGGGCGTGTCGGGTGTACACGGCCTGGGACACGGGCGTGTCCCAGGGCGTGTTCGAATTATTTTTCGAATTTGGCCTATTCAAGTCAGAGCCGGACACGGCCTTGAACACGGCCGGGAACACGGGCGTGTCAGGCTGGACACGGGCGTGTTAGTTGTCGTGTTCCGACCCGTGTACTGGTTGCAGCTCGATGTAGCAGGAGACACGGGCGTGTCTTAAGAATGACACGGACGTGTCAGGTTCGACACGGGCGTGTCGATGCCCGTGTTGTTCAGTCGGTTCAAACCGAGTGTGCCGCTTAAAGGGTACACGGCCTGTGACACGGGCGTGTCACAGGCCGTGTCGGCCAAAAATTGGTTTTTTGGGCAGATCGTGGCCGTTCAGTTTTCTCTCTTTTGATCCAAGGGCTCAGGTTGTTTCCTGGCTGGATTAACTCCGTGAGGGAAGAATGAAGAGGTCATTCTTCATTTGTGCTTAAGAAAGAGAGAAGGAGAGTGGAAGAAGAAGGAGGAGGAGAGCAAGCCACCGGCGGAGCTCCCGTGGTCCGATTCGTGATCCGAAGCCGGCGTTGTGAAGGCAAGGCTGCTGCGGTTCTTTCTCACCGGCTAGTTTTCGATGGCACTGAAGAGATCGACAAGGGTAACGATCTCCCTCCTTGGACATGTGAAGTCCTTCTTTTCTGCATTGCATAGGGAAAACCCTTCCCCGCGAGTGTGCGGTGGGTTGTGGTGTCCCTTGGGGTAGATATGTGAAGTCCCCCTTGTTAGAGGCCGGAATTGGAGTACGGCTCTAGGCATGCTGTGTGAAGCCCATCTGGATGTAATCTGGATTGGTGATGCTTGTTTGCATATCGGAGAAGGCTCCGTGATTATGGCTTGTGATGCCTATGGCTTGTGATGCCTTGTTCCTACCTGTTGCTTGGTGCGGCAGGAAGTACTGGACGATGTCCAGGAAATGAAGAGGGTTGGATGCAACTCTTGTGGCCGTGTGTTGCCACTTTGTGAGTAGTTGAGCCGTTGGGCTGCAACTCGATGAAAAGGCAGATTGCCGAACAGGAAAGGTGAAACCGACCCGCGCCTATAAAAAGCCATGGATACTTCCGTATTCGAGGTGGCTCGGCGACTTGAGCAACGGGGGGTGGCTGATCCGTACCTGCGTTAGGTCCGTCCGACTTGGAAGCCTGGTATAGGTTTTGTTGGAGCGCCTAATGAGAGTCTTAGGCCCGCGCGCCGGAAAGACTAGAATGCTCAAATACCGTGTAGACAGTGGTGTTGACCCTGGTATTCCGGTACACCGAAAATGTGCCCTGAGTGCACGGACTGTCGGGCCGGGTGGCCGATGGTTGTGATGGCTTGAATGTGCCTGCGCGCACATAGTTGCTATTTGATGATGTCATGCTTGCAGGGAAAGAATGCTCATGCCCCGAGAAAGGGGTAGGATTGTTATAATTGGGTCAGCTGAATGCTGACCGTTGCATTGTTTGCCACCGGTTGGGTGGATTGTTCCCGTGCAGGTGCTGGAGAGCCAAGTGGTAAGTGATGGGCTGAAGCCCTACTGCTGTTGCTGCTGCTGCTGCGGCTAGCCCTTGAAGGCTAAGCAAATGGCTTGTTTTGTTTTCTTTCGTACTCATGTATGGCCGGCCTGCGCGCCGAGGTTTGTAAAACATGTTGTATGTACAGAGGAACTGTAAGGCCTTAAGGCCAAACTCTTGTGGTTGTGTACATTCCGTGGTATATATAAAGGTGGTTTTATATATTGGACATTCCGGTTGAGAGTTCAAAGTTGTAACTTAAAGCTTCCGCTAGAATGCTCTGAGTTAGGATTCGTATTTGGTTTGGTATTATCCTGTGACCTCACCGTCTGTTGGTGGCATATAGTGTGGGGCCCCGGCCGGACCTTCTACTATACGTCATTTAACGGATGGGGTCGTTACACATACAGCTATGCCATGATGTGAGCATGCAAGTGCAACTCAACCACTCGACTCTGTGTACACAAACCTTTATTTCCCCCTTTCTGGAGCCGAACCTCCCAGGATACCTCCATAGTGGCAAACAAAAGCGGTGGGTTGGGTCTCGCCCACCTCTAAACCAGTAATTGCACTACCGGTCAGACCTATCGTACGCCTCAATACTGGTGCACTAAAAGGAGCTCCTGCATACTCTTGCCGGCTGTCGCACCGGACTTTATTTGGCCAAGTTCTAAACCATACTTGCCGAGTCCACGTATTTGCGTCGGTGCATCGACCCTCCAATACCGAAGACCCACCACCTTTATACCTTTTATTCACATGCAATAGTTATGAATCCAACCACTTACCGAGCCAAAGCTCACTGGACCATCCCGTTCGTCACAACAAAAAACCGAGCCAAAGCTCACCGGACTATCCTGTCTGTTACAATTATCCGCCGAGCCAACGGCTCACCGGGCCAACCTGACCATCATCAACACCACCAGGCCTATAACCCATGTGAACCAACCTAGCATTCCGAGACATCAAGGTGAGTGAAAGTGAAACCCTAGTTATACTAGTTGCTCTTGAAATTTAGTATTCCTACGGTTTACGTTAACCTAGGACTGCCCAAGGCATACCCCGTGAAGGATTATTGAGGGCACTAGGAACTACGATGGGCTGAAGCCTAAAGCTCTCTTTTGCGAGGCACTTATTATTATTGGTTACTACCCCGATTCCTTATCCCTTATATATTATATTGGAACTAACCCTAGTGTAATTTGACTCTTCCTCTCTACGGGAAAGACGATCTTTCGTCGATCCCGAGCACCATCTAACATTAGCCAATCCAACCCTCTACTCATCCTACTTCCAATGATGAACTCATTTTTATTTATCCAAACCAGCAACCACAAATCCCGGCTCATGAGCTAAAATTTATACTCCAACATAATTCCTATAGTTTTTACTATATGCAGACCACTAAGCTATATGACATGTAAAATGGGAGGTACACCATATAATCATCCAGTACTCCTATAATAAATATTGGAGGGCTATTATGGCCTTTGTGTCCTAAATCAAGAAATTCAAAATTTTCCTATTTATTTGATAATTTATTTAATTATTCTAGTAGCCAAAAATCCCAAGTTTGAGCATGAAGTACCAATTTCAGACAAGATAATATTCCACCAAAAATTATGTTAAATAAAATATGAATATTTAACTTAAATCCAAAGTCTCACAATTTTTCAGCAAGGTTTAAACCCCTAATTTTAATTTTAAATATATCCCACAATAAGTCATTTTAAGAGATAAGTACAACAATAATACATCCAAAAATTCATAGAAAATTTAAGGATGATTATAAGAACATATAAATGCTCTAGGTCAAGTTTCATAATTTATTAGCAAGTAATGAGCTCTAAGAAAATTATTGAACAATTTTCCAAGTTAATGAGCTTGTGAAGTAGGTACTGCAAAAATGTATTCAAAAATTTTAATAAACTTCATGAGTCTAAAACTCCCTTTGCCAAACTTTCATGACCTTCCAATGGGCAGTGGGATCATAATAACCAAATGACTATACTACCAAATTTTTATTATTGTTCAAGTAGTTTTACTAACCTATTCTAGCACTACAATGTTTTTGCCCTAAACTAGAGATAGGGTTATGAGGGGCCTACCCTTTACCAAATCCCTTAATATTTTCACCAGAGGGCTTTAGTTACCCTATAACCCTCTCTACAAATTTTAAAGCTTATTCAAGGTCTTTTGGCCTCATGTCCTTCAATGGGCACAAAAGTCCTTCCTTAGGGTTTGGTCTTAGATCTTAGGGCAATTCATTCCAATCTAACCCATCTTCTATAGGGAGTTGTTAAAATCCATGCAAAGATAGTGGCCCCAATTTCAAGCTCTGTTGATGTGATTTGGCCACTCAAAACCCAAAGTGCACTTTTTGACCAAAATACCCTTTGTAAAGCAAGACTAGGGTTTGCATAATTTCAGTTCAAACCACCTCCAAATGTGATGAAATTTTATCCAGAGCTCTATAATGACCCCAAACACCACTCACCAAAATTTGGGTGAGTTTGAAGGTCATTTTGTGCCTTAATTAATTTACCCTATAGAAATTAAATAATTTCCAAAACTATAGAAACATTGTCCCCAAAAATTCTCATTTTTGGGCAAGACCTACCTATATTCTTGGAAGACCCCCTTCCCAAGTTTCAAGTCATTTGGACAAGAGATGAAGGGTGGGCATCCATTTTAATTTCTTCCTAGCCCTAGGTATAGACCCCACCAAAGTGAGTGCCTTGGTCAAACCATGCTCCCAAATTGGTTCAAACTAATTTTGAATTTAAGTAAACCTATAGGGCTACAATTTATGTGTTGACCATTTCCTCTGAATTAGTCTCTAGGTATTTTTGAAAATTAAAAACATTAAATACCTTATATGTGACAGAAATGAAATAAAAATACATCAAGCCTATAGTTTAATTTCATTTCAGCACGAATCTTGGCGCAGCATTGGACGACATCGGGTTATCTTCTACCTCCAGCCGACGATCCCAATTCAACCCGCCTGGAGCTTCTTCCAGCCGCTGCCAGCGGCCATCCGGCCACCTCCCTGGCCGGCCACCTCCACCAATACCTTCGTTGAGGTGGTGGCAATCGACTGGTGGCGGCACAGCCGCCGGAGGGGCCTTTTCCAGCAAACCTGAGAAGTTCATTTCTCCCGTAAAACAAGAGAAATCCGAGTTTGGATTGGGCTCAATTGAGCCTGAACCTTAAACCTATTTAGCCCTAAGATCTACCCATGAGGTAAGGAGAGGAGGAGGACCTTGCCGGCGGCCTGAAGTCGAGAAGTTCATCGGGAAACCATCTTTGAAGGCGGTGCCGCTCGGCTTCTACAACAGCACGGTTGGAGGGCTCAAAATCTTTAGGTAAAGGCTGGGAAACGTTCCTATGGGGCCATTGAGGGTGTTTAAAGGCTCGGTTGAGGAGGGGAGAGGCTGGATTATCAATGGCCATTAAAGCCATAAATGGCTAGGCTCGGGTTAGGAGGAGCGGGATGAACCCCCCCCCCCCCCCCCCCTTGGTGGCCGGGAAACGGCTGGAAACTTCTCCCCTTCCCCAGGGGAGTTGAATCCATCCATTAAGGGTGGACTTTTGCCTCCCTTGGCCGGGTTTGATATACCCCTTCATTCCCTCTTTTTCTCTCTCCTCCATTAACATGGAATTCGAGTTTAACTTAGAAACGGCCAATTAACTTATCCTGGCGCAATTCCCAAAGAGATCCGGTTCAGCCGAACCAGCAACCAAACCAAAAGTGCAAGAAAAATTCTAAGTAAAATGGCATTGAGTGAGCTCAGCTCACTCAATGCCATCCAGCCTACGGCGTTGAGTGAGCTCAGCTCACTCAACTCCATCCAGCCTATGGCATTGAGTGAGCTCAGCTCACTCAACGCCATCTAGCCAACGGTGTTGACTGAGCTCAGCTCACTCAACGTAATACAGCCTAAAAAAGATTGCATTGAGTGCACAGCTTATGGCGTTGAGTGCACTTGATGCACTCAACGCTATTCATCCCAAGTAAGATCACGTTGAGTGCAATCAGTGTACTCAACGCCGTTCAGCTTATGGCATTGAGTGCACTCGACGCACTCAACGCCATCAAGCCTAAGAAAGATGGCGTTTAGTGCAGTTAGTGCACTCAACGCCGTTCAGCTTATAGCGTTGAGTGCACTCAATGCACTCAACGCCATCCAACCTTTGGCGTTGAGTGCACTCGACGCACCAAACGCCATACGACCTATGGCGTGGAGTAAACTCGACGCACTCAACGCCCGAGCCCAAATCCTTTTTAAGTAACTTTTTGACCTACTATTTGCAGACCAAGGTGATTTTCACCTTGAGCCCGGGTCACTTGGCCTCTTTGGGCTTCCTAGGGTTTTGTCATGACCTAGTCATGACAAAACCACTCCTAGGGGTCTAGTTGTTTGAGAGATGTTACAAATCCTTATATATAAACAAAAAATTTCGTCCTAGAAATTCTAGTTAGGCCTACGGGGTTTCAAGTATGAAGGTAAATTATAACATCTCGAGAGGTTGTGAGTAATACCTGACCGAAAAGCTCCGGGTACCTTAGTCGCATCAAGTCCTAGGGCTCCCATGTGTGCTCCTCTCGCCCATGATTCCTCCACAGGACCTTGACCAATGGAACCTTCTTGCGACGCAAGACTCGTATCCCCTTGTCATCAATCTAGACTAGTTCCAGGTGAACTGACCGATCAGATGCTACCGGACCATCGGTGGCCGTAATCTGCTGCTCCGGGCATAGTAAGGCCCTCATAAAAGGGGATACGTGGAACACATCGTGCAGATTCGCTAGCTCTGGTGGCTGCTCCAACCTATATGTTAGGGGCCCGATTCGCTCCAGGATCCTATAAGGGCCCATATACCTTGGGCTAAGCTTCTTCCTGATAGTTTTACTTTCAAGACAACCTAAACACCTAGAGGGGGGGGGGGTGAATAGGTTCTAATTTCTTATTTATAAATCTAGGCAGAATTCAATTACAAATTAAGACATCTAGCACAGCATTCACAGACAATTAAGCATCACAGATTGCACAATGTTTTATAGTGGTTCCCCAAGGTCTGGGTACATCCACTTTTCCCCATCACCTATCTAGCAATATGTTAGATTCGGCCAAACTTCCACTATACTCAGATCCTCAGATCCTATAGCTCAGAACCAGGATAGGTTCCTACAACTCAGGCTCAACAGCCTTACCTCAGCCTTGCCTCAAGGCCTACCACTCAGAGAATAACCTTCTCCTACACTCAGGCAAATAGCCCTACCACTCAGAGATCACCTCTCCTACACTCAGCCTTTATAACACAGGCTTACAACTCAGATCTGTATAAACAGATCCTACAGAAATTTAGAAAAGATATTTTAATGTCTTGCCTTTGTTGAGAGAGAAGAGGACAAGACACTTCTTGATCAGCTGATGAAATCAACTGAATCTGAGCTTTCTTTAAAGCTTCTTGAATCTGAACTTAGCTGAGTTGATTTCCAAACAGCTTCTTGAGAAACCACTGATGGCTTCCTTCTTCTTCTTCAAGATGACTGGATCCCTCTCTATCCAACACCTTTTCTGATACTTCAGACTTCTTCTTCTTCTTCTTAGATCTACTGATGAAGATCTTCTTTAGAGCTTAGCACTTTCTTGAATTGAAGCTACAACAGGATTGTAATCCTTCTGTTTCTTCTTCTTAGATCTTCTTCAGTTATCTTTCTTAATTGATCTCTCTAATTCCTTCTGAAAATGTCTATTTATAGACTTTCTTCATGGTAACCGGCTGATCCGGTTTCTAACTGATTTCTGACAGGTCTGACAGCTTCAGTTAAACAGTGGCAACCCACAGCTGTCAAGTCTTCAAACAGTTCCTGTACCTTAGCCTTGGACAGCAAAATGTCGAGACAGTCTGTTAGAAAGTGTCGAGACCAATCTGTCTATCTGTGTCGACACAAGTGACTTTGGTGTCGATACAGTCATTGATGATGCCGACTAAGTTGCCTTTAAGTCGACACAGCTTCTTCAGAAAATAACTTGGTCTAGACTCTGCAGTGTGTCGACACAAGTCCTGTGTGTCGACACAGTTGTTGTAAATTCAGAACTCAGCATGTGTCGACTCAGCCTTCAGGTGTCGACACAGCAATCTTCAATCCTGCCAAAATGGGTCGACTCAGTCTTCTGGTGTCGACACAAGCATAGTCGACTTCTGCCAATAAGTGTTGACTCAATCTCAAGGTGTCGACACATCCACCCAGTGTCGACACAGTTGTGGTCGACTATCTTCTTCTGTGAGTCGACTATCTTTCTCTGGTCGACTATCTTTCACTAGTCGACTATCTTTCACGGTGTCGACTAACCTTCTCTGGTCGACTATCTTTCACGGTGTCGACACTGCTTCCCAGTGCTGAGGTCGACGATTTTCTTTATGTGTCGACACTGCTTCCCAGTGTCGACATAGTTGAAGTCGACTATTTTCTTTATGTGTCGACACTGCTTCCCAGTGTCGACATAAATGTGGTCGACTATCTTTCTCTGTGTCGACACTGATATTCTGAAGTGTCAACACAAATATTCTGAAGTGTCGACACAATTTCTTCAGGTGTCGACATGTGGACTTAGAATATTTTTCTGCATTCTTTAATACTTCTTCACCTGCACATGTCAACTCAAAACAACATCAAATACACCTTGATGTATATCATTGAGCTAAGTTGGGCTTCTTCAAATCAGGTACACATTTTCCAATGTACCCAACAATCTCCCCCTATTTGGAGAAGTCATAACCCTATAACCAATGATATACACCATTTATAAAAAGTATAAACGGATGATATATGACATAATAGGAATACTTAATATAAACAAAACATAAAAACAATCCATCACAGAATAAACATTATATGATGCCAAACAACATTTTGTATATAACTTGATAATGTTTGAATACAGAGAATTACATTTAATGATTTAATCAAAACATTACAAAATACTTTGAAAGAACTAAAAAATTAAGACTGATCAGGCTCTTTAATGACAATCCCTTTGCCAGATAGAACTTGAGCCTTCACAGGAGCTTCAGAATCTTCAGCTGGCTTCTTGCCTTTTAGATCAGCCTTCTTCTTTGCTTCTTCCTTGAGCCTTTGCCTTTCAAAATAATGAAAGGGCTTTGGGAAGTACTTGCTTGGCTCCTGAGCATCTGTAGGCAGCCTACCCAGCTTGGCTTTTCTTCTAAACTGTACAATGGCCTCTTGCCTGGCTTCATACTTCTGCCATTCCATCTCATTGTACCACTTACCTCTTTCCTGCACTTGGTCTTTAACAGCCTTCCATGCAGTGAGTATTATATTTCTGGAAGTAGGACTCCACTACTCAAAGTCTGGCTTAAGTTCAGCCTGCTCTCTAAACCTTTTCTTAGATAGAAGAGCATCTTGCTGGTCTTTCAAAGTAGCCTCAGGCTTATCAACCTTCCCAATAACAATATTAGTAACCTCCTTTGGAGGACTATACATCCCTTGAACCTGCTGATCAATCATATCATAATCTGGAGGGGGGTAAATGACTTGGGCAACCTCAGGTTGATTGCCTTCAAGTAGACTTGTTTGTATTCCTAACTCAGCCACCATAGCATCATCACACAATGGGGGATATCCTAATGTGGCTCGAATACTATTGGTCACCCATTTGGTGTGCTCTGAGCCTGCATGAACTAGCATCCTCTCCCCCTTTATGGCTTCTCTAGAAACATGATCTCTGAGATCTTCCTTTTGAAATCTGATTTGGCCATCCAGATAATTCACACCCTCTTTAAAAAATGGTTTTAACTTTAGAAGCTTGTCAGATATTTCCTTTTGAGAGGTAGTGATTGCAGTCTTAACAGAAGCAATAACAACTTGAAAGTTCTTATCAAATTCTTCCATTTCTTTTGCTCTATCTGCAGGCAGGCCTGGAACAATCTTCTTCAATTCCTCAATGATCTCATGATGAGATTCAGTTAAATTGTCATTCATCCTGAGCTGATTTTCCAAGACATAGCTTTGCTTTAAAGCAATGTCATCCACCTTAGGGATGATAGTCTGCTATTGTTTTGCCAGATATACCACAGCATTACCTCCCTTATGGAAGCAATCTGTCATTTCCTTCTTATGCATATTGACCTCAAACCTAATTGATTTTATATCTTGAGCTAAGTCAAATTGCAGGGACTTGTTGTTCTCATCAACATATTTTTCAATGGCCACTCTGTGTTCATCCAATTTCACTTGTAAATCTACCAAGAACTTGTTATAATCAAAGTCAGAAGGAGTGTGATGTGCTGTAGACTGTAGAGCCTGCTTATAGCTCTTGCTCCTTCTCTAGAAGACCATAAGTTTTCTCTTTTTAGCCACCCTGGCTTCTTCAGACTCTGAATCAGAAGTGCTATCAATTTGAACTCTTTCTTTGGGAGGAGGAGAAACAGCTGCTTCAGTGCCATGTTGTACAGTCTCAACATGCACTGGCTCCCCCTCATCTTTATACAGTTTGTGTAGGTGAATAAACTTGCTGAGCTGGTATACTTACTTCTTCTTCTTGAACTGCAGGTATTGTGGCATCCTGAACTTGTGTAGATGCAGGCTGATCTTCAACCTCTAGTCTTACTTGCTCTTCTTGTGGATGCCCAGTACTTGTAGCATGACCTGGGGATTTCTCAGGTGAATCCTGCCTTTCCACTTCAGGCATCTCTTTGGTCAGCACCCTATCCCATCTGGAGAACAATCTCATGTCCATCCTTCTCATGTGATTAATTTTAGTTCCAGGTTGTTGTTGCATAACCTCAGGAATCTCCTTACTTAGATATATACTCATTATCCTAGCCAGATTTGGCTTCTTGATTCCTTCCTTAATCTTCTCAAAGATTACAGATGACCAATCCGTTGGAATTGTAAACACAATCCTGGTCATTAGGATGAACATATAGGCAGAAATCCTATCATGTCCACCTGACTTGCACAGAATAACTTTTCCTACCACTTCTGACAGAAACTTGCCCTGTTGATTCATTCCTTTCCGATTGAACGCAGCTCCAATTTTCATGGTGGATTCCAATCCACACCATTGAAGAGCCTCCCTAGATTTAGAAGCAGGGACATCCTCTTCATTCTCAATTGTAGGTAATTGCAGAATTGTTCTTATCTTACTTGGTGTAATCTCCACAGGTGACCCATGAACTGTGGATTTTATCGCATGACGTTCAGAGTCTACAGATGCAGAGGTAAAGAACTCATGCACCTCCTTCTTCCATATCTTTGATGGTTCGGAAACCAGAAATTCTAAACCTGAGTCGGAGAGGAGAGAGATCACCCCAAGAACATCTGGAGGGGAAGCAGCAAAGGCCTGGCGCACCAACTCATATCCTTCATTAACATTATCTTCAATCTTTGGCGCCATTGATCAGTCGAGAAAGCTTGAAGGATGAGAGAAAGAGAGAGAGAGAGAGAATGTCGACACTGGGTTTCGAAAACCTTGTAAGCGTGTCGACAGAATGAGTTTTTGACCTATTTATACCTTCTGTTTAAAGAAGATCAAAAGTCGCCAAAACAGACTATAAGTGTCGACACAGATGGATTGTGTCGACACAAGCTTCTATTGTCTCGACTACAAGTTCGTCTACTATGTGTCGACACCAATTTGCAGTTATGTCGACACCAGAGATATATAGTAGAGCATCAGAAATTCTGTGTCGACTCTTAGTATAAGTGTCGACACAAAATCTGTAAGTGTCGACACCACTATCCTGGTGAAGTCGACACTACATTCCTGGATAAGTCGACAATAAGATTCTTAAGTGTCGACACATATTTTCTGTGTCGACACAATATCTCTGACTTGTCGACATTACTACCCTGAGTCGACACATAATTACTGAATGTGTCGACACCATCTTACTTAGCCAATTTCTGTTTGTTCATCACAACTTATAAGTACAACAAAGTACTTTATACTACTTCAATGTTTCTTAATATCACTTGAATGTCTTGTTACCACTTCAACTTCTTTGTTGATGATTTTGTGATTACACTAATCAATGGTTAATATACCTAATTCAATTTTGAATTTATTGAATTTGGTCTCATCTAGGGGCTTAGTAAACACATCTGCTATTTGATAATCTGTTTTCACAAATTCCAATGAGATGTCTTCTTTTTCTACATGTTCTCTAAGAAAATGGTATTTTATTTCTATATGCTTAGTTCTACTATGAGAAACAGGATTATTAGCAATAGAAATTGCACTCTTAGAATCACACAAAAGAGGTGTTCTACTTACTTGAATACCATAATCCTTTAGCTGATGCTGCATCCATAATAGCTATGCACAGCAGCTTCCAGCAGCAACATACTCTGACTCAGCTGTGGAAATTACCACACTAGTCTGCTTCTTACTACTCCATGATATTAGTCTTCCTCCCAGGAATTGACAAGTACCTGTAGTACTCTTCCTATCCTCTCTACATCCTGCAAAATCTGCATCTGAATAGCCTGTTAGTTGAAAATCTCTATTCCTAGGGTACCAAAGACCTAGATTAGGTGTGCCCTTAAGATATCTCAGAATCCTTTTGACTGCAGTATAATGAGATTCTTTAGGGCAGGCTTGGTACCTAGCACAGACACATGTAGCATACATAATATCTGGTCTACTAGCAGTGAGATATAGTAGTGAGCCAACTATCCCTCTATACAAAGTTTCATCAACAGGTTTACCTGCATCATCTTTGCATATAGGCATACTTGTTCCCATAGGAGTTCTCATGGTGGAGGATGACTCCATACCATATTTCTTAATCAATTCTTTGGTGAACTTAGACTGTGATATGGACAAGCCATCATCAGTCTGTCTTACTTGGAGTCCCAAGAAGAATTTCAGTTCCCCCATACTGCTCATCTCAAACTTCCCTTGCATAAGTTTGGCAAACTTTTTACAAAGGTTGTTTTCAGTAGATCCAAAGATTATGTCATCAACATAGATCTGTACTAAGATGATCTTGCCTTTGGATTCCCTAAGGAATAGAGTTTTGTCAATTTTTCCTCTTGAGAATTTGTTCTCAATAAGGAAAGTAGACAGGGTTTCATACCAAGCCCTTGGGGCTTGCTTTAACCCATACAGAGCTTTCCTAAGCTTATAAACAAAATCAGGTTTAAGAGGATCTACAAAACCTGATGGTTGCTCTACATATACTTCTTCTTTAAGATCACCATTCAGAAATGCTGACTTCACATCCATCTAATATACTTTGAAGTCTTGATAGGCTGCATAGGCAGGGAATATTCTGATTGCCTCCAGCCTTGCTATAGGAGCAAAGGTTTGATCAAAGTCAATCCCTTCTTCCTGCCTGTATCCTTTTGCAACCAACCTTGCTTTATTCTTTACTATTATTCCACTTTCATCTAGCTTGTTCCTATATATCCATTTTGTGCCAATTATGTTGTGGCCTCTTGGTTTAGGAACAAGCTCCCAGACATTGCACCTTCTGAATTGATTCAGCTCCTCTTGCATAGCATCAATCCAGTACTGGTCTTGGATGGCTTCTTCAAACTTCTTAGGCTCCAATTGTGATAGGAAACTTGAATGTAGAACTGTGTTTTGATTTTTGCTTCTAGTTTGCACCCCTTGTCTTGGATCACCTATTATCTGATCAGCTGGATGATCTCTTAAATGTCTTGTAGCTGGAGGAAGATTTCCTTCTGGTTGAACATCTCCAGCTCCTTCATTTAACTGATTCTCTCGATTTTCATCAGCTTCTATAGTGTCTTGTTCTCCCCCTGGACTGAAGCCTTCATTTTCCAATGCCCCATCTTCCTTTAATACTTCAGTAATGGAAAGCTTGTCCATACTTTTGCTTATACCTGTTGAGTCATTTGATCTACAAGACAACTCACAGTTGATTAATCTTGTTTCATCAAACACAACATGCACAGATTCTTCAACAACTTGAGTAGTCAAGTTGAAGACTCTATAGGCCTTACTATTTGTGCTGTACCCAACAAATATCTCATCCTGGGATTTGGTAGCAAACTTAGTCAAATATGACTTGCCATTGTTAAGTATATAACACTTGCAACCAAAGATCCTAAAGTAAGATAGATTTGATTTTCTGCCTTTCACAATCTCATAGGGGGTCATTTTGTGACTTTTGGTGATAGTAGCCCTATTGATTACATGACAAGCAGTGTTAACTGCCTCAGCCCAAAAATATTCTGGGAGAGAGGTGTCACTCAATAGAGTTCTACCAGCTTCAATTAATGTTCTATTCTTTCTTTCAGCAATCCCATTTTGCTGAGGTGTTCTAGGTGAGGAGAACTCTTGGAAAATCCCAAAGTCTTTACACAAGTTTGTTATGCTTTCAGATTGAAACTCAGTACCATGGTCACTTCTGATTTTGACCACTGTACTATTCAGTTCATTCTGAATTTGCTTTACAAAATTAAGTAATACACTTGGGGTTTCAGATTTTTGTCTCAGAAAGAATACCCATGTAAATCTAGAATAGTCATCTACAACCACAAAAGTGTAGACCTTCCTACCTAGACTATGAACTGGCATAGGACCAAAAAGATCCATATGCAAGAGGTATAAGAACCTCACAGAATCCTTGTTTTCAAGGCTTTGAAAGGAGGATTTTGTCTGCTTGCCCTTTTGACAAGCTGAGCATATCCCTTCCTTTATACACTTAATTTGAGGTCCATTCCTCACTAACTCTTTGCTAAAGAGTTGGCCAATTGTCTTGTAGTTTAGATGAGCCAATCTCTTGTGCCACTTAACACAATGAGAAGCATTGTCATCAGCTACAAGACAGATGGGAGAAGCCTTATTCTCACATTCAAAATTAAGACAATATACATTTCTCTTCCTATACCCAGTCAATATGATCTTTTGATCACTTGACCTCTTGATATGACATCCATCTTTAACAAATGAAATGTCATATCCTAAATCACTTAGCTGGCTTATGCTTATTAGATTATGTTTCAAACCTTTTACATAAGCCACTTGAGTGATAGTAATTAGGTTAGAAGAAATGTTACCAAACCCTTTGATGACTCCTTTTTCAGATCCACCAAAGATCACTTTAGGTCCATCTTTGACAGATGAATACTCCTTCAGCAGCCCCTTTGTTCCAGTCATGTGCCTGGAACAACCACTATTCAAGTACCATATAGGGGCATGGTTACTTGGATTCACCTGCAACACAGAATTACTTACCCTTAGAACCCAAGTAAGTCTTGGGTCCTTGGTTCAGGTTAGCATTAATAAAGCTACCATAACCTCTTCTAACAGGTAGACTATTGTTCTTTATAACACTTGTGTTATACCAGCAGTCTAATGCAAAATGGCCTCTCTTGCCACAGCACCAACATTCAAACTTATTGTATCTAGATCTAGATACATCCTTGTTAGAAGAATTTCTGTTCATTGCTGGTGCTGCAGCAACTTCACCTACTGATTTCTTAAAACCATTGGGTTTATGACCATAGGTAGGCCTGCTTGCATTTACACCCTTGTTCTTCAGAACATTAGTCTTAATATGACCTTGAATATCTTCATGATCATATTTGTTAGAAGGCACTTTCACCTTACTAAACTTTATGGGGACTGAAAGGTTTAGTGGCTGAGCAGGAGCTTTGCCTTTCCTCTTGAATCTGCCAGCCCTGAAGTTACCTTTGAATCCTAATCCAGCCTTACCCTTTTGAGTGACAAAATCATCTATCAAGGGTAAGACAGATTTTGGCTTAGAGTAACTAGCCACTAAATCCCTTTCAATTCTAAGTCTGGCCTCCAGACTCTTCACTTGATCATTAGTATAATTAATTGTGCCCATCTGAATAATAGTTATATTCTTCAGCTTGGCAATTTCATTTAATTTTTGATCAATAACTTTCTCTAACTCAGTTGTAGCAACCCTTAGTTCAGCAATTTCCTGAGCCTGAGATTTAACCAGGTTCTTGCTTTTTTTAAGAGCCTGCAACAGGTCCCCATACTTGTCTATCAATTGATAGACATCTCCTTCAGATTCAGATGCATCTACATCTGTTGATGCAGATGTAGCTGATTCTTCACTTGTACAATAAACAGATCTAATAGAAGGACATTGTACCTTATTATGACTAGACTGATTCTGGCATATGTCCTCTTCTGATCCTGCCATCAGCCCCATACACTGATGATCCTTTTGTTCATTGATGGAGTCTAGCAACTGCAGAAACTCCTCTTCTTCAGATGCATCATATAGTCCAATATATGCTTCAGCTTCAGATTCTGACTCTGAAGTTGACTGGTCTGTTAGACTCTTATCTTTCTTTGCAACAAAGGATTTCTCCTTCTTGCCTTTCTGATAAGTCTTCTTTTTGTCTGAAGATTCCTTTCTCTTATCAGGACAGTCAGCCACTACATGTCCAGGCCTATTGCAACAATAGCAGACAATCTTTGAAGTAGTGGCTTTGCTGGGCTTTGATCTGCTCTTCTCTTTCCTTGATGACCTTTTCTTCTGATAATAGTCATCAACTTGTTGTGATGTGGAAGGCCTAGACTTCCATTGCTTCTTTTTTAAGAACCTCTGGAATTGCCTTGTGAATGCAGCAAAGTCTGCATCTGAATCACAGCTTTCTGAACCCTTATCTGAATTTTCAGAACTATCTTCTGTAACATCCTTAGGAGGAGATGGTGATTTCCTCCTATTCTTTCTAGTGGCTTCTGCATTGAATGCCACAGTCTTTTCTCTATGCTCTCCTCTTGAATTCTTTTCCTCCTCCTTCCTCACCATAAGTTGCATTTCATAGGATAGCAATTTTCCAAACAAGGTGGGAGGAGATATCTCTGCCAATTTAGCCACTTCTCTTCTGGCACAGATCTTTGTGTCCCAATCCTTTGTTAAGGATCTCAGGAATTTGTCATTCAGTTCATAAGTACTGAAGACTCTTCCATAGGACATAAGCTCATTCACAATTCTATAGAATTTCTTGTAGCACTCAGTTATGCTATCAGATTTTCCTTGTCTAAAACTTTCATACTCCTGATTGAGCATAGACTTCCTGTCCTGCCTTACTTCTTCAGATCCCTCCATGTAGACAATCAATGTGTCCCACATCTCTTTGGAGGTCTTGCAGTGAATCAGATTCTGAAATGTTGAATCATCTATGGAACTAACAATAATGTTCTGAGCTCTTTTATCCATGGTTGCCAAGATAATTTCATCCTTGGTCATCTCTGAATAACTCTTTGGAGTTTGGATATTTGCATCAAGAACTGATACCTTCATTGGTATGAAGGGGCCTTCCTGTACTGTGATGTAAATCCTTGGATCAGATGCCGCCATAAACAATCTGACTCTTTCTTTCCAAATTCCAAAAATTTCTTTCTTGCATATGGGTAATTTCATAGACCCTAGCTCCTTATGATTCTCACCAGAACCCATCTTTTTGAATCTTGATTCTGCCTATCAGATCTACCTCAGACTGTTAAGTCCTTTTTGAGGAACCTCGCTCTGATACCACTTGATAGTTTTACTTTCAAGACAACCTAAACACCTAGAGGGGGGGGTGAATAGGTTCTAATTTCTTGTTTATAAATCTAGGTAGAATTCAATTACAAATTAAGACATCTAGCACAGCATTCACAGATAATTAAGCATCACAGATTGCACAATGTTTTATAGTGGTTCCCCAAGGTCTGGGTACATCCACTTTCCCCCTTCACCTATCTAGCAATATGCTAGATTCGACCAAACTTCCACTATACTCAGATCCTCAGATTCTAAAGCTCAGAACCAGGATAGGTTCCTACAACTCAGGCTCAACAGCCTTACCTCAGCCTTGCCTCAAGGCCTACCACTCAGAGAATAACCTTCTCCTACACTCAGGCAAATAGCCCTACCACTCAGAGATCACCTCTCCTACACTCAGCCTTTATAACACAGGCTTATAACTCAGATCTGTATAAACAGATCCTACAGAAATTTAGAAAAGATATTTTAATGTCTTGCCTTTGTTGAGAGAGAAGAGGACAAGACACTTCTTGATCAGCTGAGGAAATCAACTGAATCTGAGCTTTCTTCAAAGCTTCTTGAATCTGAACTTAGCTGAGTTGATTTCCAAACAGCTTCTTGAGAAACCACTGATGGCTTCCTTCTTCTTCTTCAAGATGACTGGATCCCTCTCTATCCAACACCTTTTCTGATACTTCAGACTTCTTCTTCTTCTTCTTCTTCTTAGATCTACTGATGAAGATCTTCTTTAGAGCTTAGCACTTTCTTGAATTGAAGCTACAACAGGATTGTAATCCTTCTGTTTCTTCTTCTTAGATCTTCTTCAGTTATCTTTCTTAATTGATCTCTCTAATTCCTTCTGAAAATGTCTATTTATAGACTTTCTTCATGGTAACCGGCTGATCCGGTTTCTAACTGATTTCTGACAGGTCTGACACCTTCAGTTAAACGGTGGCAACCCACAGCTGTCAAGTCTTCAAACAGTTTCTGTACCTTAGCCTTGGACAGCAAAATGTCGAGACAGTCTGTTAGAAAGTGTCGAGACCAATCTGTCTATCTGTGTCGACACAAGTGACTTTGGTGTCAACACAGTCATTGATGATGTCGACTAAGTTGCCTTTAAGTCGACACAACTTCTTCAGAAAATAACTTGGTCTAGACTCTGCAGTGTGTCGACACAAGTCATGTGTGTCGACACAGTTGTTGTAGATTCAGAACTCAGTATGTGTCGACTCAGCCTTCAGATGTCGACACAGCAATCTTCAATCCTGCCAAAATGTGTCGACTCAGTCTTCTGGTGTCGACACAAGCATAGTCGACTTCTGCCAATAAGTGTCGACTCAATCTCAAGGTGTCGACACATCCACCCAGTGTCGACACAGTTGTGGTCGACTATCTTCTTCTGTGAGTCGACTATCTTTCTCTGGTCGACTATCTTTCACTAGTCGACTATCTTTCACGGTGTCGACTAACCTTCTCTGGTCGACTATCTTTCACGGTGTCGACACTGCTTCCCAGTGCTGAGGTCGACGATTTTCTTTATGTGTCGACACTGCTTCCCAGTGTCGACATAGTTGAAGTCGACTATTTTCTTTATGTGTCGACACTGCTTCCCAGTGTCGACATAAATGTGGTCGACTATCTTTCTCTGTGTCGACACTGATATTCTGAAGTGTCGACACAAATATTCTGAAGTGTCGACACAATTTCTTCAGGTGTCGATATGTGGACTTAGAATATTTTTCTGCATTCTTTAATACTTCTTCACCTGCACATGTCAACTCAAAACAACATCAAATACACCTTGATGTATATCATTGAGCTAAGTTGGGCTTCTTCAAATCAGGTACACTTTTTCCAATGTACCCAACACTTCCTCCTACCACGCACCTATGAGACTCCATGCATGGGTCGAATCTTCAAGAATACCCGGTCCCCCACCTAAAACTCCACCTGACGATGTCAAGCGTCATAATATTTAGCCTATCTGCTTTGTGCCTCTAACATCCTGTCCCGTATCAGCCTCACCTGAGCCTCGGTGTCCTCAACAAATTACGAGCCCAAAACCTTAGGATCCTTGTCCTGTACCCATGACAACAGAGTCTGGCACCTTCGTACGTATAGGGCCTCATAAGGTGCCATCTTTATGCTGGATTGGTGGCTGTTATTATATGAGAACTCGATCAGTGGTAACAAATTCTCCCAAGGCTCTCCGCAGTCCAGGATGCATAGTCGTAGTAGATCTTCCAAGGTACGATTGGTGTATTCCGTCTGCCCGTCAGTCTGGGGATGAAAAGCTATACTGTATATCAGCCGGGTACCCAAGTAAGTCTGCACTGATCTCCACTCATTGGATGTAAACCGTCCATCCCGATCCGATACAATCGTCCTGGGTACGTCATGATAACGGACGAACTGCTACACAAATTTCCGAACCAACACACCAACCAAGTCATCCTTCTTGATCGGGATAAATCTGGCTACTTTCGTCAGCCGGTCGACAATTACCCAGATCGAATCATTCCCTGTCCGTGATCTGGGAAGCTCGTGTATGAAGTCCATCACGATGTACTCGAATTTCCACTCCGGCACTGGGAGTGGTTGCAACAAACCTGCGGGTTTTCTGCACTCCGCCATCACCAGCTGACATGTCTCGCAGCGGGTCACAAAGTAGGTTATATCCTTCTTCATGCCTGGCTAGTACATGGTCTTCTTCAGATCCACAGTCATCTTCGTAACCCCGGGTATACCAAATACCGACTGCGGTGGGCCTCCGTCAAAATATCCTCCCGGACCTGGCCTCCCTCTGGTATATAAACTCGTCCTCTGAAGCATACCAGATCATCTCTCAATGTTTAATCCCCAGCAGTGCTTGCCTCTAAGTCCCGAAATACCGGTGCCAGCTTGGCATCCTGCCTCTGCCCATCCCTGACTCGGTCTCTAATGTCATCAGTAGCGCTCATCGTGGCTAAATACTCCTCATAAAGCTCGGGGTCATCAAACGACACCAGCGTGATGTACATATCCTCAAATATCTACACCAGCTCCATGAACATAATCTGGGGCTCCGCTCCGGAGGTGGCGGCTCTCCGGCTCAGTGCATCGGCTACCACATTCGCCTTCCCTGGGTGGTAATGCATCTTATACTGGTAATCTGCTAGAAATTCCACCCATCGCCTCTGCCTGATATTCAGCTCCTTATACGTGTCCACATACTTCAAATTTTTGTGATCAGAGTATATGTCGCAGTGGACACCGTATAGATAATGCCGCCAGACTTTCAGAGCAAATACGACTGCCCCCATCTCTAAGTAATGAAAAGGGTTGTTTTGCTCATACTTCTTTTGCTACCGTGAAGCATATGCTATCACGTGAACATTCTGTATAAGCACCGCTCCCATGCCCTGGTAGGAAGCGTCGGTATAGACCTGGAATCCTTCTTTCCCCAAAGGAAGGGCAAGAATAAGAGCCGAGGTGAGTCGATCCTTAAGTTCCTGGAAAGCCGCCTTGCACTGCGGGGTCCAGATAAAGGGCACATCTTTCTTTGTCAGGGATGTGAGTGGAAGGGCAATATGAGAAAATCCCTCCACGAACTTCTGGTAATAACCGGCAAGTCCCAGAAAGCTCCGCACGTCTGTGGCTGCCTTTAGCTGCGGCCAATCCCGAACTGCCTGAATCTTGGCCGGGTCAACTGCCAACCCAGCTCCACTGATGATATGTCCTAGGAAAGCCACCTCCTTCAACCAGAACTGGCATTTGCTGAACTTTACATATAGCTAGTGCTCCCTGATGATTAAAACGAGGTTCTTTTATTTAGTTATGAAGGGAAGGTTTTTATTTATAAAAAGAAGAAGAAGGTTTTTATTTGAAACCGAGTTTTAACGAGAGGGAGGCAAGTGCACCTATCGCGTGTAGTACAGGATATTCCGGTGTGGAATATCGGGGTCGTATTGTTCTCGGGGCCGGCTTAGCTATTTCTACTCTTTCCTTGAAAGCCTATTATTTTACCGATAATATTTTAGGTTGTTTAAAAAAGAAAAGATGACCTAAAAATATAAAAAGTGCATAATAATAATAAAGCATAATAATAAAGCAGGATAATAAATGCAAAAAATTAAAGCGAGAAATGAAGTGCAGAAAGCCGATGAAGAACTTATCGCGATGATACAAAAAGAGAACTGAACTAAAATAACTTTTAACATAAAGAGATCCTAAATTTCTTTTTAATTAAGGTGGAGACTTGGCCGTGGAGGTTCCACAAAAATGATCACACCTATCTCTAGGTAATATCGCTCACCTGAACGCTAAGACTATTCGACCGAACGTTAGTCCGACGAAGGATTCCTCTTAACGCCCGCATTACGCTAAGAACCCCGCTATTGGGTGGGGAACCCAATCCGGTAGAGTTACGCGCCTCCTCTCTCGAGGGTTGGCGCGGAGCTCTCTTTACCCAAGGGTGATCGGTCCATACACACGGCCTCTCGGCGTTGCGTATGGATAACGGAAATAGAGCCCGAACATCGATTATGCGTCCCTACGCGTCGTTAACCCGGGGCAAACCTTAAGAAATTTAATTAAACTGAAAAACAGGACCTTCAATTATTTAAAGCTATTTTATCTGTCCCGATGCTCTTCGATATTGAGGGCTAAGGGTGGTTAGCCACTCATTGGAATGGGGACACTTAAGCTAGAAAGAGATAAAAGAAAGCTGTAAAGAAAGCAGTAAAGAAAGCAGTAAAGGAAAGCAGAAAATTGCGAGTCCCGGCTCAAGCGAGTAGGCGGGAGAAGAAAGCAGTAAATACGAATCCCGGCTCAAATGAGTGGGCGGGGGTAAATTTATCTCATACACGCACGCACTCTACTTGAAATTAAAACACACACACGCACTCTACATAAATGAAAACACACACACGCACTCTAAGTTTTCTTACTCAAGTGAGTAGCAAGAAAATGAAAGCAATAAAAAGACAAGTCCCACTCAAACGAGTGGGCGAGAAATGAAAGCGATGCGCCATTTAACTCTTAACGAGTAGGCGAAAATAAATGCATACGCACACACGCACTCTACAGAAATGAAATAAAGCTATAAAATCTAACTCATACCCGCACACACACTTGCAAAAATAAGAAAAAAACAAAGTGCTTAGAAAATTAAAACAACTTCATTTCTACCGCTAGAATGCTGTAGAAATGCATAAAAAGAGAAAACAAAAATTAACCGAGCGAAAAGTTTTGCAAATAAACGCAAAATGAAAATGCTCGAAAAATTAAAACAACGACATTTCTACCGCTAGAATGCGGTAGAAATGCGTAAAAAGACGAAATAAAAATTAAAAGAGCTAAAAGTTAAAGTTAAAACAAAGTTAACGAAAAATTAAAATAACAACTTTTTCATTATTATGTTTTTATAAAAACTTCTAAAAAGTGAAAATAAAGTAAAAAGAATGAAAAAGTTTTACGAAAATAAAAAGGCTAAGCTAAAGAAAGTAAAAACAAACACTTTGAAAGAGGATTTTATAAAGCTATAAGAATGAAGATAGTAAAGAAGAAATTCTAAACCTAAACAGGTTATGAGTATGAAAATAAAATCGCCGCCATAACGGCTAGAAAGCTAGTAAAATTCCTAAATTTAACTAAGTTATGAAGCTATAAATGAAAACATAAAACATAAAACACAAAAAAGAGAACTAAAAATTACTTAGAGTAGGGCTTCCAAATGAAAATTTCATGCAACATAAAGAGAGAAAATAAGCTATTTTATTAAAATCATAAGTGATTACATGAAAGCTAATACAAACACTAAGGAGGGGGGGGGGGAGAAATTCTCCTTACATTAGCATTAGAATCCATTTGGGCAGCACCTCTCCTAAGCAAAGTGGTCAAAAAGTGGACAAGAAAAGATTTCTGAAAGCTTTTATTTATAGACAAAAATTCGGGTGTGACACGCCCTAAGTCACAGGCATGACAGGGGGTGTGACGGTTAGAGACGTGTTTGAATTGGCGAATTCTGGCGAGCTGGCTCAATCTGGAAGGTTCGGGAAGTGACACGTGTCTATCACGGACGTGACAGGTGTCAGACACGGGCATGCCAAGCAGTGGTCGATGATCTTCGAGCGTCGATCGACGATCTGGAAGCTTCTAAAAGTGACACGTGGCGGTCACGGGCGTGACAGGCATGGTCACGGGCGTGTCGGGGGGCGTGACTTGGACAGCTGGCAGTTCTGAAGTTGGCAGTAACTTATCTTTGACTGGGTTGACTGAGTTGACTGACACGGGCGTGACAGGAGTGTCACGGGCGTGTTGGCTGGGCGTTGAGTGTCGACGGCATTGAGTGTTGACGGCATTGAGTGTCAAGCTTGGACACGGGCACGACATTCAAGCCACGGGCGTGTCATTCAAGCCACGGGCGTGTCTTGCCATTTCTCTACAGAAAACCCGTTTTGATGGAAAAAATAAAGGAACACGCCCTGTCACGGGCGTGACCTCTTTGACACAGGCGTGTCCTATGAAAATTTCACAAATTTTCTGGAAAATTCCAGAAAAATAAAAAATAAAGCTAAGTTAGAAATTATTTGCAAAAAGAAACAAATTATTAAACAAAACAAACTAAAAACTATGAAATAATGATAAAATGACTTAAATAAAATACAAAAAATATGCATATATTTACAACTCATCAAATACCCTCATACTTATGCTTTTGCTATTCCAGAGCAAAAGTTGGAGATGAACCTATAATGAATAAAAAAGAATCCTAAATTTAACTAACGCTTAATTTAATTGTAAGAAAGATCGAAATAAATTTCTGGGGTTTCAGAATTAAATCTTAACTTATGAAAATGTTATAAATAGAGGAACAGTTTCAAAAAATACTTCTAAATGAAAAAAAGGAAAGCGAAAATTATTTTTGTTAGCTTAACAAAAATGGATTGAAATTATAGAAAAAACTTTAGCTAAAAAGAAATTGATAGGAAATAATTCAATTTAAAAATTATGCTCTCAAAAAGATTTAGATTAATTCTAGAATCATCAAAATTATATAAGTGGTTTGGCGGTTATGAAGAGGGCTTTGATTTTTGAGGCGAGGTAATTTTTTCTTGAACCTCCACATATATATATATATATATTTTTATAATAATTAGGAAAATGAAATCTTATTTTCCTAACATTTTTTTTCTTCATAAATAATAATAAACCCAATGTATATGTATAAGAGTAATGAATTTTATCCTCTTAATCCGTAACATATAATCTTTTTAATTATTGAGTGTCTATGTTTACAGGACGAAATCTTATCCTCATTGACATAAGATCTTTTAAGGGTGAGTGGGGAATCATACCAAGTAAAACATGAAAAAAGGTGGAAGGGATTTTTTTCTAAAAGAAAACTAGAGTTTAATAAAAAATTTTGAGAGCAACCTTTTTAATTTGAACGTTCATACGTTTCTAAAAGCATAAGTAAAAATAATATAAAATCCATAAATGTTATTTTCTAACATAAAAAATGTGCTTTTATTCAAAAAAAATCAGAAGTGAATGAGAAACATAAGTTCCCTATAATGAGAAAAAGACATAAAAAATTCTTTAAATCTTAACCCTAGAAATCTAAGTCTATCGAGCTACAATTAATAAACGAATAGTAAATAAAGAATTAATTAAAATTCGCTTATAAATAAACTCGAAACGATTATTTTGGAGAGCAAAAAGGTTAAGAAATGAGGTATTCGAATTATTTAATTCAAGATAAATTTTTTTTTTATGAGTTTTTCTAGTTTTTTTTGATATTTTGGGGTTGTTTTCATTTTTTTGGAATTTTCTAAAGGTCTATACTAATTTTTTTGAGTTATACTAATTTTTTGAGTTTTTTTTTATTTATAGAAATATTTACAAGAAAAGAGAGACAATTTTTACAAGATAGGAAAGAGAAGGGGAAAGAGACGAGAATATTTACAAAGTATTTTTACAAAGTAAAAAAAGGATCGCCCGCAAACAGACTCTTATTTGTGGTTGGTTCGATGAGTCGAACGTCGCGAAGCGATGATTCATTTTTTGAAATTATTTATTTATTTATTATTATTAAAGCATGAAAATATATATATATTTTTGAAGTTTTTAATTTTTGCAAAATTTTTTTTGGAATTTTTGATTTGATGCAGAAAAATAAAAGAGCAGAAAATAGGAAACACCCCCATACTTAAGTCCAATATTGTCCCCAATGTTGCACTAAGTATGAGGAATGAGATATATATATATAAAAGAAACTAAGCAGTTATGCACAAAAAATTAAAAACAGGGGTTTAGAAATCTTCCCTAAAAACGTGTTCGGGGAGGCCCGTTAAGTATAGCCCTGCAAAAATTAAAGTAAAAGCAGAAAAAGAATAAAACAGAAAAAATGAAAATTATAAATTCGGCAAAAATGTGCGGGTGATAGGGGACGCGAGTGAGTGTGACTCGTAAGCTAACGTCTTAGCTATATGAGCGTGATCGATATGCGTTCCCCTAGCGCTCACAATAGTGAAGCGCGCCGAAACAAAAAAATAAATATATAATTAATTTTTTTGTTTTATATATATATTTTTTTTGTTAGTTTTTTTGAATTTTTTTAGATTTTTAAGTTTATGTTTTTAGTTTTTTTTGGTTAGTTTTGATTTTTTTTGAAAATAAAAAATAAAATGAAAATAAGTTAAAGGCAAAATAAAAAAAATATGAAAAAAAAATATATTTTTTTATTTTTGAATTTTGAATTTTTGGATGAAAATAAAATTTTTCATAAAAATGTTGATTTTTAGTTTTTAAATTTTTTTTAGTTTTTTTTAGTTTTTTTAGTTTTTGATTTTTATGTTTTTAGTTATTTTTTAAGTAGTTTTATAATAATAATAATAATAATTATTAGTATTATTATTATTATAAATATATTGTTTTGGTGGCCATTTTGTTGTTTTTTTATAGAAATAAAATGTAAAATTAATAGTTTTCAGGAATTCAAAATAGTAAGTCCAAATTTGTCCCCGGCAACGGCGCCAACAACTTGATGGTTAAAATGAGGTTCTTTTATTTAGTTATGAAGGGAAGGTTTTTATTTATAAAAAAAGAAGAAGGTTTTTATTTAAAACCGAGTTTTAACGAGAGAGAGGCAAGTGCACCTATCACGTGTAGTACAAGATATTCCGGTGTGGAATATAGGGGTCGTATTGTTCTCAGGGCCGGCATAGCTATTTCTACTTTTTCCCTGAAAGCCTATTATTTTACCGATAATATTTTAGGTTGTTTAAAAAAGAAAAGATGACCTAAAAATATAAAAAGTGCATAATAATAATAAAGCATAATAATAAAGCAGGATAATAAATACAGAAAAATTAAAGCGAGAAATGAAGTGCAGAAAGCCGATGAAGAACTTAGCGCGACGATACAAAGAGAGAACTGAACTAAAATAACTTTTAATAAAAAGAGATCCTAAATTTCTTTTTAATTAAGGCGGAGACTTGGCCGTAGAGGTTCCACAAAATGAGCACACCTATCTCTAGGTAATATCGTTCACCTGAACGCTAAGACTATTCGACCGAATGTTAGTCCGACGAAGGATTCCTCTTAACGCCCGCATTACGGAAAGAACCCTGCTATTGGGGGGGAACCCAATCCGATAGAGTCATGCGCCTCCTCTCTCGAGGGTTAGCGCGAAGCTCTCTTTACCCCAGGGTGATCGGTCCATACGCACGGCCTCTCGGCATTGCGTATGGATAACGGAAATACAGCCCGCACATCGATTATGCGTCCATACGCGTCGTTAACCCGGGGCAAACCTTAAGAAATTTAATTAAACTGAAAAACAGGACCTTCAATTATTTAAAGCTATTTTATCTGTCCCGATGCTCTTCGATATTGAGGGCTAAGGGCGGTTAGCCATTCATCGGAATGAGGACACTTAAGCTAGAAAGCGATAAAAGAAAGCTGTAAAGAAAGCAGTAAAGAAAGCAGTAAAGGAAAGCAAAAAATTGTGAGTCCCGGCTCAAGCGAGTGGGCGGGAGAAGAAAGCAGTAAATGCGAATCCCGGCTCAAATTAGTGGGCGGGGGTAAATTTATCTCATACACACACACACTCTACTTGAAATTAAAACACACACACGCACTCTACATAAATGAAAACACACACACGCACTCTAAGTTTTCCTACTCAAGTGAGTAGCAAGAAAATGAAAGCAATAAAAAGACAAGTCCCACTCAAACGAGTGGGCGGGAAATGAAAGCGATGCGCCATTTAACTCTTAACGAGTAGGCGGAAATAAATGCATACGCACACACGCACTCTATAGAAATGAAATAAAGCTATAAAATCTAACTCATACATGCACACACACTTGAAAAAATAAGAAAAAACAAAGTGCTCAGAAAATTAAAACAACTGCATTTTTACCGCTAGAATGCGGTAGAAATGCATAAAAAGAGAAAATAAAAATTAACCGAGCGAAATTTTTGCAAATAAACGCAAAATGAAAATGCTCGAAAAATTATAACAACGACATTTCTACCGCTAGAATGCGGTAGAAATGCGTAAAAAGACGAAATAAAAATTAAAAGAGCTAAAAGTTAAAGTTCAAAGTTAACGAAAACTTAAAATAACAACTTTTTCATTCTTATGTTTTTATAAAAACTCCTAAAAAGTGAAAATAAAGTAAAAAGAACAAAAAAGTTTTACGAAAATAAAAAGGCTAAGCTAAAGAAAGTAAAAACAATCACTTTGAAAGAGGATTTTATAAAGCTATAAGAATGAAGATTGTAAAGAAGAAATTCTAAACCTAAACAGGTTATGAGTATGAAAATAAAATCGCCGACATAACTGCTAGAAAGCTTGTAAAATTCCTAAATCTAACTAAGTTATGAAGCTATAAATGAAAACATAAAACATAAAACACAAAAAAGAGAACTAAAAATTACTTAGAGTAGGGCTTCCAAATGAAAATTTCATGCAACGTAAAGAGAGAAAACAGGCTATTTTATTAAAATCATAAGTGATTACATGAAAGCTAATACAAACACTAAGGAGGGGGGGGGGAGAAATTCTCCTTACATTAGCATTAGAATTCATTTGGGCAGCACCTCTCCTAAGCAAAGTGGTCAAAAAGTGGACAAGAAAAGCTTTCTGAAAGCTTTTATTTATAGACAAAAATTCGGGTGTGACACGCCCTAGGTCACGGGCGTGACAGGGGGTGTGAGGTCAGAGACGTGTTTGACTTGGCGAATTCTGGCGAGCTGGCTCGATCTGGAAGGTTCGGGAAGTGACACGTGTCTATAACGGGCGTGACAGGTGTCAGACACGGGCGTGTCAAGCAGTGGTCGACGATCTTCGAGTGCCGATCGACGATCTGGAAGCTTCTAGAAGTAACACGTGGCGATCACAGGCGTGACAGGCTTGGTCACGGGTGTGTCGGGGGGCGTGACTTGGATAGCTGGCAGTTCTGATGTCGGCAGCAACTTATCTTTGACTGGGTTAACTGAGTTGACTGACACGGGCGTGAAAGGAGTGTCATGGGCCTGTTGGCTGGGCGTTGAGTGTCGACAGCGTTGAGTGTCGACGGCGTTGAGTGTCGAGCTTGGACACGGGCGTGACATTCAAGCAACGGGCGTGTCTTGCCATTTCTCTACAGAAAACCCGTTTTGATGGAAAAATTAAAGGAACACGCCCTGTCACGGGCGTGACCTCTTTGACAGGGGCGTGTCCTATGAAAATTTCACAAATTTTTTGGAAAATTCCAGAAAAACAAAAATAAAGCTAAGTTAGAAATTATTTGCAAAAAGAAACAAATTATTAAACAAAACAAACTAAAAACTATGAAATAATAATAAAATGACTTAAATAAAATACAAAAATATGCGTATATTTACAACTCATCACTCCCGCAGTCTCTCTAGAGTCAGCGTCAGATGTCGAGCGTGCTCCTCCTCTGTCCTCGAGTAGATGAGGATGTCATCAATAAACACAATGACAAACACATCCAGATATGCCTCGAACACCCGGTTCATGAGGCTCATGAATGTCGACGGTGCATTCGTGAGCCCGAAGGGCATTACTGTAAGCTCGAACAACCCATATCTGCTACTGAAGGCAGTCTTCGGAATGCCCTCCTCCTGGATCCGCAACTGGTAGTAGCCCGACCTCAAATCTAACTTTGAAAAGAAATGCGCCCCCTCCAGCTGATCAAACAGCTCATCTATCCTTGGCAATGGGTAGGTATTCCGGACTATCAGCCGGCTCAGCGCTCGGTAGTCGATGCACAATCTAAGTGTCCCGTCCTTCTTCTTGATGAATAAAACTAGGGCTCCCCATGGTGAAGAGCTCGGCCGGACAAATCGGGCTTCCACTAGCTCCTGCAACTGGCTTCGAAATTCTGTCAACTCCTTTGGGGCAATCCAGGAAGGGGCTCTAGATGCCGGCTTGGCCCCTGACACCAACTATATCCGGAAATCCTATTCTCGATTCAGGGGTAGTCCTGGCAGCTTCTCTGGGTATACATCAGCAAAATCCCGCACCACCGGGATATCAGAGACGGAATCCTTGGCCTCAGCCATTCCGAATAGCACTTCGTAGACTTCCTCCCCCTATAAATGGGCCTTGACAGCCTGCACGGATGATAACAAGAGAGGGGGAATAGGTCTGATACCTTCGATGATGATGTGGGAATCCCCATGCCTCACGGTGATCCTCTTTGACAGGCAGTCAATCTGGGCATGGTTCCAATGCAACAATATCATGCCCAGGATCAGGTCGTAAGCTGGCATCCTTAGGATCGTTGCTGGTACTTCGAACAACTTCTCGCCGATCTCTGCCTCCATGTTGTAGTGGGCAGAGGTGAACAAATCCGATCCGTCGTGTAGTCGTATCCTCATCATCAAGCCTGTGAATCTCTCCACGCCTTCCAAAACTTCAATAAAGGCCTCTGATATGAATGAGTGTGATGCACCCGTATCGAACAGTGTATATGCGGGCTTGCCGCTGATGAAAACTATGTCTGGGGAGGGGGGGTTAATGTCTTAGCATCTAGTTATGGTTTTCTTTTCCAGATTATCAATTCTATATCCATAAATTTAGGTGTTCATATAAGAAAAACTTAAAACTTTCTGGCGTACCTGTTATCACCAGCTCCGGGTTCCGTGGTTGAGCCAGAATTAGTGCATAAACTTGCTCCCTGTCCTGCCTGCGATATGCACCCTGTTATCCACGTCCTCGGCCACGTCCTCGGCCACGTCCTCGCCCTCCAAACTGTTAAGCATGCGGGGCAGCCTGTGGTGCTGGTAGAGGTGCTCCCCTCATGGGGCAGTTTATCCGGATGTGCCCTGTCTGATTGTAGTTATAGCACTCCAGCGGGGTAAATGCCATACCCCCGGGTCTCGGTGCCTCCCGCATCTGAAGAGGCTGAGGAGCCACTACCACCGGCTCCCTCGGCTCCTATATCACCTCCTGGCGAGGCTGGTCCTCTGCTCTTCTTCCCTCTCTCCCATCAATGATGAGGCCCCGCCGCTGATCATTTCTGGCTCCGCGGCCCTGGTCATCTGTTGGCCTCTTTCGACCCCGAGTCGTTTGCCAATCAGCCTAAATCATCTTGGCCATCTCTAACATCCGAGGTATAGGCTCGTCAGATACGAACAAAAGGGCCTCCCTCAACTCCTCCTGCAGACCCTTATAGAACCTCTTGGTGTATCCTGCCTCCTCCAGCTGATAGGAGTCCGCAAACCGGGCTAAATGGTTGAACTCCAGGTGGTATTCTACCACTGTCATGGTGCCTTGCCTCAACTGTAAAAATCGGTCTTCCAGCTCATCTCTGGCCGACTGCGGAACAAAATGCTCCAGTAGTGCGGCCTTGAACTCCCCCCAAGCAATCTCCACAACCTCTTTATAAGCAAACGTCGTGTCCAGCGACGTCTTCCACCATCTCTTGGCATGGGATTCCAAGCAAGAGACCACCAGAGGTACCCTTTCCTCCCAAGGGCACCGTATCCCCGTCAGTATCTCGTACATGATATCCAGCCACTCCTCCATCCGAACGGCCGACTCTGTTCCCAAGTAGGATGGGGGAGAAACTCCTCGAAAAATACTCAGCCAATTGTCCCCCGGGTTTGGCTGCCGAGCCGGGACCTGTTGAGCCCTGAAAGCCTCTAGAATAGCTGTCAGAGTCTGCCCCATCTCTGATTGTAGGAACGGAGTGGGGACCGGGGGAGGTGATGCAATATTCGGAGTCTACTGGACTCCACCCTGTTGTGTAGGATGTGCGGGGGTGACCCAGGGGTTGTGGACTGTTACTTTTTCGATCAAGGTTTCCCCTGATACCACTTGTAAGACCCCCCTTTTTTTCTTAAACCACCGGGGTCTTAGGCCCAGAACCGCTGCTTTGCGGTGAAACCTTCTCGCTCGGGAAGGTCGTCACTACAAAATGCCGATCATGCCGGCCGATTTGATCACAACAGTAGCAAGATAGAGTAAACACCAGCCCACAGAAAATCTCATATCAAAGTAAATAGTGTCCACGAAGGGAGTGTCCACAGATATAATAATAGTAAGAAAAGTACTGAAATGAGGGCTTATGCCCGGTACATCAAAATCCTCACTACAGAGTCACTCATCGTGGAAGCAAAATGGAACACTACTAAAGATCGGGACTCATAGTCCCAGCTGTCTGAACTCCTGAGCTAGACTGCCCCACCTCCAAGCGTGTCAACCTTCGGGGCTACTCCTCCATGTTGGGCTCCACGATCCCCTAAATGATGTGGTCCGAAAACCGTTAGTCTATAAGACTAAACCCTATCATCCCCCACCCCTTCCCCCATGGCCCCTAGGAACCAAGTGGGGAAGAATAAAGGAGAGGACATGATAGTGGAGAGTAATCAAGTAATTGATGACGGCGAACCTATGCTAGCAATTCTATGAGTATAATGATAGTAAGTGAAAATATGAAAGTAACCTTAACTTATATGAGAGCACATAAGCTAAGGGATCTTTTGCAAGACTCCCATCATATAAAAAGTCTCATACCAATTTATACGATGAGGTGTCGATTTACAAGCAAACAATATCTATCATAGGAAATAACCATAACTTATATGCATGCTCACGCAAGCTTATAAGCTAAGGGGTCGTTCTGTAGGGCCTATTGTATAAAGCGTCCCATATCACTTTATACAATAAGTGTCATGGTTATTATATGCAATGATTATGCTATGACATGCAGCTATGTCATGATGTGAGCATGCAAGTTCAACTCACCCACTCGACTTTGTGTACACAAACCTTTAGTTCCCACTTTCTGGAGCCGAGCCTCCCAGGATACCTCCGTAGTGACAAACGAAAGCAGTGGGTTGGGCCTCGCCCACCTCTAAACTAGTAATTGCACTACCGGTCAGACCTATCGTATGCCTCAACGCTGGTGCACTAAGCGGAGCTCCTGCGTACTCTTGCCGGCTGGCGCACCGGACTTTATTTGGCCAAGTGCTAAACCATACTTGCCGAGTCCATGTATTAGCGTCGGTGCATCGACCCTCTAATACCGAATACCCACCACCTTTATACCTTTTATGCACATGCAATAGTTATGAATCCAACCACCTACCTAGCCAAAGCTCACCGAACTATCCCGTCCGTCACAATTATCCGCCGAGCCATCGACTCACTGGGCCAACCTGCCCATCATCAACACCACCAGGCCTACAACCAATGTGAACCAACCTATCATTCCAAGACAACAAGGTGAATGAAAGTGAAACCCTAGTTATACTAGTTACTCTTGAAATTTATTACTCCTACGGTTTACGTTAGCCCAGGACTGCCCAAGACATACCCCGTGAAGGGTTCTCGAGGGCACTAGGAACTACGATAGGCTGAAGCCCAAAGCTCCCTTTCGCAAGGCACTTATTATTATTGGTTACTACCCCGATTCCTGATCCCTTATATGTTGTATTGGAACTAACCCTAGTGTGATTTGACTCTTCCTCTCTACGGGAAAGACGATCTTTCGTCGATCCCGAGCACCATCTAACATTAGCCAATCCAACCCTCTACTCATCCTATTTCCAATGATGAACTCATTTTTATTTATCCAAACCAGCAACCACAAATCCCGGCTCATGTGCCCAAATTTATACTCCAACATAATTCATGTAGTTTTTACTATATGCAGACCACTAAGCTATATGACATGTAAAATGGAAGGTACAACAAATAATCACCCAGTACTCCTATAATAAATATTGGAGGGCTATTATGACCTTTGTGGCCTAAATACAGCAATTATAAATTTTTCTATTTATCTGATAATTTATTTAATTATTCTAGTAGCCAAAAATCCCAACTTTGAACATGAAGTACCAATTTCAGACAAGATAATATTCCACTAAATTTTATGTAAAATACAATATGAATATTTAACTTAAATTCAAAGTCTCCCAATTTTTTTAGCAAGGTTTATACCCCTAATTATAATCTTAAATATATCCCACAATAAGTCAATTTAAGAGATAAGTACAACCATAATACTTCCAAAAATTCAAAAAAAAATTCAAGGATGATTGTAAGGACATATAAATGCTCTAGGGCAAGTTTCATAATTTATTAGCAAGTAATGAGCTCTAAGAAAATTATTGAACAATTTTCCAAGTTAATGAGCTTGTGAAGTAGGTACTAAAGAATGTATTCAAAAATTCTAATAAACTTAATACATGATCTAGAGGGTCTGAAACTCCCTCTGCCAAATTTTCATGACCTTCCAATGGGCACTGGGATCATAATAACCAAATGACTAATTAGGGTAATCTCATGAGTTACAAAGGAAGTGCTAAGAATATTGATCCAAAATTCCCAATTAAATTACCAGAGGTTGAATCTTTCCTAATAACTACACTACCCAATTTTTATTATTGTTCAAGTAGTTTTACTAACATATTCTAGCACTATAATGTTTGTGCCCTAAACTAGAGTTAAGGTTATGAGGGGTCTACCCTTTCCCAAATCCCTTAATATTTTCACCAGAGAGCTTTAGTTACCCTAGAACCCTCTCTACAAATTTTCAAGCTCATTGAAGGTCTTTTGGCCTCATGTCCTTCACAAGGCACAAAAGTCCTTCCTTAGGGTTTGGTCTTAGATCTTAGGGCAAATTAATTCCAATCTACCCCATCTTATATGGGGAGGTGTTAAAATCCATGCCAAGCCATTGGCCCCAATTTCAACCTCTGTTGAGGTGATTTGGCCACTCAAAACCCAAAGTGCACTTTTTGACCAAAATACCCTTTGTAAAGCAAGACTAGGGTTTGCATAATTTCAGTTCAAACCACCTCCAAATGTGATGAAATTATAACCAGATCTCTATAATGACCCCAAGCACCACTCACCTTAATTTGGGTGAGTTTGGAGGTCATTTGGTCCCTAAATTAATTTACCCTAGAGAAATTAAATAATTTCCAAAACAATAGAAAAATTGTCACCAAAAATTCTCATTTTTTGGACAGGACCTACTTAAATACTAGGATGACCCCCTGTTAAAATTTCAAGTAATTTAGACCAGAGATGAAGGGTGGGCATCCATTTTAATTTCTGTCTAGCCCTAGGTATAGACCCCACCAAAGTGAGTGCCCTTGTCAAACCAGGAGGCCAAATTGGTTCAAACTAATTTTGAATTAAAGTAGACCCATAGGGCTACAATTTATTTGTTGACCATTTCCTCTGAATTAGCGTCTAGTTATTTATGAAAATTAAAAACATTAAATACCTTATATGTGACAGAAATGAAATAAAAATACATCAAGCCTATAGTTTAATTTCATTTCAGCACGAATCTTGGCGTAGCATTGGACGACATCGGGTTATCTTCTACCTCCAGCCGATGGTCCCGATTCAACCTGCCTTGAGCTTCTTCCAACCACTGCCAGCGGCCATCCAGCCACCTCCCTGGCTGGCCACCGCCACCAACACCTCCGTTGAGGTGGTGGCCATCGACTAGAGGTGGCACAGCCGCTAGAGGGACCTTTTCCGTCGAACCTGAGAAGTTCATTTCTCCCGTTAAACCAAACAAATCTGAGTTTAGATCGGGCTTAATTGAGCCTGAACCTTAAACCTAATTAGCCCTAAGATCTACCCATGAGGTAAGGAGAGGAGGAGGACCTTGCCGGCGGCCTAAAGTCGAGAAGATCATCGAGAAGCCATCTCTGAAGGCGGAGCCGCTCGGCTTTTGCAACAGCACGGTGGGAGGGCTCGAAATCTTTAGGTAAAGGCTGGGAAACATTCCTCTGGGGCCATTGAGGGTGTTTAAAGGCTCGGTTGAGGAGGGGAGAGGCTGGATTATCAATGGCCATTAAAGCCATTAATGGCTAGGCTCGGGTTAGGAGGAGGGGGTTTAACCAGCCCCTTGGTGGCCGGGAAATGGCTGGAAACTTCTCCCCTTCCCCAGGGGAGTTGAATCCAGCCATTAAGGGTTGCCTTTGGCCTCCCTTGGCCGGGTTTGACTTGCCCCTTCATTCCCTCTTTTTCTCTCTCCTCCATTAACATGGAATTCGAGTTTAAAGCTTCTGCCACATGCCATTCTATCATTTGACCATTTGCTATTGTTTAAACTGTGTCTTAATAAAGGAAACGACCAATTAACTTATCCTGGCACAATTCCCGAAGAAATCCTGTTCAACCGAACCAGCAACCAAACCAAAAGCGCCAGAAAAATTCTAAGTAAAATGGCATTGAGTGAGCTCAGCTACTCAATGTCATCCAGCCTACGGCATTGAGCGAGCTCAGCTCACTCAACGCCATCCAGCCTATGGCGTTGAGTGAGCTCAGCTCACTCAACGCCATCCAGCCTACTGCATTGAGTGAGCTCAGCTTACTCAACGCCATCCAACCGACATCGTTGAGTGAGCTCAGCTCACTTAACGCAATACAACCTAAACAAGATGGAGTTGAGTGCAATCAGTGCACTCAACGCCATTCAGCTTATGACGTTGAGTGCACTTGATGCACTCAATGTCATTCATCCCAAGTAAGATGGCGTTGAGTACAATCAGTGCACTCAACGCCATTCAGCTTATGGCGTTGAGTGCACTCGACGCACTCAACACCATCCAGCCTAAGAAAGATGGCGTTGAGTGCAGTCAGTGCACTCAACGCCATTCAGCTTATGGCGTTGAGTGCACTCAACACCATCCATCCTTTGGCGTTGAGTGCACTCGACGCACTCAACGCCATACGGTCTATGGCGTGGAGTACACTCGATGCACTCAACGCTCGAGCCCAAATCCTATTTTAAGTAAATTTCTGACCTACTATTTGCAGACCAAGGTGATTTTCACCTTGATCCCGGGTCACTTGGCCTCTTTTGGCTTCCTAGGGTTTTGTCACGACCTAGTCATGACAAAACCACTCCTAGGGGTCTAGTTGTCTGAGGGATATTACAGGCACTAGGAGTGGAAATGTTTACTTTTTACTCTTTCTATATTTGGACTCAGATTCTCCTATTTATCTTGTAGCAAATGAAAAAGTCTTATATTGTGTCCAGTGGCACAAGAGTCTAGCTCACTTGAATTACAAGACTATTGGCAAGCTCTTTAGTCAAGAGTTAGTTAGGAATGGTCCAAGTGTGAAATGCACTAAGGATAACATTTGCTCAGCTTGCCAAAATGGTAAGCAGACCAAAGCTTCCTTCAAGTGCACTAGTTCCAAAGACTATTTTAGGTACTTATACCTTCTGCATATGGACCTATTTGGTCCTATGCTTTTTCATAGTCTTGGTAGGAAAGTCTACACCCTTGTGGTGATTGATGACTATTCCAGGTTTACTTGGGTGTTCTTTCTCAAGAAAAAGAATGAGACCCTTGATATTTTCATCAAGTTTGTCAAGCAAGTTCAGAATGAGTTTAATAGTTCTGTGGTCAAAATCAGAAGTGACCATAGAAATGAATTCCACTCTAAAGGGATGACAGAGTTCTATGAAGAGCAAGGGATTCATCAAGAATTTTCTTCTCCTAGAACTCCCCAACAAAATGGGATTATTGAGAGGAAAAATAGAACGCACATAGAGGCTGGAAGAACCTTGTTACGTGACACATCTCTCCGAGAATATTTCTGGGTTGTGGCAGTAAATACTGCATGTCATGTCCTCAACAGGGCCTCTATCACCAAAAGACACAAAATGACACCCTATGAGATCTTGAAGGGAAAAAAACAAAATCTGGGCAATCTCATAATATTTGGTAGTAAGTGATATGCGCTCCATAATGGAAAGTCCTATGTGAATAAGTTTGCTGCCAAGTCTTTTGATGGGATTTTTGTTGGGTACAACAATCATAGTAAATCCTATAGGGTATACAACTTGAAAAACCAAGTTATAGAAGAGTCTTTGCATGTAGTCTTTGATGAGTCTAGCATAATTAACAGGAGTTGTCAAGCTCCTCTTCCAGGTCTGCAGGTAGAGAACAAAAGATGGACAATCTGACCATCAAGGAAGTAGAACCAGTTATCCAAGATGAAGTAGATACTCCAGAAGGTCTACCAGACACACTTAGAGTAGAGGATGATCATCAAGAGATTTTTCCTGAAGCTGTTGCTAAAAGAAGATTACCTCCAACAATTAGACATTTAAAAGATCATCCTATTCACCAAATCATTGGTGAACCAAGCCATGGAGTAGTGATAAGAAGCAGAAGTATGAATACAACTATGTATGCAATCTTCCTATCACAAGTGGAGCCAAAGAAGTTTGAAGAGGTAAACATAGATCAATTCTGGATAGTGGCTATACAGGAGGAACTGAACCAATTCAAAAGATGCAATGTCTGGAAGCTGGTTCCCAGACCTCATTGACATAATGTCATTGGAGTCAAGTGGATTTATAAAAACAAACTTGATGAAAATGATATTATAATCAAGAACAAAGCTAGATTAGTAGCTAATGGGTACATGTAGGAAGAAGGCATTGATTTTGATAAAACCTTTGCCCCTATAGCAAGGCTGGAGGCCATAAAATTATTCCATGCATATGTTGCACACAAGGGATTCAAGGTCTACCAGATTGATGTGAAGTACGCCTTTCTGAATGGTGACTTAAAATAGGAAGTCTATGTTGAGCAGCCTCTAGGTTTTGTAGTTTCTAACTCATCTGATTCTGTGTATAAACTTAGGAAAGCTCTATATGGGCTAAAGCAAGCCCCTAGAGCTTGATATGAGACTTTGTCTAGCTTCCTCATTGAGAACAAATTCTCAAGGGGGAAGATAGATAAGACCCTATTCCTAAGAGAATCTAAGGGAAAGATCATCATAGTTCAGATCTATGTAGATGACCTCATCTTTGGATCTACTGATGATAACCTCTGCAGGAAGTTTGCCAAAATTATGCAGGGGAAGTTTGAGATGAGCAGTATGGGTGAACTTACGTTCCTCTTGGGTGTCAAAGTAAGACAGACTAATGATGTCTTGTCCATATCCCTGTCTAAGTTCACTAGGGAGATAATAAAGAAATTTTGTATAGAGAATTCCTCCACCATAAGAACTCCCATGGGGGTCAAGTATGCCCGTATAGAAAGATGAGGCAGGGAAACCTGTTGATGAAACTTTGTATAGGGGATAATTGGTTCACTTCTCTATCTAACTGTAAGTAGGCCAGACATCATGTATGTTACATGTGTTTATGCTAGGTATCAGGCTTGCCCCCAAAGAATCTCATTACTTTGCTGTAAAGAGAATTCTGAGGTATCTTAAGGGAACACCAGATCTGGGCCTGTGGTACCCTAGGAATGAGGAGTTTGAACTAACTGGCTATTCAGATACAGACTTTACAGGCTGCAAAGAGGACATGAAGAGCACTTCTAGCACCTGTCAATTCCTAGGTGGAAGACTAGTTTCATGGAGTTTCAAAAAGCAAACTAGTGTTGTAATTTCAACTACAGAGTCAGAGTACATCTCAGCAAGTAGGTGATGTGCTCAATTGCTGTGGATCCAGCATCAGCTCCAGGACTACAACCTTCAGATAAGTAGAAGTCCTCTATTTTGTGATTCTACTAGTACTATTTCAATTGGTAGGAATCCTGTCTCCCATAGCAGGACAAAGCACATTGAAATCATATATTATTTCATTAGGGAGCATGTAGAGTGTTAAGATATCAACCTTGAGTTTATCCCAACTGACATGCAAGTGGATGACATCTTCACTAAGCCACTAGATGAAGCAAAGTCAAATACCTTCAAGTTTGAGTTGGGTATATTAAACCTTGTATAGCTTCAGTTGCTCCTCATTTAGTTGCATGTTATATTGTATCTTGCAGATGGAATTGTTCTTCAGTAAATGAAGACTCTTCAAGTGATATACATTCAGTAGCATCATGGTCAACTTCTGTACAGACTGGTATAGACTAGATTGTCTACCAAGAAAAATGATAGATGATGCATTAGTTGAGGGGGAGCATATCTAGCACTGCCCCAGCACTCTCATGAGGTTCAACTGCTGCCTACTTATAATAAAAAAGGGGGAGCAGATGATAAGAACCTTGCAGCTTATTTGTTGAAGTAAAAAAGGGGAAGGAAAAGATGATCAGGTGTATGATCAAGAATGGTAGCAGCAATTCAGGGGGAGCAGGTATGGTAATATTCACCCTGTAGGCAAGGAGGTATGGTAACTATAAATCATTCTCCAACAGATCATTTTCTAGTTATATGTTTTTTAAATTCTTATTGATGCATATTTCTGTGTATGTCATTGACTCATTTGCTTAAGGGTTTTGACTTCCTCAAATAGAGGGAGATTGTTGGGTCCATTGCCCACAATTTCCTAGATTTGAGGAAGTCAATCTTGTAAATGGCATACATAAAGTTGTATTTGATGAGTGTCTGAGTTCATGTATGCAGGTATGTCCTAGCAATAATGATAGGACAGGTAGCCTAAGTGGCTAGGTCAGGTAAACACTTACCTAAGGTGTGGATAGACAGAAATCTATCTAAGTTCACAGGCGTTGAGTGAGTAACCTTCACTCAAGCTGAGAAAATGGCTAAGTCCACAGACATTGAGTGAAGTCAACTCACTCAACGTCATACAACAAAAGGCTGTGAGACAGGCTAATGCTGGAAAAGCCTAAGAAGAAAAGGGCAGAAATGTGGCTAAGTCCACAGGCGTTGAGTGAATATCACTCACTCAACGCCATACTCTATATTCATTGAGTATTACCTTATAAGTCAAAGCCACAGAAAATCTGTGATGATATTTGACTAAGTCCACAGGCGTTGAGTGAGGTAAGCTCACTCAACGTCATATGATAAAGCATTGACTGACCATCATTCAGTTAGTACCTGTGTTTTCAGACATAGAAATTTGGCTAAGTCCAAATGCATTGAGTGGAGTTTACTCACTCAACACCAAGGAACTGAAAAATTTGGTTAAGGCAGAAAGCGTTGAGTAAGGCTTGCTCACTCAACGCTTAAGATGCTGAAGAAGCAGGAAAATGACTAAAGCATAAGGCGTTGAGTGAGGTGTGGTCACTCAACGCTCTTAACGCCTAAATTACAGAAAGCATGGCTAAGGCATAAGGCATTGAGTGAGGCATGGTCACTCATTAACACTCTCAATGCCAAGCATGTAGAAAAGGATAAATAATAAGCTAAGGCAAAATGCGTTGAGTGAGGCTTGCTCACTCAATGCTGTCAATGCCTAGATACACAGAATTATGTCTAAGTGTCTTGGTATTGAGTGAAGCTCATTCACTCAATGCCTATTCTACTAATGCTTGATTTTGGCTAAATCCACAGGCACAGACATCATCAAAATCTATAAAGTCAACTAATTTCAAATAAAGTATGGAGAAGCTACAGAACACGACAAACTCTGCCGAGAAGATATTGTACGTCTTCTTCCGTTAAAGTAACTGGAAGTTGTATGTGGGCCCCACTGATTGCTAAGAGTCGTTGATCGGAGAACTACAAAAGGAAGAGATTGGCCAAGACGCAAACAACTTTTAGGGCTTTATTGATTTCAAAAAGGTTGCGGCTGGACTTCATCTTCCTTGCCATTGCTGCAGAGAAAAAGCTTGGAGTCTTCCTGCAAGAACCAAAAAGTTCAGTTAGCTGGTGCCATCTTCACCTGCACCAGCAAGTTAAGAAGGTCTTCCTTCTGAGGGAGAAGCAAAAACAGATAACAAGTTTCTACAGATCAAGTTGCTTCTCAGTTCAGTAAACTCAAATCTGAAGATCTACTTCTGAAGCTGAGAAGAAGAGAGAACAAAAGTAGCTTATTATGTCCTAGGAAGGAAGAAGAAGCAGAGCAGTTTACTGCTAGTTACTTCCAGCTCAAGATCCTTGTAGCTGTGAAGAAAGTTAGAGCTGAGATAACTCAGCTTAAGGGGTCATCACAAAGAAATTTCTCTGTAATAAACATAAATCTATTTCACTCCAATATGATCCTTTTGGATCTTAATTATAGGGCTCACTGAGCCTGAGGTAGGGCAAATTTTTCTGAGCTGTAGGATCCAATTTGGATCTGAGGTAGGTGGTCAATTGATCACTGAGCTGTAGGTGAGGAATACTCTTTGAGAGTAGGACCTTTGGGTTCGAGGTAGGATCCCTAGTGGATCTAAGGTAGGGCTGTCCTCCCAGCCTGAGTGTAGGGCCTTTGGCCTGAGGTAGGTGATCTGCTGATCACTAAGTTCTAGGCCCTTGTGGCTGAGTTATAAGTCTTGGAGTAGACTGATAGATCCTGAAGTATCTGAGGTGTAAGCTCTTTGGAGTAGTGGTTTGGAGAAGTGCCTTAACTAACATGAAGTTGGCAAGGTGGGAGGAGAGTGGATGTTCATAAAATTTGGGTAACCACTATAAATCTGTGTGTGCTTTTCTGTGTTGTTTTCTTTATGCAGGTACTTGAAAGCTAACTACTATCAACACACTAAGTACTAAGGAAGATAAAATTAAAAACTAATAATATCAGTGAGATAACCTATTCACCCCTAGGTCGTAAGCTACCTTGAAAATAAATACTTTCACTATTTTTAGGCATAGAGAGGAGTGTGATCACTGCCCTAGCCGATAGGATCACCACCCTATATCTCGGCGAGCTCTGAGTGTATCCGCACAACTTGCGGACACAGAGCAAGTCCACTTTATCGCCGCGACTAGGCCGAACAGCCAGTCAACTGAAGTCGCCACACCATGGCCGGGTACTAAGCCTATTTGCCTTATCGCTAAAGCACCGCCATGACTTGATCGCCATATAGGTGGACACTGTGGATATATCCCCAATCTGCACGCCACTGCGGACTCTACTCCAGTCCGCACATCCCGAGCTTGCAACCAAAGCACATGGCTAACAACTGTCGAACTCGGCGGACATAGAAGCTAGCCCGCGCAAACCGCACGACCTCTTGGACTGAGCACACCTAGACTTGGTACAGATTCAGACTTACTCCACACCACCAACCATCCCTGGTGCGAGCACAGCACAAGAAGATACATAGGTCAGTCCGCACAAGCCGACGAACTCTAGCACTAGTCCACACTAATCGGCAAACTCCGCAGTTATCACCAACTACACCAGATCAATGCAAACACCATGCCGATCTCCCGAGCTCCAGTCCAGTCCGCAACCAGACTCAGCAAACTGCAACCAAGTTCGCAACACGACGAACTCGGCGAACTCTGCGGATAAACAACCTATCCGTCTGGTTACCTCCTGGGAACAAGCTGCAGAACCACTGGATGACCTGGCTAGTCGCTAGTCTTGTTCGCCATGACCGCGCGGTCTATCCACCTAGACCGCCAATACTGTCTGCCCAGTCCGTGCAGACAGTTCGTCCAAGCTGTCACTTTCACTTAAAAAATTTCAACAGACGAGTCAGCTATTCCAAACTCACCAAAGTTCAACGGGAGACAAACCACAGAGAATACGACGCACAGGACGCGCTGCTCGAGCTTCCAAGCCCCAGTATGGCGAGAGTAGCGAGTCGCCCCCACTTCCAAACATCAATAATGGAATTCAAAGCAGGGCCAATGCATCGCTGTCCACAACTCACGAAGAAACACTTAACTCCACGAGTGGTGGTATGTCACCCTCTGAGATCTCCCTCCACACTCTCTCAATAATTGTAATGAGAGGAGGTCTATCCCCCTCGAGTTCTTCAAGAAATCCCTGTACAACAACCAGAAAATTGTAAGACCCCATTTTTTTCTTTTAAACCACCGGGGTCTTATGCCCAGAACCGCTGCTTTGTAGTGACACCAACACACCCGGGAAGTTCGTCACTAAAAAATGCCGATCCTGCCGGCCATACTGATCACATAAGAGTAGAATGAATATAAGAGTACATGAAAACTCAAATACTGGTCCACAGAAAATCACATGAAATATAATAAATCTCCACGAAGGGAGAGTCCACAGAAAAGATAAAGTAAAGTACTAAAGAGGGCTCCTGCGTGATACATCAAAATACTCACTACAAAGCACTCAATACGGAAGCAAATCTATAATCTCTATTAATGATCGGGACTCACTGTCCCTGCTGGCTAAACTCTCGTACTAGACTACCCCATCTCCAAGTGCACTGACCACTGTGGCTGCATCTTCTGGTTCGGCTCCACGATCCCCTAAAATGATTTGGTCATCGACCGTTAGTCTAAAAGACTAAGTCCTATCATCCCCCACCCCTCCCCCATGGCTCCTAGACACCGAGCGGGGAGAAGGAAAGGGAAGGTAATAAAGGTGGAGAGTAACAAAAGCAAGCAGGTGGCGGCAGAACTAGTCTATCATGAGTTCATAAACAGAGCAAGTATATGTAAGAAGTATAAGTATACACAAGAACAAGTGAGCAAGTATAGTATGTGAAGGCAAACTAAGTAAGTAACCATGACCTATAGGAACGTCCATACAAACCTATAGACCAAGGGGTCATTTTGCAAGACCTATTGTATAAAGTGTCTCATACTAATTTATACAATAGGTGCCAAGGGTTATATGTAATGATGATTCTATGTCATGCTAGTATGATATGATGTGAACATGCAAGTGCAACACACACACACTCGACTCTATGCACACAGACCTTTAGTTCCCACTTTCTGGAGCCTAACCTCCCAGGATACCTATATAGTGGCAAACAGAAGTGGTGGGTTGGGCCTCGCCAACCTCTAAACCGGTATCACACTACCAATCAAACCTATTATACGCATCAACGCTGGTGCACTAAGCGGAGCTCCTACATAGTCTTGCCGGCTGCGCATCGGACTTTATTTGGCCAAGTACTAAACCGCACTTACCGAGTCAACGTACTGGTGTCGGTGTGACGACTCTCCAATACCGAAGACCCACCACCTTTTATCTTATGCACATGCAATATTACTATATTTTCCCACCGAACCGAAGCTCCCCGGACTGTTCCATCCATCAAAATTATCTACCGAGCCAAAGCTTCTCGGACTAACCCGTTTGTCACCATTATCTACCGAGTCATCGGCTCGCCAAGCTAACCTGCCCCTCACCAAAACCACCGAGCCTCCTGCTCGAGTGACCCAACCTAACTCCCACAACACCGGGGAGTGTGAGTGCAAGTTTAATCCTAGAATAAGTCTAATTACTCTTGTAATCCATTTAGTCTTACGGTTTACGTTAACCTTGGACTGCTCAGGGCATTCCCTGTGAAGGGCTCTCGGGGGCACTAGGAACTACGATGGGTTGAAGCCCAAAGCTCCCTTTCATAAGGCACTTACTATTATTGGTTATTACCCCATTCCCGATCCCTTTTAATATTATTCTGGATCTAATCCTAGTGTGTTTTGACTCTCTCTCTCTTTATAGGATAAACGATCTTTCGTTGATTCCGAGCACCTCAACACTAGTCTACCCAACACTCTCCTTATCATGAATCCTAATGAAGCTCTCTTTTCCTCTTTACCAAGATCAGTAAACCAATAATCCCCATCTCCCTATGTCCATTCCACTTGTTACCACAATTTCCATAGTTTTACTAAATGCAGACCAACATAAGCTATATGATGTACATGATAGGAGGTAATCCAAATTTTCATCTAAATGCCCTAATATAAATATTGTGGGTCTACCATAACACTTTTAGTCTAAAGCCAGAAACCTGTAATTTTACTAATTAATTTAGCATTTATTAGATTTTTCCAAAAGTTAGGCCATGGATAATTCTAAACATGAAGTACTAGATTTCCTTAACTTGTGGCCACCCAAAAATTATGAACACTATATGATAGCAAAATATCAGTGAATTCCAAATTTCACAGACTTTTATAAATGTAATAACCTCTAAATAATTAATTCAAGGTAATTCAAATAATTAGAGTTAATGAAGGGAGTACCATAAATAATAGTCCACAAATTATATAAAAATTACCCAAGCCTTATAATGATCATAAAACACTACTTACTAAGTTTCATACAATTCCAAGGTCAGTAAGCTATGTATAAAAATACGTCAAGTAAATCCCCTAAAGTGCACTTTGTGAAGAAACATTCTCATAAACTCATCCAAATAACATGTAATAATTTTCTAGGCTTTAATATGCGCTAACAAGGTTTCTGGCCAAGTAACATAATTTGCCAGCAAGATATAACATTTATTTTCTATTTATAAAAATGTGGTGCACTTGTTCACTTAACACATGAGGTACTAAGAAGAAATGCTCAAATGTTTCAAATAATTTACTAGTGCCTCTACATAATATTTAATTAACCTTGCCAGAGTTTCACATCATTCTAAGTAAATATAATCATGATTACCTCAAAATTATCAGTAGGGGCAAGATGGTGGTTGTAACTACAAGTATAGGCTACTGTTTTCTAAACATCATATAATAAATTTCAGAGGTTAATAATACTATAAAATTACTCCTACCAAAATTTCATAAGGATCCAAGGTCATATGACCCTTCAATATTTTCATAAAAGGTATAGGCCTAAATTATCCCTAATTATTTTAAGTTATGTGTCTAAGTCTAAATGTCACCAAATTCCTTCCTAGGGCTATTTACCATCCTAGGATCACATGGACTAAACCCAAGTCCATACAAGGACATGTCACTCCATGTTCTTTACAAACCCCCAAAGTTCATCCTAGGGTTTGAACTAGGGTTCTAGGGCAAATCCACACCCTAATATCCATGTGAGGGTGTTTAATGCCACAACAAATCAGTGGCCCAAGTCCCAACCCTTTTGGATGAGAATTGACCCCTCTATGCCCCAAACACTCTTGGCCCTAAATTATCCTTAAGGGACCAAACTTTGGTCACACCAATACCTATTCAAATCAACCCCGAATGGGTTGAAATTTTTATCAGAGTCCTAATATGACCATAAAAGACAGTAATCAAAATTTTGGTGGGTTTAGAGATCATTAGACCCCTTAAATAATTATTACATGTTTTATTAAATTCCTACAAAACCTTCAAGAAAATGTTTTTCAAAAATTTCCATTTTTGGACATGTTTTAGGTATAGGTAAGAGTGTCTTCCATCCAAAATTTCAAGTCATTTAGATGGTTGGATTGATGGGGGCACTCAAAATAATCTCTAATCTAGCCTAGGTATATACCTCACCAAAATGAGTGATGTGGTCTTACCTGAACTCCAAATTGGTTCAAACCAATTTTAAAATAAACTAGACTCATAGGGCTAAAACTTTTATGTAGACCACTTTTACTGTAGGGGACCCTAAGTCTTTTTAATAATTAACTTTATGCAGCCCAAAAACTGTGATAGAAAACGAAATAAAATGAACTAATAAATTCAATCACTACACGAATCTTAAAGCAGATAGGACGATCCCTAGCCTTCTTCTTCCTCCAGCCAACAGCCAGGATCTACCCGACCTGGAGCACCTTCCAAGCCAATTTCCCGGCCCCCCATCCCCTTCCACCTCCCCGGCCGGCCACCACCACCTTCGTTGAGGGCTATCGCCGGGCGGCGGCACGGCCGCCAGAGGGGCGGTTTTCGGCGAACCCGTAAGGTGAAAAAACATGGAAATTTCTGAATTTTCCTCTCTCAATCGGACTCAATTGAGCCCGATTTCTCTCCTAAAAGATCTAAGAATCTAGCCCACGAAGAGAGGAGTAGAGGAGGACCTATAACAGGGCATGCCGACGAGTGTGGTGGTGGTTCGCCATGGCCAGTGGTGGAGCTTTTCTGTGCTCTATAACTATACAGCCAACTAGCTCGGTTTCTTCTGGTAAAGGTTGGAAACGTCTCCTTTATCCTTGGGGAAGCTTTTAAAATAGCAACATGGGGGAGGGAGAGGTCATTCTTCAATGGCCGTTAATGGCCATTTTGAGAATTTCGGCCAAGGAGGAGTTTTCTGAATTCAACCCCTTGGGTGGCCGACCATGACTATTCAACTCCTCAAAACTAATGAGGGGGAATGTATCTAGCCTTTGGAATCAATTGGAGAGGCCCTTGGTCTCTCTTAGCCATGAATGGCCCTTTTTAAACCACTTTCTCTCTCCTCCATTATAGGGAAAAGTGAGCTTTTCTTTCTCCTTGTCACCATGGCTGAATTTGATGGAGATTTAAGCCTAGTTGCACCCCACTAACCCATATGAATAATAAAAATGAGGTTAGCCCAAGTGGATTTGTGTTTGAGCTTTAGTTAGCCCTTTTGGGCTAATTTGACCTAACACTGGAGTAGAGTTGATCTTGGTCAACATGACCATTTGGGTTGACCCCAAAGGGTCTTTGGTTACCCATTGGCTTCCCCTAAAGTCTAGGAAGGCTTGTGTAGGGTTGGTTGGGCATCTTGGAGGTCACTTGACCCTTAGTTAAAGCACTTTGACCTTTTTAGGGCTAGGGTTGACATGGGTCAACTTAGCCTTTTTGGTTGGCCCTAATGGGTCCTTTGGTGACCCATTGGCCTCCCTTAGGGCTTGGGAAGGTCTAGGTGGGTCCCTTTGTCCAAGGGGATGTCAATTGGGCATGGGTGAGCTTAGTTTGACCTAATAAGGGCTCGAGTTGACTTGGGTAAACCTAGCCATTTTAGTTGACCCTAGTGGGTCCTTATTATTCTATTGGACCCTCTAATAGGTTAGTGATGTTGTGGTGGGGTCATGGAGTCATGGTGAAGCCCTATGATCATCCCTAAGCTAGTAATTGGAATTCTACAATTTGCAGACTAAGGTGGTCTCAACTTCATGCCTAGGTTCACTTGATCTTCTTGGGCTTCCTAGGGTTTTGTCATGACCTAGTCATGACAAAACCACTCCTAGGGGTCTAGTTGTCTGAGGGATGTTACATAAATAGTGGAGGTTTGGCCTGCACAGACCATACCACGTGGTTTTCCACCTAGTTGACAGGTTTTCCACGTTAAAAAAAATTCTTTTTTCAGCTTTTTTACTTAATGTGACTGTTGGCACGCTCGACCGCTCTCGGGTTAACACGGTCTAATTTAGTCCAGTCTACCAGAGCCTTGAGCATCCCCAACAAAAGTTTGAACCGATGCTTATTTCTCAATGGTACAACATCCTGAAAATTCTCATAAATACAGATATTCTTGAGAAAATTTTATCTCTTAATTATTATGGAACTCATACAAAAATGAGGGGAAGGGCCCACCAGAAAAAGAATGGAAAAACAAAAATATACTGGTTGTGGGTCGTTCACTTTATTTCAATTATTAAGCTTTGAAAAAAAATTCCTCCATTATTCTACGTTCTTAAAGCATGAGTATATATAATTATTGTTGAGACACTGCCCGTCCTGGACCGCAGCCCCGAATTGAAAACCTGCAATGTGCGTGGACGACAAACGTGAAACATCTCATTTCCTTCTAGACCCATTAATACAAATTAGGGTAGGACATGTGGTGAGTGTGAAGGATTAGGCTAGGTAGTGACCTTAGGGCCCAAGGAGTTAGGGTGAACTCACATGGGGCCCACTATGGTGTTCAAGTCAACTTAGGTCAAACTAGTCCAAATTGAAAGCACAAATACAACTTGACCTCACCACTGTCCCTAACCCTAAAGGAAACCTAGGTGACCCAAAAGCCTTATCATAGAGTCACCCAATTGACCAATTTGACCAAAGTACCCTTTAGGTCAACATAGGTCAACTCAACCCTAAGTGTCTCAATTAAGCATCACATGATCGATTTAACCCTCACCACTGAACTCCAAACCCAAATTGGAGTGCATTGGACCATAAATCCCCATCACATGGTCACACATTGGCCCAATTTGACCAAAGTCAACCCTAACCCTAATTTGGTCAAAACCACATACATAGGTCCAATTAGCCCAAGTAGGGCATCACCATAGCCCAACCCATGTTTAGTGGTCTCATAGGGCTCATGACCATCAAGTGGGGCCAGCCCACTCATCAAATTGACCAAGTCAACCATAAAGTCAAACTTGGTCAACATTAGACCTAAATGGGGAATTAAAGAACCAAGCCCATTCCCAATGGGCCAAGGCCATGAACCATGGCCCATTAGCTCAATTACATCACCTACCCTCTGAAATTGGAGAGAGATGACATGCATTGGGGTATTTTGATCATTTCCCCCAATAATCAAGAGAGAGAGAAATGAGGGAAATGAGGGATGGAGGCCATGTGGCCCTCCTCCCTTCCCAAGCTCATTTCTGAGCTCACAAATTAATTCCTAGCAGAATTCCAGCAATGGAGGTGCAACTTAGAGCCAAGGAGGAGCATCCAAGGTGGTGGTCGAAATCTCTTTAATGTCATCTCATTATGCAGCCTTCCCCACCTCATTTCGACCATCCCATTAGCTTTAGAAGGTCCAAAGGAGTTGAAATCGATATTTGGATCAAAGCTTTAGGCGGACAAACGAGTTCAGGAGCATGCTCGTAGGAGAGGAGAAATTCCATGGCCAACTGCCGCCATCGCCGCTGTCAGGCCCCAAACAAGGTTCGTTTTTCCTCCCCTCCCCTTATATTAGATTTCTAGATCAATTAGGAGAGACATCGGGCTCAATTAAGCCCGATTCCATGAGTGAAATTCAAGAAAAATCAGTTTTTGAGGGAGTTTGGGTTCGCCGAGAACCGCCGCCTCCGGCGGCCAAGTCGTTGCCAAACGCTTCCCCCCACCTCAACAAAGGTGGTGGTGGTGGCCGGCCGGGGAGGTGGCTGGTGTTGAAACCGAAAACTCAATCTCTGTGGAATTCACCCTTGGGGAAGGGGTGATCGCACACTTACTTCTCTCTCGCGAGCCAAAAGACTTAAGGAAAAAGAACAGGGGACAGACCCAAGGGCTCGGCATGGAGGTCCCACCACACACCCGAAAGATCTAAGAGTTCTTCCCCTCCCTAGCCAAATGTCGAGCTAAGGATACCTCAAAAAGCGCAAGAAGACCGGGGCACAAGAAAGTATGCCTTCTGAGGTACCCCCTTGGGTCTATTTATAGATTTCTGGGAACGGCCTGCAAATAGCCAACCTCCGTTGTTCTGAATAGCTATGGGCAGGCCAACGGGGGCAAAATAGTAAAAGAACATAATTGATCATTGGGCGAGTGGTCCCTCAGACCTCTACTCGCCCGGGGCGGCGAGCACGGGCTCGCCAGGCCCTACACGCCTAACAGTTGCCGAACCCCCCAGGGACGAGTACGAGCCCGCCTGCTCCACTCGCCCCTCAGACAGTGCGACCCCTCCTAGGCGAGTCAGGGGGCTGCCGAGCTCCCCCTTGGGTGCATGCCTGGGACCTGGACTACTAGATCTGTCCGACCTGGCTCCTGCCGGCCCCACTCGCCGGTTACGGGGTTGTACACAATCCCCGCTCTTTATAAGGTTGGAACAAGCTCGAAAAGAATCATCCAACCCCACAGGATTCGGTGAGTGCGCCAGGTGCCAGAGGGAATCTTTGGGTGGGGTCCTAATGATGATTTTCTATAGTTTTAAAATATTATCCAAACTATAATCTCAAATAAGCAAGTGTACCTATCGAAATATAGTATAGGAAATGTCGTATTAGACTCGGGGCTTGTTGAGTACTTCTACTCACGCAAATTAATATTATTTTATCGAAGTACAAGAATGAGGTTAAATTAACTATAGGAGAAAGATAAACTAAAAAACTAGCACTTGATCTAGACTCCCTTTCAATTCGAATAAACTTCAATAAAATGTAAACTCTAATTTACCTACTTCGACCGTGGAGGTTCCTTAAGTACGAAAGCGTCTCTCTCGAGCTCATGCTTCTGACTAACCTTAGGTTGATCGATTAAGACCTCTCGGCCAGTCGAAACCCCTAAGCTTGCTTTATGCGGTAAACCCCACTATTGGATTTGACTCCAATCCGGAAGATCCATGTCATCCTCTCTCGAGGAGTGCATGCGGCTCCTTCTATCTTTGAGCGATCTACTCGTATCCGCAACCACTCGGTCATTTAAGATACGGATCTAGGATCGAAAACGTATTCGCGAAATATGAATTCGATACAAAATAATTCAAAGATAAATCGATAGCGGTAAATAAAGAGTTTGATAAAAAGAGTTTATTCACTTTCAAAGTTTATCATGATCAAGTGCTTAGGAAAATTAGCTACTTGGCATGATATAAAAGATACAAGGAAAGAAGAAAAGTAAGAACATGGTTGCAAAGAGAAAGTACTTGAATTTAAATTGCAAAAGTAAAACTAAATTATGAAATAGAAATTACAAGAAAGAAATGCTGAGAAACAGAAAACTAAGCTACAAAATACTCCTAAAATTGGCTCCTAATCTGCCTCCTGAGCTTCTGGACTCATCTGCTATTTATAGATTTTTCTGCTTGGGAGTCACGCCCATTGGTCATGCCCGTGACCTAGGGCGTGTCAGGCTCGGAAACTGCAGTCTTGAAAGCCCGGGAACGTTGGAGAAAAACCGCCAAAAATTGCCGTTTTGCGGGTCACGCCCCTAGGTCATGCCCGTGACCTAGGGCGTGTCTAGTCTGTTACAGTAAACGGCGGGAATGGAAACGGCGGGAAGTAATTCTGGTGTTTCTGAAGTGGTCATGCCCTAGGTCACGCCCGTGACCTAGGGCGTGTCTGATTGGGTCAGCAAAACAGTTGGAAACGGCGCAATCTGGGATTAATTTCGCAGTTTCGGGTAGGTCACGCCCGTGACAGGGGGCGTGTACTTGAGAAATTGTGCAGAATTGTCCCGGGATGATTTCTGGAGAAAAATATTTTTTTGACCTAGACACGCCCGTGTTCACGCCCTCGACACGCCCGTGTCTTAGGGCGTGTACTTTTGAAACTCTCCAGATTTGTAGAGGACGTCGTCCTCTTTCCGTTGACTGATTGCACGTCCCGTAACTCTTCCTGGTTTGAAAGTTATGACCATTTGAAGTTCAGCTATCCGATACAAAAAATGTTCATTTTCTCCGTTTTAATTCCTGATTCGTCCTGCAAGCTCCAAATTGCTATTCACAGCCCAGATTGACCTAAAATATGAAAATAAAGCAATTATAATCATAATTACTAAAATATAACTATAATCTTATTATTAATTAAATAAAAACTATATGAAAATAATTATAATTAGTGACTTATCAAATACCCCCATACTTAATTTTTTGCTATTCCAGAGCAAAACTATGAGAAGTACTTATAAGAAATTTATATTTTTTAATTTAAACTAAAAATTCATTAAATCAAAAGAAAGTTAAAAATAAAATTTAGCGATTTAAATATTAAATTCTAAACTATGAAATTAAAATGTACAGAGAAAGGTATTTAGCAAAAATTTCTCGTATAAATTAATTAGAATTCAAAATTAAGTAATTTAGCAAACAAAATTAGATTAGAATTATTCACATTAAACTAAAAAGAAACTTGTAAGAAATTTTTTAACTACTACTTATGCTCTCCTAGTATTTTAATTTACTTCTAAAACCATTTTTTTAGGGTTTGGGGAAAAGGAAAATGAAGAGTTTTTGGATTGGAGGCGATGAATTTTATCCTCTCACCCCACACATTTTTTTTTTGATATTTGCATATGTTTACCAAGAAAATGATGGATTTTATTCTCTCATTTTCCATGACATGAACAAATATTTGTTCTCTTCAAATCAAAACAAAAATTAAATGGGAGTAATGAATTTTATTCTCTTACTCCTATTTTTATTTGGGGATTGCATATGTGTACCAAGGAATTTATAAGTCCCATGACATATGATCTAACCAAAATAAAAAATTGCATATGTGTACCAAGGAATGATGAATTTTATCCTCTCATCCCTATGACATATGATCTAACAAGAAAATTTAAAACAAAGGGAAGGTTACACAAAATTTAGATTAAATTAAAATAATTAGAGAGCAACCATAGTAAATTTAGAATTTCTTAAGAATCTTTAAGCATAAATGATTATAATTAAAATCAAAAGATTGTTAAACTAAACACTATAAAATTGAAACTAATTAGAATTAAGAGAAAAGGAAGTAAATAAGGTTCTCTAAACAAAATTAATTCATAAGTTTATTTATCAAAATTAAATCGCTAAAAATTAATTTAACTAACTATGATAAAATAAAAGACTAGCAATTTAAAAATTATAAAAATTCTATAAATAAAATCAATTAAATTGATGAAAATCACATAAAATAAGTAGGGGTTTATTTATATTTTTTGAATTTTTTTAGGAGCAAAAATGTTCATTTTTTTTGAAGATAACAATACTAAAACAAAGAAAAGATAAATTAAAATCCTATTTTTTTTTTGTTATTTCTTGGACTTCCCAAGGGCTACCCAGTGACGGGTTCGCAAGGTACTAGGCGGTTTTGTGGGATGAAAGCCCAACACGGCCCTTTCCAAGAAATTAATTTTCGATTTTCTTTTTTTTTTTTGTATTTTTAAAAATAAAAAGAAAACAATTTTTTTTGTATTTTTAAAGATTTTCTTCAAATTTTTTTTTGAAATAAAAGCATGAAATAGAGTCCACCCCCATACTTAAAAATAAACATTGTCCCCAATGTTTACAAGCCAAGTAGGAGGGGGAAAAATGCATAAAAAAAGTAAATTGCAATGATTTAAAGATAATCAAGGGGTGTCTCCCAAGAGCGCTTTTCTTTTTCCCGTCTTTAAGCTAGACGGTTTGGGTTAAGAAAATGGAAAATAAAAATTAAAGTGAACGGGCAACTCCCTTAATTCATGCTTTGGCGAAGATGCCAAAGTTGCTTGCCCGGCTACTCCTCCGCTTTCTTCTTGATTTTCCTTCTTGCAGTTGACTTGAATATTTAGATTCAAATCACTGATCCATACCTGAGGTGATTTGAATTTTTTTAGAGGAGCGGCAAATGGATCGTGGATGACGTTTAATTGCAATGGCTCCTCTTCTACATGACAATTGTTAGTATAAGGAAAATCAAAAGTAAGCATTTCAGAAAAATCTTCGCAAGGAGGAGGCTCTTGCGAAGGTATAAGATTAGGCTCCGGTTGTTTATTTTCTAAAATTAATTTTTTATCCAAAAATTTACTGGAAATAAAATCATTGGACGCATCAGAATCAAATATTTTTGCTCCTAAAAAGTCATAAATTGTGCATGGAGGAGAAAAATTGGAAGTCGTAGGAGGAGACACATGTTCTTCTTCTACTTCGTCCGGTGTGCCAATAAAATTAATAAATTTTTGATATAATAATTCTTCTTCCTCCTTTGAATAAGACACCAAGGGGGTACATGAAGATTCATGTTCCACCATAGGTGAAATATTTAAAGTAGGAGAAAAATTAGTAAAACAAGTGATAATTTCTTCTAAATTTTGGGGAGTATCAACTTGAAATTGTGTAAAGTCCCCAAAATTAGAAGAAGAAGTGTGTGGTGTGATAAAAGAAGGATAAAAATTTGGATCTAAATAATTATTATCATCACTCGGGAAGTTTCCCGGTTGATCTTGCGAACAAGAAAAACCAACATCCGAGATGGAAGACGAATTTTTTGAATCGAAATAATTATTCATATTTGAATTCGAAAAAGTATTTTCATGAAAATTAGAAGGATTGGAAAAATTATTTTCATAAAAATTAGAAAAAGAATTATCATAAAAGTGAGAATAGTTATTTCCATAATTATTATAAAAATTATTTTCATAAGAAAGATTTTGATAAAAATTATAATGATAACAATATTCACTTTTATGAGAACCACCACAATAATAACAAATAATTTGGCATTGTCTTGCGGCTTTCAAAAGATTTACTTTGTGTGTAAGCTCCGCAATTTTAGCGGCCAATTGTGATAACATTTTTTTTATAAAAGAAGAAAAAAAACAACCGTTAGCTAATTGAAATGAATTTGAAAAAGAAAATTAAAAAGTGAAATGGTGATAGAGAAAAAGAGGGATAAAAGTAATACAATTCGCGTTTTCAAAATATCAACAAAATAGTCCCCGGCAACGGCGCCAAAAACTTGATGATGATTTTCTATAGTTTTAAAATATTATCCAAACTATAATCTCAAATAGGCAAGTGTACCTATCGAAATATAGTATAGGAAATGTCGTATTAGACTCGGGGCCTGTTGAGTACTTCTACTCACGCAAATTAATATTATTTTATCGAAGTACAAGAATGAGGTTAAATTAACTATAGGAGAAAGATAAACTAAAAAACTAGCACTTGATCTAGACTCCCTTTCAATTCGAATAAACTTCAATAAAATGTAAACTCTAATTTACCTACTTCGACCGTGGAGGTTCCTTAAGTACGAAAGCGTCTCTCTCGAGCTCATGCTTCTGACTAACCTTAGGTTAATCGATTAAGACCTCTCGGCCAGTCGAAACCCCTAAGCTTGCTTTACGCGGTAAACCCCACTATTGGATTTGACTCCAATCCGGAAGATCCATGTCATCCTCTCTCGAGGAGTGCATGCGGCTCCTTCTATCTTTGAGCGATCTACTCGTATCCGCAACCTCTCGGTCATTTAAGATACGGATCTAGGATCGAAAACGTATTCGCGAAATATGAATTCGATAAAGAATAATTCAAAGATAAATCGATAGCGGTAAATAAAGAGTTTGATAAAAAGAGTTTATTCACTTTCAAATTTTATCATGATCAAGTGCTTAGGAAAATTAGCTACTTGGCATGATATAAAAGATACACGGAAAGAAGAAAAGTAAGAACATGGTTGCAAAGAGAAAGTACTTGAATTTAAATTGCAAAAGTAAAATAAATTATGAAATAGAAATTACAAGAAAGAAATGCTGAGAAACAGAAAACTAAGCTACAAAATACTCCTAAAATTGGCTCCTAATCTGCCTCCTGAGCTTCTGGACTCATCTGCTATTTATAGATTTTTCTGCTTGGGAGTCACGCCCATTGGTCATGCCCGTGACCTAGGGCGTGTCAGGCTCGGAAACTGCAGTCTTGAAAGCCCGGGAACGTTGGAGAAAAACCGCCAAAAATCGCCGTTTTGCGGGTCACGCCCCTAGGTCACGCCCCTAGGTCACGCCCGTGACCTAGGGCGTGTCTAGTCTGTTACAGTAAACGGCGGGAATGGAAACGGAGGGAAGTAATTCTGGCGTTTCTGAAGTGGTCACGCCCTAGGTCACGCCCGTGACCTAGGGCGTGTCTGACTGGGTCAGCAAAACAGTTGGAAACGGCGCAATCTGGGATTAATTTCGCAGTTTCGGGTAGGTCATGCCCTAGGTCACGCCCGTGACAGGGGGCGTGTACTTGAGAAATGGTGCAGAATTGTCTCGGGATGATTTCTGGAGAAAAATATTTTTTTGACCTAGACACGCCCGTGTTCACGCCCTCGACACGCCTGTGTCTCAGGGGCGTGTACTTTTGAAACTCTCCAGATTTGTAGAGGACGTCGTCCTCTTTCCGTTGACTGGTTTCACGTCCCGTAACTCTTCCTGGTTTGAAAGTTATGACCATTTGAAGTTCAGCTATCCGATACAAAAAATGTTCATTTTCTCCGTTTTAATTCCTGATTCGTCCTGCAAGCTCCAAATTGCTATTCACAGCCCAGATTGACCTAAAATATGAAAATAAAGCAATTATAATCATAATTACTAAAATATAACTATAATCTTATTATTAATTAAATAAAAACTATATGAAAATAACTATAATTAGTGACTTATCAGGTCCACCTACGAATATATATATGCGCCTGCGTACCTGAGTGACCTCTGTCGTTCCTTTTATTCTAAACCTGCCGAGATGCCTATCCCCCAAGAGATCCAAGAGAGGCTTGCCCGAGCTCGCGAGGCTGCCACTGCTCACGTTGCTGGCTTGACCGGCGTGTCCCTTAGTAAACTGCCAAGCACCCTGGCAGAAACAAACCCCGCCAAGAAAACTAAATAGCTTCCAAAGGAGGCTGAGCCCATCTACTAGGAGCTAAAAATTGTCCTGGATGATAGGGCTGACTCCTCTACTAGGCTTCGCCTTGAGCAAAAGGGTAAAGAGATCATTGATCTCTCCGCCGACCCAGATAGCCAACAGAATGACGGCGAGTCCTCCCTGCCGCAAATAGACACCCTTCATCGCAACTCGCGGCCTTAAACTCCAGACACTCATCTGCGGGACCCGTTCCCCCCTTTGGGACCCTAGGGATGGACTCGCAGAAGCTATAGTCACCATCTCACACCTCGTCTCGGCAATCATCTCCCGCTCCTAATCTTGTGGGGAGAACCGTTGGAACCATCCTAGTCTCGGGCTTTGGCCTTCTCTCCCAAGAAACTCATCGTCCGGGTCGTGGTAAGAACCTGGGGCTGATCCCTCTTCACACCTCGCTGGGGGAGCTGAGCTCGCCAGGTAGGTTTCTGCTTATGTTACTCTATCCTGTCCAAATTCTTTGTAGTACTCGCCCCTCATGTAAGGTTGATTAACTTCTTCTACAGATGCCCCAGCTAGCCTGATGCCGATGGCTCTTCAGAGTCAGCTCGCTACTCGCCCCTTCCTTCCCCCAACTCTATAGAGGCCTTCCTGCGCCCTTTAGTGGAGAATGACGAGCTGACGAGGCGAGGGATTGTGCTCTTCAAGTAGTTGGTGCGGGGGCTGCGCACGGTTCAGGAAGACAATGAGAGGCTGCAGCGAGACTATGCGTGGCTTGCGGACGAGGTGAGGGGCTCCCGGACAGGCGAGGTGGAGGGCATCCTGGCTGACGAGGCGGTGTCTCCTACTCCATTTATGGATGAGATCGGTGAGAATCTCTGGTCTGCCCAGAAGAACCTGGAGCTGATACGTACGTGAGCTCCAAAAATCGCACCGACCTGCGGTGAAAGGGACGCGAGTCTATGGTAGATAGAAATGGCTCCCTTACTAAGCTTACCGGTACTCGCACCTGGCTCCCTTAGCTCGCGCGCACGTGAGATAACCCCTTTTTATGTACTTGATTTCTTTGATCTGTATTCGCACCCCTGTCTGTATTAACTTGGAATATTCTTTAGATTTTCAGTGTTTGCCATTTGAATAAGATATTGGTCTTTAGGCTCAGCTTGGCATGTAATTGAATAGGCCTCAGAAGTTGGTGAGCTGGGGTTGGCGAGCTTGGGTAGGCGAGCCGAACTGATCGGTCAGCTTGGCCTCATATTTCGTTTTCTATAAATAAGCCCCCTCACCAACCCCGGTCCACCGCATTTATTGCTTTCACACCCCCTCCTTTTGCCCTTTCCACTACATGTACTCGCGCCTCAATAACCCTGTGAGCATGGGCAAGATAAACCCTGATGTCAATGGTCGCTCCAAGTGTGCTCGGCATTTTGCCGAGTACCTCTTTTTCGAGGGAAACACTTCAGAGGAAGAGCTCGTGGAGCTTGTCAATGGCTATGTGCCCCCGAACTTCGAGGCGCGCCGACCCAGGGAGGGCGAATCCATCAACTCCTTTTATCCTAACGAGCTCACCTTCCCCATCTCGTATTTCGAGGTGGGGTTGCTTTTACCCCTCTGGCCGGAAATCTGCTAGATCTTCAAGTATTACGGAGCGGTGCCCGCGCAGCTGAACTCGAACGCCATCGCCATGATGGTTGCATTCACGTGCTTCCTTCACAGGGAGCAGATCAAGTTCAACCTGACTGTCTTTAGGAAACTTTTCACCTACAAGGCGACTCTCGACAACGTCGCCTACTTCGGGGGCTCGTTCATCAAGGTTCGCGAGATCGCGAACAAAAACAACAATTGGATATCCATGATCATCTTAATCAAGGGCGATCTCGGCAATGTCCCCTACTCGCCCCAATAGAAAGGAGAGGAGGTGTACCTCCCCCCCCCCCCCACACCGTGTCCGGCAACGATGCCAAGCTTCATAAATTTTTCCTCCACAAAGATTTTGAGGTTGCCTTCCTCCAAAGGGGCCTCGACTCGCTCTGCCCTATCCTTCCCGGCAAAGGTATACCTCGCACACTTCTACTCTTGCCGAACTTGGCAGATCCATATGATTTTTTAACCAAGTTTTTTCATGCAGGAGAGAGACTGATTCCCGAGAGCCTGCCCTTTGTGGTCTCGGGACTCCACCCCAACCCACTCGCACGCGAGAAGGAAGCCACTACATCCTTCCGAGATGAGCTGGCATTCTCTAAGCCCTCATCCAGTAAGAAGCGACCGGCTCCTGCGGGGTCCAGCTCGCCTCGTCGCCCACCACCACCAAAGAAGATGAAAAGGGTGGCAGTGATCCCCAGGGCGAGACAACAACAACAACAAAGCCCAAAATACATGAGCTCGCCCGAGCCCTCTCCCGATGGATCGCCGGAGAGCCTGCTGAAGGAGGTGTTACAGAAAGGGGAGGGAGGTGGTGAGCCCTCCGGTCCTAC